>OX424572.1:117634116-117711616 GCA_949152435.1 Gastracanthus pulcherrimus
TCATTAATATAAATACAGAATAGAAGTGGCCCAAGATAGGACCCTTGGGGAACCCCAGTGGACACGGTAACTGGTCGAGAGATTTGATTATTAAATCTGACCGAAAAAGAACGACCTTTTAAATAAGATTCAAGCCAATTAAATGCACACACCCTAATACCTATGTTCCAGATTTTATCCAGTAAAAGGTTGTGATTAACAGTGTCGAAGGCTTTGGAGAAGTCAGTATATATAGAATCAACTTGATAGGAGTTCTCGAAAGCCTCCGACAGGTAATCATTATAAATAAGTAAATTAGTTAACGTAGACTTCCCCTTCGTAAAGCCATGCTGGGCCTCAGATATCTTACCTATCATACAGTCAATTAAAATATTAGAAACCATTGCATCAATCAATTTAGACAAGGTACCAATGATAGAAATAGGTCGATAGTTTTTTACATTATTCTTATCACCATTTTTTAAAATGGGCAAGACATATGAAAATTTCCATATATTAGGGAAATCTCCAGAAGATAAAGAACGATTAAAAATACTTAGCATTGGTTTCTCCAAGGTACCCCAGCACCACTTTACGAAGAAAGGAGGGATAATTTCTGGGCCAGAATTGGCATTATCTTTTAATTTTATAATCTCACTGTGCAACATATCACTAGTTAATACAATATCAGTCAAAATCTCATTACTAGGATGTACATCTCTTAGAATACTAATTGTAGGAACTGAGTTATTATAAATTTGACCAAAGTACTGCGCAAATAGGTTGGCTGACTCATTACAATTATTTGCACGCATTGAGTCAAAATAGACATTATTTGGAACATTATCACATTTGTTAAGAGATTTTACATAAGACCAGTACAAATGTATGTTCCTTTTTAAACTAGATTCAACCGATGTAATGTACCCCCTATACCTTGACCTAGACAAACGTATGCAAGTAGCCCGAAGGCGCTTAAATTCGATAAAATCACAATCAGATTTGGTTATTTTCCACCTACAGTGTGCTTTTTTCTTACTAAAGATCATGGATTTTAAGTCACTGTCATATCATTGTGGATATGCACTGGGAGCGACATATGTCACTGGGATAAAATCCTCAACAGTCTTTCCTAATATACTATAAAAACATTGCAAACCTTCATCAACAGTATTGGACTTTATGACACAGTCCCAGTGCACATCCCCGAGGGCATGATTAATAGCAGCATAGTCCGCTTTAATAAAATCTCGTTTTAAGCACGATTTAGTTCTAAAAATATAATTAGAATTAAGTGTAAATATTCCTGGTTGATTATGTTCGTCTGTAGAGATGAGTTGATCCACACCTTCCGAATAAGTTAATAACCCTGCAGGGGAAATAGTAGGTCCAGTGTATAATCTTTGTCTGGATGAACAGGATACAGTTGTGTGAGGTCGAGGAGTGACATGGTTGAGCAAATGGCTGCAGCGCACATCCTCAGATTGGGATCCTGATAAGCTGTTTGTACATAGCCAAGAGGATTATCTTTCCATTTGAGGTTAGGGAGGTTATAATCACCCATCAATATAAACTGGCAGTCAGCATGTGTGTTCATCAACTCTTCAACAGTTTGAGTATACTCATTGTATATTTCAAAAGATGAGGACGGTGGAATGTAGATCACTCCGACCATGATTTTAACAGATGGTGAGGAGATGCGAATAAACAGCTGCTCGCTTTTAGATGTTGTAGGAATCACTTGAGCATTTAACGTACTCTTGACTGCAATTAATACACCTCCACCTCTGGAAGCATTGGACCGAGTAAAATCTCTATCATCACGGTAGATTGTGTAACCTAGAAAACCAAGTTCAGTAGATAAAGTTTCCGGTTTCAGTCAGGTTTCAGTAAATATAATTATGTCAGATTGGTGACAAGAATGGTGCAGATTGGTTTTCAGTTCAAAAATCTTATTATTAATAGAGCGAGTGTTTTGGTAGTAAATTGTAATATTCCTGCAACCAACCTTAACTAGTTTTTTTAAACACTATTGTCGGAACACCATTGACATAATGGACTGTTTTTATTGAATCTGGATGTGAGGCATTATGACGTTGAACCTCTCCATTCAACCTTTTGTACAGGTCTCGCGGGGCTCTTGAATGATCCACTGAAACTTGAATACCACCAGGTAGAAGGCGCCAGTTTTTCAAAACTCTTCCAACCTCGTCGCAGGACGAAAATCTAACTATGATAGGCGGTGGAACATTTACCTTGGTGGGCATTGTGAATCTTCGAACCGTTATAAACTGAAAATTCAGGTTCTCTATGCGACTATGAGCTTCACGTACTCTGTCAAGATCAGATTGCTCTGTATCAGCTGGCAAGTTCTACAAAATAATATTATTTGCTCGAACAAGACGATCTTGAAGCTCTGCTGCAAGATTATATACGGACACTGAGTTTGCCGTTTGTACATTTTGTGTACCAGAAGATGTTGAGGCTGCCATCTGGTTTGGCAGCGCATCAATTTTGCCATTGATATGAAGAATATCATTGGTGTTCCCATCAATACGGGTTTCTAGAGAAGAAATGTCACTTTGAAGGGCTTGAAGATTATCATTAGTTGAAAGAAGATTGCTGTTCGTCCTCTTTAAATTATCGTTGGTTACTCCCAACTGCTGTTTCATCCAATCTGCTAATTTATGGAACTCAGTTACAATTGAGCTTCGACCACTTGATGTTGGTGTGGAATATCTAGACGAGTGGCCTGAATCTTGATGCTGAGATGAACTTTCACTTTCTGTGTACAAAATATACCCTTCGTCACAGTTTTTTTACAGTAAGGGCAGTATTTAGGTGGTTCACCCGTGACGTAGCAACAGCAACAACTAAACGGGACAACGCAACAACAATTTAATACTGAACATACACGTGTTCACCGTTTACAGGACACTATTTTCAATATTTTCTTCAAAAAAGAAAAATTCGAGGTAACTCGACAGAGCAAATTCACCAACCACTGTTAGGATGCTTATTTATTTAAGTAAATAAAGTTAAACAACGTAGTACGTAATAGTGTTCAAGTTGGTGATAACGGAGCACAGCAAGATTTGTAGGTTATGGAGTTCACTACTTCACAGAATAAAAGACAGAATAAAAGATAATATCATTCAAAATTTTTGATTTAGATTCAATAAGCTTGATAATGTTCAAAAATTTAAACAGTGCTGTACAGTAGACTGCTCAAACTAATAATCAGCCGAAAATATCGATTGCACTCGACTGCGCAGCTAATAAGCACGCGTACCACGAGGCGTAATCAACGAGAAATTTAATCCGAAAATATACACGGAATCTGCTACCAGCCAACTATAATTTTTATGTACACTGCACCTATATAACTTTTACTAGCACGTTTAAATGTTATTTCCGTAAAATTCATGTATAATAATAATAAAACGATAATAAATAACCAGAGCAACTTTCAGGATAACCTAGTAGTGGCGCCACCAAGCGGCCATGTATATTGAATTGCTTACAAAATTTCATTGCTTTTTATCTTATAAAATTATCAAAATGTTTCTCATGTATAATGACATACGTAATGATTGTATATAGCTTAAAAGATATATGAGCTAAATAGTTAAGAAGATATTGATAAAATCTATAGTACATATGCTATGTTGACTGAGTAGCATACTATGAAAATAATATTAGAAATAATGATAATGATGTAAATAACGGCGTACAATTTTTGTAATAATATAACGACGTACAATTTTTTAAGTGTGTTGAAACGACAAGTATCAATATTTATTGAAAGTGTTGAAATTAAATGTAGTTTAATTGAAACAATTTAAATTTATACAGTTGGTATCATTTAGATACCTAGCATATATATTTATGTTACTTAGATTGTTAGCACTGATGATATGACTGTAATGTATGTTTGATGCGCAAGTGTGTTCAGACCGTGTCCGACCTCCTTGCACGCCGTACCTTTACGTGCAAGCGAGTCTATATAGTTTTCCCGCCATTTCAATAAATCTCTCTCTCAACTTATATACCAGTGTTTCTTTATTGCACATCACAACCTCCACTACCTACTTAATAACAGGTTATGGGCCCAGCTGCATCGCCTTAGTGTAAAGTGCAACCGAATCAAGAAACCGCCGCGAGAAGAGAGCCGTGCTGAATTAAAAATAGCGAGCCGAAACTCCATTAATTTTCTACCAATAGACCGATTGACTGGCCGAAGCAACTACCACTCATGGTCTGTAGCCATGAAGGCTTTTCTACAATTAGAAGAGTTATGGGATACCATCGAAGCCCCGACGTCCGGCACATTAAGCACCACCGAAAAGAAAATTAGTAAGGCACGCGCAAAATTAATTTTATCTGTCGACCCGATTGTTTATGTGCATATCTCGGAAGCTTCCGCCTCTCAAGAAACATGGAAAAACGTAATAGCAGCCTCGGATGACTCTGGCTTAGAGAGAAAGGTAAGCCTGCTTCAAGAAGTTTCCACAACTCGCCTGGAAAATTGTTCGTCGATGGAAGATTATTCGAATAAAATTATAACGGCATTACAGCAATTGAAAAGCATCGTTACGAAGTGGCCTGACGATCTAGTTGGCGCGCTTTTGCTCGCAGGGCTACCAGCCTATTACTGGCCAATGATTATGGCTCTAGGAAGCTCTGGTAAAGAAATAACTATAGATCTAGTGAAAACGAAATTGCTCCAGGAAAACCGTCAAGGAAATATGGCGGAGGAGCAGCAAGACCCGCAGAGTTTCTTTACGTACCAGCGACCATCGCAGTCACAATACCAACACAGGCAGCCATTTAAACGACAAAACCGACCGAGCAGTGATACGCGTAAAAAGATGCGATGCTACAACTGTAACAAATATGGTCATTTCTCACGTGACTGTATTGCTCCGAGACGCGACGCGAAAGCAAACGCAATGAAATCAGACCTCGAGCGCCTCGAGCGACCCGACGGCACCGACGACAAGGACGTCGTATTTGCATTCACGAGCGTCGCGACCACTAAAAAAACGGCAGATGTGAAGTGGATTCTAGATTCTGGTGCGTCTAAGCATATGTGTAGTGATGACACACTAATGCAAAATCTCCGTAAATCCACTATGACCACAGTGACTGCAGCTAACAGAAATAAAGTAGCAGTACAAGCAGAGGGAGAAGTAATTCTGCAAAACAAGAAAATACAGAATCCGCATAAAATACGTTTGCAACGTGTACTACTCGTTCCCGAAATCAGTACCAATTTGATGTCTGTGAGTGAAATTATTTATTTGCAACAATCAGAAGGTTTTATCAAAGACGGCGACAGCGAAAAGGTTTGCAAATTAAATAAGGCCCTGTATGGTCTTAAACAAGTTAGCCGACAATGGAACAAAAAGCTCGACGATGTATTGATCAAGATGAATTTAACTCGCTTTAAATTTGACTCGTGCATTTATTTTTACATTAATGAAATGAAATTAATTTTAGTTGCTGTATTTGTCGACATTTTAGCATTCTCAAACAGCGTCAACTTTATTCAAAAACTCTTCAAAAAGTCTTCTCCATCAAAAATCTTGGACCAGTAAAGAGATGCCTTGGGATCGACGTAATCCGCAATCGAGAAAAAGGCATAATCAAGCTGAGTCAAGCCAACTACGTGGACAGCATCCTAACAAGATTGAATATGCAGGACTGTAAAGAAATTTCGAAACCTATGGAAATCTCAGCTAGCTTGAGTGCGACCTACTCTAGTAAGAAGACAGACAGCGAAATGTTAAAGAAAATTCCTTATCAAAATGCTGTCGGTGCATTCATTTATCTTGCTCAAACGACACGTCCGGATCTAGCGTTCGCAGTGAGTAGCGTAGGTCGCTTTAATACTTGCTACGATACCATCCACTGGGAGACAGTCAAGCGCATTTTCAAATATTTGAAGAAAAGCCGTGATTTTTGCCTGCACTTCACCAGAGACGCTAGCGACCGGCTCATCGGCTATTGTGATGCCAGCTGGGTATCAGACCCCGACGACCCGCGGTATGTTTCCGGATATGTTTTTCTACTGCAAGGTGGAGCAGTCAGCTGGAACAGCAGACGACAGCAGACAGTGGCACTGTCAAGCACAGATGCGGATTACCTGTCATTAACATCCGCCAGCCAAGAAGCAATTTGGCTAAGAAATCTCGCAACAGAGCTCGAGATACAACCCAAGCGACCTGCTCTTGTGTTCTGCGACAATAAAGGTGCCATTGATTTGTGCAAAAATGAACGCTTCAGTTCACGCACCAAACATGTGAACGTACGTCATCATTTCCTCAAGGATAAAATATCAAATGGAGATTTAGACGTCCAGTTTGTACCGTCGGAACAGATGACAGCTGACCCACTCACGAAGGCCACGATAAGTTCAAGACTGGATAGATTTAATAAAGAAGTTGGACTGAAGAATTGTTAGATTTATATAAATATATGAATGTTGGTTATTTTTTTTAAGAAGGAAATTTTAATTGAGTGGGGGTGTCGAAATTAAATGTAGTTTAATTGAAACAATTTAAATTTATACAATTGGTATCATTTAGATAGCTTGCATATATATTTATGTTACTTAGATTGTTAGCACTGATGATATGACTGTAATGTAAGTTTTTAACACACCCAGCCATAAAGTACGTACTTTATCCCCGCCGAGCCGGGATTAAAGCGCTACATTAAATCCCTACCCCCACTCTAGTCCCCGCGGCGCCACGCGCTGTTTGTGCCCTCGCCTTCGGCTCGGGCACAAACAGCGCGTGGCGCGGCGGGGACTAGAGTGAGCTTAGGGAGTTAATATGTAGCACTATTTTCCCTTTTCGGCGGTGAACGAGTACGAACTTTCTGGTAGATATGTTAAAAAATTGTATATTACACGCGTGAATAATATACTATTGATGCGCAAGTGTGTTCAGACCGCGTCCGACCTCCTTGCACGCCGTACCTTTACGTGCAAGAGAGTCTATACAGTTTTCCCGCCATTTCAATAAATCTCTCTCTCATCTTATATACCAGTGTTTCTTTATTGCACATCACAATCTCCACTACCTACTTAACAGCAGAAAGAAAAAAAAAAGTTGACGAGAAAGTCATATACGTTTAAATTCTAATAAAAAATTTGAATATTATTACAAACTAAATCTAAATATCGAAAGAAGTGAGCCTGGTTAATAAGTAGTTATATGTTGCTTGCTATTACATATATTTTAATAATTGTCAAATAAACAATGTACATATAAAAAGACAGACATGCTTTTTTGGATTTACCAAATCAATAACATTCTTCAAATAAGATACTAAATTAAACTTCAAACGCGATACATTTAAGTAGTAAAAGTGTTAATCACATGAAACACTACTTTTCCCTCTTAACAGAGAAATGGTTGACGACATACTCATTGAACTCCTTTGAAATTTCAATTTCTTTTTTGATTGGCCTTGCTGGTACATTTCGATCTTCGAGTTTAATTCTTTTCTTCGGCGGTTCAACCCCCATAATTATGCAATCTTCTACAGGAATAAAAAATTGATTATTCATTAAAATTTAAGTTTCAATAATTATAATTATTACCCTCGTCATCTGAAATATCAATCACAGCCCACATAGCACTGTACGTTGGAGAAACGTTTCTGGAACATAATTTTTAAAACTTTGGAACGTTCGTTCAAAAGTTTTAAAGCTGTTGTAGAAACGTTGCAGGAACCTTAAAATGTCCGCTATTTGGTTGGTGTACAAACGTAAGAGGAATGCCAAAACAACGTTAGAAAACGTTTCTGCAACGTTTTTATCATATTTTCAGAATCGCAGAGGTTTTTAAAAAATCGTTTTACATTCTTTGGAACAATGTTTGTAGGGAAACGTTTTGCTGAATCCGTTTCAGAAACGTTGCTCATGTTTTCGATTAATGTTAATAACCTGAAAATCTTCGTTTTTTAAACGCTTCCAAAATTATTTTTTAAAGCCGTTTCTGCAGAAACTCCCAAAAAACGTTTTTGAGTACGTGAAGAAATTTTTAAAGATTGCAATTGTCAGTTTTTACAACGTTTCCTCTACGTTTGCAGTCAAAACGATTCTGTAGATACCAGTAAGAAACGTTGCTAAAACTTCCCACGCATTCGTGCAGTTTTAAATAGAGTGTTTCTCGCATGTTGCAGAATCGTTGCAATAAAACCGTTTCAATGGAAACGTTTAAAAAATGTAGCTGCTACAAATATATATTAAATGTATTAATATTGTATTCAATAATAATATTCTATTCCTTCTCTTTAATATTCTTATAAAAATGTTTTATCGGTAAATAAATAGATTTATACAAGTGGAAAATTAAAGGGTAAGTTATTTATTTATTCATTAATTTAAAATACATATTGTATACTTGAAATAATTTTGCAATCTTATTTGTTCTTTTTTGTTCCAGAGTTATCCCCGTTGTTGGTCCCAGTGCCATTACTAAAAGAAATAAATAAATTAGCGCTAATTTATATATTGTTTATATTTATATATATTTGTTTACATAAGAATGTATATATTAATGTTCTAAGTAAGTAGTATTTACTCATAAAACTAAAGCAATACATGCTAATGCGGTCAATAATTGTATAATTAATTAAAGTTTTACTATAAACTCAATTCCGAAACAATATAATTTTGATTTATCGACAATGTATAAATTACAAAAATTTCTGTAGACTACAAGTATCTAAACTATTCCATATTCAAAAACCTCATCTCGTCTAAATTGTAATTTGCGTGTAGAACATTTATTATTAAAACTGGGCTCAAGACACTTCGTTCAATGAAAAAAACATGTTAGATTTGGAAATGTTTGCTGCCATCAAATACTTCTTATAAAAAAAATTAAATGAATTTTTTAAAAATTCAATTTTGTTTAGACGGAATCTGACATTAGATTTTTATATTAAAGTGCTTTATTAAATTCAATTTCAATGAGGCTTTAATGAAATCACGTATAAGCACTTTAAGCATAAAGAAAATATTATATATGTTCAAATGTTAAAAAAAGATCACCTTAATGTAAAACCACACGGAGCGGAAATTTCCACGTAGAACGCGTTCTAAACCAATAAGAAACTCAGTAAGGCAAGGCTAAACCCAATGTAAGTTCAGTAATATAAAGCTTTAGATTTCACTGTAAAAAAAATCTCTTGCAGAAACACTATTTTGAGAATTTAAAAAAGAACTCCCTAGCTTGGTATAGTATTTATACAAATATATATGTATATATATATATATATATATATATATATATATATATATATATATATATATATATATATATATATATATACGTATTGTTTTCAATATATACTGGGATGATGATAAAACTATACACTGTTATAGTTTTATCATCATGCTAATAAAAATAGCTTATAGAATTATAGACCGCGATAAGCAATATTAATTATTTAATTATTTTATGTTTTATATATATATATACACACACACATATATATATATATGTGTGTGTGTATATATATATATAAAACATAAAATAATTAAATAATTAATATTGCTTATCGCGGTCTATAATTCTATAAGCTATTTTTATTAGCATGATGATAAAACTATAACAGTGTATAGTTTTATCATCATCCCAGTATATATTGAAAACAATACGTATATATATATATATATATATATATATATATATATATATATATATATATGCAGATATATTTACCATATATATTTAGTACCGTATATGGTATAGATAGTAAACATAGACGGATTGTGTTGAAAAAATTAGCCCGTGAGACACATAACCCTTATGAAAAAAACCTGCAGTAAATCCTGGAGGAAACTCTGCAGGAGACCTAGCGGATTCCCTGCAGGATTTTCTGCATGGTTTTTGTATTGTTTTCCTGTAGGAAATCTTGCAGGATGTTTCTAAAATGGAAAATTGTTTATTAAATTGTTGAAAACAATAAAATAATTGAAAAATGTGCCTACATTAGGTGTTACCATTCAGATGATAATACCAAAACTCAGGGATTGTGCTTCTTAAATTCAAAATTGATAATAATTTGTTTATTTAACAATTTGATAAATAAACGTTAAGAAACTTAATCCCTGAGTTTTTATGTTATCATCTGGATGGTAGCACTTAATGTAGGCACCTTTTTCAAGTTCATAATTATTTTATTATTTTCAACAATTTTATAAACAATTTCCAATTCTAGAAAAATTCTGCAGGAAAACAGTACGAAAACCATGCAGGAAATCCTGCACGGAATTCTCCAAGTATTTTTCATAAGGGTAAAAGCATCTCTCTCAGTTGCATGGCTCAAGCTAAGGGCGCGATAATCCGTAAAAATAAATCGGGGTTCTAACCTGGGACTGTCGCAATTAATTGAGAGATACAGTCTTATGCGACTCACAGGAAAATTTGTTAACACAGTTTGATCGAATTCTTTTTATCATAGTGGATACATCGTATATGGAGCGAATCACGTCAACTCTCCTAGCGCGGCGCGCGAGCGCTTAATACTGTTGTTTTCAACTGGCGTTTGCGGTATGAAAAAAAATATATAAAAAATATCCAATAAACTATTTCGATGTATTTTTTCCTCAACTTTCCAATGGTGTAGTCAGATTTTCCAAAATTTTCCATTTTCCTTAAACAAAAACACAAAACGTGTTATATCTCGAAAAGTCAATTTTTAATATTTTTTTTAATACTTTTAATCGAAAGCTGAGGTTTTTATACATAAAAAAAGTTATTTTGTCCAGAGTGCCGGATTATATTTCAGTGAATAATAGAACGCCGAAAAGTAGAAGTACCGCGCGCGACTTGGCGCGGCGCGGCCGCCGTCACCGCCACATCATGCTTACTTGTAAAACTAGTTCTTTTTTCAGTCGGTAGGTGGCTTAAACATAAAAAACTTTAATCTATAAAAGAATTGTTACAAGAAATTCATATATACGACGATGTTTTTTTTAAATTTAGATTTTTTATGATTAAATCATAAATCTATTGGTTACGAATTTCTCCGGTTTATTGTAGCAACTACAATGGGTTCAACCTGGAAAATGAAATGCATAAATCCTTTCTCTCGAGAGAATCACCCTACGTCTAAAGATCTGTTTGACTTTCCTTCAACTTTTAGAAGTATATTTCCGTTTGTACCCGAAGAAGCGAAAATATGTGGTACATGTCATAGGCAAATTTACAAACGTAAAGCAGATTTACCTATTTCGGATACAAAAAAAGCTAACATAAATTGTTGTGATTAATATCATAAAGCTGGCGTAACGGTTCTCGAAAAAATTAAAAGAAAATTTTCTAATACAATATCGAAGCAGCAAGGCGCGTGACTTCGCGCTCGACGGTGGCCGCTGGATTCGGTCCTCCTTTTCATATTTTGCTACCTTATAATTTCTTTTAAACCTGTTAGTTAAATTTAGTTATTTTTTTGTTTTTATTAATCGTTTTTTTGTTACTTTGGCTTTCGAAGAGGCTTTCAAAGTCTTTAGCTTCATGGCTTTCTTTGTCTTTGTTGCGGGTTTGGATACATTATTTTCTTTTTTCTCAGTGTCTTTCTTTGGAAAGATTTGATATTTAGAACTTAAAGACGTTTTCTGTAGTTTGAACGTGTTTTGATTCAATGGAATAAAAGCATGATACTGTAAAGTCCCTGTTATAGATTTAGCATTATCTAATCTTGGTTTGAGTTCTAAAACAGTTTTTTCATAATCATCTTTATTGCTATAAAATACTTTGGTTTCTTTGCAATAATTTTTAGCCCATACGTAAAGACTTTTTGCTGTTAAAATTCTATTTTTGGATGAAAGTTGTAGACTAGCACGTTTTGCACCTCTTTTTAAGTTCGCACCGATACCATCACATGCACCTTTGTCATGCGCGGTAGCATAAAAGTGCCATTCCGCTGACATTTCGAAATCTTTTTCATGAAACAGAAGATTTTGCATATTATTCTTATTTTTAAAATGTTGACTTGCTCCATCCGTTAAATAAGAAATTTTTTTAACTACGAAATTAGATTTCAGATAAAATATGACAGTTTTTTGATATTCATAAACCGCAACAGTATCATGGTTTAGATTATCAGAAATCACAGCAATGCTTACATGTTTAAGATCACTATTTTCTTTGTAATAAATTACAACTGTAAAAATAGTTGCCTGGTTATTATTCCAATGGAAAGATTGCGTAGAATTCTGCACTACAAATGCATAGTTTTCCGCAAAATCAAAACAGACAATAAACTCCCCTTCTTGAAGATTTTCTTTCAACTTATTCACATACGGTGACTGTTTCTTAGCAAAAAGTCATAAACGTTCTCACTTTTTGAAGCTATCGTACACCGATCTGTTTGAAACCACGATTCAATTTGAATTTCAAAAACATTATTTTTATCAAAACATTCAAGCAAATGTTCTCGTAATGCAGACGTATTAAGACAATTTAGACAGTCACCCAAGAAACACTCATCACGTGCATTTTTACAAACGATTGCCTGAATACAGTCATGATAATTTGTAAGATATAGTTTACTATTTTTCGTTGAGCACGCTAGCTCAGCAGCTTCTAGCATGAGCTTAACGTTTTCATGATGTACACATACACATACATTGTGTGTACCACTGCTTCCAGCTAAAACACAGTGTACTGGTCTCAATTGTATGAATTTTGTTAACCCAATTTTAACGTGTTCGTATTCTTTTTGAAATAAATAATAGATTTCGTTCAAATTGCCAAGAAGTAATCTTTTCTGAACGTGTTCTCGTTTGCCGTTGTCCTGCTTTACGGATATGCAATCTTTCAAGCCTGGCATAATTCGAGTTATGTCATCCTTTTCATAAAAACTTTTACCTAAATTTGTAGTTTCCACCGAAAGTACTTTGCCGCGTTTTTTTTCAGGAACTGAGAAAACTCCTTTTTCAGCTACTAACTCTTTTGCTTCTCGAGCTTCCCATTCAGTACAACCAAACTCTCTGATTAAATCATTACGAGACCAAAAATCGGGAGCAAGAGTAGCTGAATTCTATCTTGCTTTGATATAGTATTAGAAAATTTTCTTTTAATTTGTCCGAGAACCGTTACGCCAGCTTTATGATATTCATCACAACAATTTATGTTAGCTTTTTTTTGTATCCGAAATAGGTAAATCTGCTTTACGTTTGTAAATTTACCTACGACATGTACCACATATTTTCGCTTCTTCGGGTACAAACGGAAATATACTTCTAAAAGTTGAAGGAAAGTCAAACAGATCTTTAGACGTAGGGTGATTCTCTCGAGAGAAAGGATTTATGCATTTTATTTTCCAGGTTGAACCCATTGTAGTTGCTACAATAAACCGGAGAAATACGTAACCAATAGATTTATGATTTAATCATAAAAAAATCTAAATTTAAAAAAAAACGTCGTCGTATATATGAATTTCTTGTGACAATTCTTCTATCGATTAGTTTTACAAGTAAGCATGATGTGGCGGTGACGGCGGCCGCACCGCGCCAAGTCGCGCGCGGTACTTCTACTTTTCGGCGTTCTATTACTCACTGAAATATAATCGGGCACTCTGGGCAAAAGAACTTAAAAATTGACTTTTCGAGATATAACACGTTTTGTTTTTGTTTAAGGAAAATGGAAAATTTTGGAAAATCTGACCACACCATTGGAAAGCTGAGGAAAAAATACATCGAAATAGTTTACTGGATAGTTTTTATATATTATTTTTCATACCGTAAACGCGAGTTGAAAACAACAGTATTAAGCGCTCGCGCGCCGCGCTAGGAGAGTTGACGTGATTCGCCCCATATATCTATGTAATTCTTTTGCGTAAACGTTTGTAATTACAGACTTATTTGTACATAATAAAGTACTATACTTTAACATTCTAACTCCAGGCTTGATTCTTGGTGGTGTTTGTTTCAGATAAGTATATGTAGTGTTTTTGGCTTGGTCATGGTCATAGGTTTCATCTCGTTCGCAAGCTATGTCTGCAGAAGTTAATTTTTCTGTAAAAACAATTTTTAATAATGCAAATATGGAAAGAAAGAAAAATATTCACCTGAAATCATAGTCCATATTCAGATCAATTCTTTAAATGAGTGCTTTTCACTGCGACCTTGAAAATTAAACTGCAGCGCGAGTTGATCTATCATGATTGTTGATAACAAATTTCTTAATACATCATGACCTTTCTTTCCGCCTAATCTTTCTAAATATAATTTCTTTAAAAATAAACAAAATATAAATAGTTATTGATTGATAGTTCAAAATGTACTAATCAAAAATTAACCCTTTACTACCGAGGTGGCGCCTGTGAGACCACAATCAAAATTCAGTCATTTATAACTTCATCAATATTATTTTTCCATTATATTTGTAAAGTCACCAAATATAATTATAGTTATAATGTAAAAGTTTAGAGCTATAAAATTAATTGTTTAATAGAGTTCTAAACAAGTAAAGCATAAAAAATCAAAAGAATAAAAATGTAAATCTTAAAAATCTATATTTCTTTTACCAAAGACTTTTTGTTTTGATAGTTTTACACATTGTATGAATATTAGAAAAGTTTCCATTAAATTTAGTAAAAGCGTTTTCGATTTATTTTACGTTTTACATGACTATCTTTCTTTGTTTGACGCGTTTAAAAATGAAGGCCCATAACCTCTTTAAATAAATAATTTTGTCTCATATATAAAATTACCTTCATAACCGAATGTTGTTTTTACCTTTTAGTTAATGGTGTCTCTTACTAATACAATTTTTTTATCAAGTAAATATTACGTATATAAATTGATTTTAGCGAAATTTCGCCAAAGTATCTCACAGACTCCTCGTCGCGGCTTACGTTACTAAATTTTACCTCGGTAGTAAAGGGTTAAAATACTTACCGCGTCTGTAGCCAAGGTACCATCTTCGGCTAGCTCGTCATTAAATTTTTGAATCACTGAGTATTCATTGAATGGCAAAATAATTTTTAGATTTTAAGTACATGCTCATAAGAGCTTCCATCACGTGGATGGTTTCGACCTCCATGAGCCACAGGCCTTTTCTTTAATTCCTCCTGATTATGTACAATTTTTTCAAGCAACCCTATTAACAGAAATATTTTTAAAAGTTAAATAAAAATGAAATGGGCGTAGTAGAGAAAAACGGCACAGATCCACAACTTATAGCAATTATAATAATAGATAATAGTTAAACTAATGGATTGCCAGCTGCATACAAGAAGCGTTCGTCGTTTCCAAGATCTAACAGATTCTCCTTTGTCAGACTTTTGTTACTCATGGTACCAGACGTTGGTATATTTACATCTAAATAAAAAAGAAAACGTTATAATAAATTTAAATTTATATGTAGTCGGGAACGTAGGGATATTATGGTCACTGGTGGGGTAAAAGAAATGCTTTGTCTTAAAAATTTATAAATCGAATTTAAGAATAAATTATTTATTTCAACGTCATAAGTGTTCCTTTTGACCCTACCTACCAAAACATTACTAGGGGAGAGATGCAAATATTATAATTTAAAAATATTTTCTAGGTTTGGCTAACAGTTTTAACTCAAACATATTTTCAAAACATAATTTTACAGGGCATTTATTAAAAAATATTTAACGTATACGACTTAGCCTCTGTGCGAGTTAGTCCCGCTCTCCCCTATTAACAATTGTGAATCTAGGTATAGTTTTGCTCATTCTAGCTAAAATGTAGGTAAGATATTCAATAATTTAGGTAAGAAAAAGTGAGAAGCCAATAACCTTTGAATTTAATACATTATTAGTGCTGAAAATAGCTAAAATAACAAAATAATTCGAAGGTTTCTACCGCTCTGATCTCCACTATTAAATAAATAAAATTCAGATGAAGCTATCAAAGTTGCAAACTCTGAATTTAATACATTATTAGTACTCAAACTAGCTAAAATAATCAAATAATTATCAAGCAGAATGCGTAGTCACCTCGAGTGTTGCACCTCAATCATTGCACTTTTCTCCAAATAAAGATCGCTTATGTGTAAAAAGAAGGTTTACATTAACATTTTTTCTCTCAGACAACATTGCATCCTCATTTGCATTACATGTACTGAACTACATATACTTTATGTATAGTCAAAACATATTTTTTGTACATTAATTTTGTATTTATTAATTGTAATATATTTCTAACTTTCTCGTTACCTTTGTTGGCAAGTGGTTGGCGTACTCGAACCTTTGGAGCATATACGTAATGCTTTTATGAGTCAATTTTAGAACTTCTTTCCTTTCTGTTGCTTCTAAGCCCATAAGTGCTTTATCATCAACTACATTGACATAAAAATTAATTAATTTATTATACTTTTAAAACGTGGAAAATAATAAGGGAAAAATAAAATAAAAATAAACTATTAAGAATATTAGAGCCTGTATAAAAACTGTAACGGTAAAAATTATTAAACAATCTTTAAATAAAAAAAGACGATGCAAAGCAAAAGGTATGTATATAGTTTTATCTAATCAGTTTAATTTAGTAATTAAATCATAAAATAAAATTTGTTACAGTTTTTATTATATATTTGTGATTTGTTACTAAAATGTTATACTAATTATAATTAAAATATGCTAATCTAGTCATTGACTTAGTGTTCGTTTTAATTTTGTGTTTTGTTAACTGCTTACCTTCAATGTATCCAGTATCAGTACTACGACTTGAAAGTCCTGGTTTACAAAATTGATTCTGGGATAAAATTATGGAAGCTTCTCCTTCAACTATAAATTTTATGAAATAGATTAGATATATCGCAAAATTATTTGAATTTTTCATATCTTATGAAATGGAATTGAAAAGATTATGTTTAAAGCCTCACTAGAATTTTTCTTTTGAATCTCGTCAATACAAAAGTTATTTTTAATTTAAGTATTTCTAAATTTGGTAAGGTCACTTATTTTATTTAGGCACTTAGCGCACGATTCTTTGAGTAACTAAATTAATAGTCAATATTGACTTTCACTTGTCACGCCTCTTTGTAGCTAATTGTGATTAACGAATTTATCTGAAACTTTTTCAAAATGTTAAATACATGTATTGCCTGGAACAGATCGAGCACAATTAACGTCAATAAGGTGTTGCAAATGAACGTCAGCATTAAAATTGTCATTTAGCTTTATACGAAAATTTTGTATGAGGCATTAAAGATGTCCACTCATTTTTAAGATTTAAGGGTGTAAGCCACTATAGACGTCTCGACAAAAACGTAATAACGTCTGTTATTAACTTTTTCATGTGTAAGTGGACATTATGATATATACCTAAAAATGGTGCAATCAGTTTATAATCATTTAATGTCTGAAAAGCCTGTTATTGACAAAAATTTATTTGCTACGCGTTTCTTGAGATTATTTTTAATTTTTATCGGATTGACTTGAAACTCTCAGGATAAATATCTATGTAATATATTTCTTTTGAAAATAAGCGCAGAAGAATTGTTACAAATTTAAAGGATTTAATTTCGTATACATCAGCTTAATTTTTTAATAACTATAAAAAAATTTTATGATAAATCATAGTATTATTCAATCTTTAGAATTTTAATTAATTTTGCTGAAGTTACTTTGAGAAGAAAAATATTATTATGAAGATATCCTCATAGTTTCAAGTTAATCCGATAAAAAAATGAGATAAAAAATTGAAGATAAATAAGTTTAGAGAGTCCTAAATTTACGTAATTTTTATTATTTATTGTTTAAAAAAGTTTTATATTGCCTATTTGCATGGAAAAAATGTTATTAATGGATTAATCTTAATTTGTATTAATCTATAACAGTGCAAGTTGCTCCCTTACCTTCGTTGTTTCGAATAACAGGATCAGATTAAATACTGGAATACTACAAGTCTTGTCCAGGAATTTCTTTCCGCTGAGGTAGTGCAGAACGTTTCTTTTCGGCTACAATTCATAAAACATAATTCTAATATTAATTTACAATTCTCAGATAATTCATTAATTTTATTGAAAATTACAAGAAGAAAAGTTTAACAATGAATTCTTTAATAAGTATACCATTCTATTACATTACCATTAGAATCTTGGTTATTTATTCCTGTGATAATATACTGATTCAATTGAGGAAGCAGGCCACACCTGGATCTTAAAAATAAACATAAACGTTTAAACCTCACTAGAAATACATACAATAATTTTTTTTATGCAATATGTTTAGAAATTCTACAAGGGTATCTCATTTAAGCAGCTTAAAATTCTCCGAATTATTGAAATCAAAGTTTTAGCATCATAATCACACGTTTTCAGAGCAATTTTTTAATAAATCGGGTTAAAACTAACAGAGAATATACGTAATAGCTCAAAAATTGGTATCACAACTTCAAAAAATTAATTTTGACACTAAGTATCAGTCGACTAAAGAAAATTTCATGGTTTAAACGTCATTTAAACTTTGATTTTAATAATTCTAAAAATTGTCACTTACCTACATAAGATTATTGTCATTATAACATTTTAAAATACTCTTATATTGTCTAACGAATTTTTGGAGTGCTTAAACACAGTACACTGTTTGTTTTAATTATGTATTTTATTTTACTGCTTACCGTATAATATCAAATTATGTCCAATGTCAAGTTGAGAGCTATGGCCTGAAGTTCCTGATTTACGATGAAGATGTTCCCCATGAAGATATTCGTCAGATGAAGATCCTGATTCACGACGATGTTTCTCATAATTAATTAGTGCAGGAGTTTTCCCTTCAGCTGTAAATTATACAAATCAAATTAAATATACCGAAAAATTGATTAAATTTTTTCATAAAATCAGTTAATAATTTCAATATTGATTTATACTATAGATACTAAAAACTGCAGATACTGCCATTTAAAACTTTGCAATTAATCTTTTGAAATAAAATTATTAAGTTTCTCATAATAATTGTTTAATACGTAGAGTTTCGTAATTTGCTGCATTACTTCATAGGTTTATATAGTATAATAATCACATTTAAAATAAAAAGAAAATCATATTTAAAGTTACGTAAATTATTTTCCCTTGGTGGTGTGGGGAAATCATCCTTTGACAATTTCATTTTTTTGTCACTGCTATCAGAATCAGATGATTCCAGAACACGACTCTGTCGTTTCTTTTTTTTTAAAAACGATTCGTTATTTCTTCGCATTCTGAATCTGATGATTCATCACCAGGCTTCTTCTTGTGTCTTTGGCTTTGCAGACTTTTATTTTCCAACTTGCCAAACTCATCTTCAACCTCTGAACTATTCTTGGCAATTTGCAACATAACACATCCTTCTTCATATGACTCTAAAAAATTACATCACATAAGTAAGCAACGGACCTTTGTGCATAATGAACTTTTTTCAAATAAAGCAGGATATTTGTTACAATACCCATATTTTCATATTTCACTTATGTTATAGTCGACAAGTATTTGATGGATGCAAACATTTCCAAATCTAACATGTATTTTTCATTGAACGAAGTGTCTTGAGCCCAGTTTTAATAATAAATGTTCTACACGCAAATTACATTTTTAGGCGAGATGAGGTCTTTGAATATGGAACAGTTTAGATACTTGTAGTCTACAGAATACTTATCATATTCTTCAAGTAATCAAAGACTATAAAAATTAATAAAAAAATTATTGAAAAGAAATTACCGCAGGTACAAATCAAAAAATTGTATTTAAGGCGAGGTCGTACTACGTACAGTAGTAAACGAAAATTGGCGTTTCACACTATATTCGTTGTATTTTTACTTTCACAAATTTCTAAAAGCAGTCCTCCATTCTATATGATACCAAAAATTGAGGACTGCCTTAAGAAATTTGAAAAATTAAAAATGTAACAAATAAAGTGTGAAACGGCGAATTTTGCTTGGTATCCTAGTATGGCCTCACTTTAATCATTCATCTGAAATATGATAATAATAAACTCGTATAACCTTTACGTTTTTCCAGCTTTGCTTTCCTTATATATAAACTAACAATTCGTACATAAAATTTAGTTAATTTTTTAATGGATATTATATTTTGTAATTTATATATTGTCGATAAATCAAAATTATATTGTTTCGGAATTAAGTTTATAGTAAAACTTTAAGTAATTATAGAGTTAATGACCGTATCAGCATGTATTGCTTTGGTTTTATAAGTAAATACTACTTATTCAGAACATTAATATATACATTCTTATATAAACAAATATATACAAATATAAACAATATATAAATTAGCGCTAATTTTTTTATTTATTTTAGAAATGGCACTGGGACCAACAACGGGGATAACTCTGAAACAACAAAGAACAAATAAGATTACCAAATTATTTAAAGTATACAATATGTATTTTAAATTAAGGAAAAAATAAATAACTTACCCTTTAATTTTCCACTTGTATAAATCTATTTATTTACCAATAAAACATTTTTATAAGAATATTAAAGAGAAGGAATAGAATATTATTATTGAATACAATATTAATACATTTAATATATATTTGTAGCAGCTACATTTTTTAAACGTTCCCATTGAATCGGTTTTATTGCAACGATTCTGCAACGTACGAGAAACGCTCAATTTAAAACTACACGAATGTGTGGGAAGTTTTAGCAACGTTTCTTACTGATTTCTACAGAATCGTTTCGACTGCAAACGTAGAGGAAACGTTTTAAAAACTGAGAATTGCAATCTTTAAAAATTTCTTCACGTACTCAAAAACGTTTCTTGGGAGTTTTTGCAGAAACGATTTTAAAAAATAATTTTGGAAACATTTAAAAAACGAAGATTTTCAGGTTTTTAAAATTAATGGAAAACATGGGCAACGTTTCTGAAACGGATTCTGCAAAATATTTCCCTAGAAACGTTGCTCCAATAAATGTAAAACGATTTTTTAAAAACCTCTGCGATTCTGAAAATATGATGGAAACGTTGCAGAAACGTTTTCTAACGTTGTTGTTACGTTCCTCTTACGGTTCAGAAACGTTTGTACAGCAACCAAATAGCGGACATTTCAAGGTTCCTGCAACGTTTCTACAACGGCTTTGAATCTTTTGAACGAACGTTCCTAAGTTTTAAAAAATACGTTCCAGAAACGTTTCTCCAACGTACAGTGCTATGTGGGAGGATCGGACGATTTCAACAAAGCATAAATAATGAATGAAGCACTATATAACTTACACTTATATTATTTAAATGATCAAGTGTAGGAAAACACAAATTACATTGTCGGCAAAGTCCGGAAAGGTTCGTAACATTCAGAAAGTTAAGTTGGCTTTGTAAATTAGTCAATTACGGGACGTCGGTTCCTGAGGACCTTCTTTTTTTTTGCTTGTATATACTGACCGCCCGGCCAGGGCCGCCAGGCAGCGGCTGCCCTAGGGGCGCAGCAATGGCTAATACGGCGCTGTCCCTATGGATTATTTTAAGACAAAAATTAAAAAAGAAGTTATGGCGGAAACGGAAATAAACACAATTTAAATTTGTTTTATTAGGTTAAATGATATATTTGAAAATGAATAGATACATGAATTGCGATTTTTCGGTATAAGTTCTATATTTTCATCCTGATACAAGTTTTCCCCACTCCATAGGCATAAATCTGAGCAAATGCGGAATGAGACACTTACTATGCCAAAAGGCTACAGAACATATAAAATAATTTACCTTCTCGATTTCAGAAAATCGTAAAGTAGAGAAATTGTTTTAAAAAAGAACGAGTCGATGAATCTTTAAATTTATTTTTAATTTCGAATCTTCATTAATAAACCAAAAAAAATGAGCTCTGTATGGTAAAAAATGACTGCCATTCTTGAGATATAAGCGATCAAAGAAAAATGTCAAAACATACATAACCTCAAATATCTCGAAATATAAAGGTCGTTATGATCTGGGAAAATAACTCGTTCAAGAGATAGTAAAAAGCCTCAAAATGAATTTTTTTACAAAAAGATTTTTTCCATTTAAAAGAAAAAGATAAAGACTCCAAAATTTTACAGAATATTCTTCTCTATGTTCCTAATCATTTCAATTTTTAAAAGAAAATATATGTATACAGTAAAAATTAATGTTTCTGGGCTCATTTTTTTATACTTTTTTTCGCGATGTGGGGACAAAAATAATTTCTTTGGTTCTTCGATTTATTGAAAATGCATCCGAAATTTTGGATAATTTAAGGCGTTTCTTTGCTTTTGTTATACATGGAAACGTCATTTTTTGTTTAATTGGCGATTTCTCTGAAAAATATGATGAAAGATTTTCGACAAAAATTGAGGTGACTAAAACGTCGGAGAAAATTATTCTGTAAAATTTTGGAGTCATTTCTTTTTTCTATGCCTGAGAAAAATATCATTCTTGCAATAGGTCTCCCATTTCATTAATATATTGAGCGAATTCCCATATAAATTCGTGATCATAATTTATATGGATATGCGTGTTCGCACATATATTATTCTAAAACAAATAAAAATATAATAAATTGTAATAATTATTATAATGCAGATTTTGAATTTGAAGGAAAAGCCCGCGCACTCCTGGCTTGGGCTAGAACGCTGCGTTTGCGCGGTAGACGCAGCGGCACTCAACCCGAGATGACTGCAGCAAGGCATTTCTACATTCCTGAGAAACGAATTTACGTGTATTGAATAATCAATCTATTATGCGTTTGAGGCCTAGAATAGTAGAAGAACATATAACTGTATATAAATATAAAATAAAAAAGGAAATAATTAAAATGTACGCAGCACATACTGCGATGTGAGTATGTGCTACTCATCACGGCCGCGCGCAATTGTAGTCCGGTATTTCAGCTGTAGGACCGGGTCACGTGACAAGCGTATAGACGGTTTTCTTTAGATAAAAATTACAATTAAAGTACATAATATCATGAAAAATCCTGAAAAGAATCTGAATCTGCACCATTAGGGACAAACATCTCCTATATTATATGCGAGATATTCGTTGCATTTAAGTCATGATTTGACGATGTAAAATCCTTAGCAACGGTTACGTAATATGATTACTGCGAGCGTTTGGGAAAATCCTGCGGCAAGATGATTGAATATTTCACATTTAATATAGATGAATAAATAATCGGTAGTATATCTAAGGACAACCATCATAGTTGGGAGCAGAATAATTTTTAATGTAATCCAACATAATAATAATATTTTCTTATAAGAAAAGACATTAGCTTATAAACTCATGTTAAATAACCGAGGTAGAAAAAGATAGAAAACAATCGGACTTTAACGGGGGATGCTTCTCGGAAGAGCGGCGCGTTAATAACAGGTGGTATATGCAAATAAGTTACGGTGCGCAACTACCGCACGAGCCGCCAAAAGTCAATCGCCTAGAAAGCGAGGTGATGAGTGACCCGGCCCCCAGCTGAGAAGACACTTGATTTTTCGACACAACTACAGGACATTTTTCTAATTAATCGAGTCACGACCGACGCTGCACTCTTCGACGCTAAGACACAACGCAGGTGTCCGAGCGCTACAAGGACGCGACAGGTCATCAGGAAGGCCTGTACCATAATTGTAAGAGAGCAACAAGGACTGCTACGCAGAAGAAAAGAAGTAAATACATATACGCGCTACTGCCTTTGAAGTAGCTCTTTAAATCTCCTCTCTTTTCTTCACTTTCGACCTGTGGGAATAAGGCGTAAGCCCAAACAACAGAGTTGGTTCGCCCAACTTTGCCCTATCTTAACCCGGCCCCACTGAGACTAAAAATAAGGTCTAGTACCTTCCTCTTCACCGAGAAAACTATGATGCCATGGGCCCCATCGAGTAGCTAGATAAATACTAATTCAATCGTCATTTTACCATTATATATGCACTAACAGATAGCATTAACATTCTCTCTAGTAGTACATTATAAAATCTTTAACTCTCATTTGGATATCTCACAATATATTTATATATATATATATATATATATATATATATATATATATATATATATATATATATATATATATATATATATATATATATATATATATATATATATATATATATATATATATATATATATATATATATATATATATATATATATATATATATATATAAAATATTCATATTGTTGGTTTGATTTCTTTTTCCTATTCATGGGTCAAGCGTTAAAACTGTCGGTACACCTCATTCTATTAGCTGCCATGCAACACAACGAAGAATAAATGTTTGAATTATTGTGAAATAAATACATAACATTTATTTATTTGTATGATTCTTGTTGTTGCTATATTTAATTAAAATGTATTAACGTAAATAGAACTTATCTAATATAAATAAAGACACACAGCCACATTTTTTTCAGTAAACCTAAAATACTGTTTTTCTTGTACATTATTGACTACAATTTATTTATATCAATGATATCTACCTAAATCCTATTCGCACACACGCCCAAGAACATAAACTATACATATATTATTTTTATAGCACACTAACCTCAAAATGCCAACTTTATTGTCGATTTTGAGGTTGTTGTGCTATAAAATATCGTATGAGACTGTTGTGGGAGGTGGTTTTCTACCTTGCTCGATTTTCTCACTCGCTTCGCTCGTGCGAAAACCCTCGAGCAAGGTAGAAAACCATCTCCCACAACAGTGTCATAATATACTATTATTTATATATATGGATAAATAATTGTTAATTTGTTCACCTATTATATATATTCTTGAATATTTATTGTAATAAAGCACAATCTGATTGCTAACCAAGATTTAATATATGAGATATATAAAATATTGGATAAATGAATATTTTTACCTGTGCTAATTATTTATAATAATTGAGGGTAAAGAGTCCACTACATTCTCTAAAAAGTACGTTTTTCTAGGGCCAACTATAACAAGAATAAATCAGCAGTATTTTATCTGAAACTTTTCAAAAATGTAGGTTTTCACTGTCTGTTGGCTGAGTTCTTTGCTTAAAATATACTAACCTTTATATTACGAGATATTAGAGGTTATGTATTTATTAAATATTTTTTTGATCGCTCATATTTCGACAGCGACACTGTCATTTTCTACCAAACATGGCTCATTTTCTTTGTTCTTTAATGAAGATTCGAAATTAGAAAGAAATTTCAAGATTCATCGACTCTTTTGGTTTTATACCGATTTTTTTATTTTACGATATCTGAAATCGATGATGTAAATTATTTTGGTATGTTATAAGTAGTATGATCACTTCAGAGTAAATGCATTCAAAAGAGTATAACGTCATCTATCTTCTCCGACACAAATTTTTTTATAAGCTGTCTCCCGTCCTTTGTTCTACCCAAAAATGTCATTTTTTGTTTAATCGGCGATATTTTGGAAACATATGACGGAAAATCTTTAAAATAAATTGAGCTGAAAAATGTGGCTTTCCACTATCTCGTGTATAAGATACGCACCCATACACGCACACATACGCACATACACACGCACACACACGCACTCACATGCACACGCACACATACGCATACTTACATACACATACACACACATACTTTTTATAAAAAATGAATAACTTATTCGATAGCAAAATTCAGGTTTGAGGAAGCTAAGTGCCAAAGCATTGGCCGCGTTTTTTTATAGAGCAATTTATGAACATTATAACAATATCTTCATTAAAAGGCAAAACAAAATTTATTTACATATTAGTTAAAATTTTATTGGTGTTTTTTTTTGTTATCAAAATTGAAAATCGAAATATGCACGTTCGTAGAGAATCACCCATTTAGCGATATTATTATGGTGATACTATAGAAAAAATGTGTATAGGGGAGAGTGGGAGAGCACTGGCAGAGAAACTTTGAGGCTAGCTCAATCAAAAAGGAAATTGATTTGAAAAAATTAAAAAATAACAGGGCACTCGTCTTTCCTCCAGGAAACGGATGCCGTAACCTCAAAACTTGTTTTAACATTTATTATTTTTTAATAATTCAGAATTGTAAACTGCCAAACATGCCTCGTCTATTATACTAGCGGGGTAAGACTGGCATATGGGCGAGGCGTGTTTAGCGCGGTTTCGTGAAAGAAATTCTAATCAGTCGGAATAGGGAGAAAACAATATTTATTGATTTCAAATCATTTTTATATTTAAATAATTTTTAATTATTTATATTCGTCTACATTATGATGCCTCCGGTTGATAAAATGCTAACTCAATCGTGTATTTCATACAATTCTAATTGGATACAGCGTACAATAAAATTCTAACTGAAAATTTAATGCGACAACATTCTAACTCACTGTTCAGTGCAACAAGATTCCAACTCAAGGTTTCGGGCAAGAGAATTCTAATTCAGAGTCCCGTGCAATAAGAGTCCAATTCAAAAGATACTGCAATATAATTCCTTCTCATTGAAAAATAATTATAATGCTAACTAGTGCGGGAGAGTAATATAAAGCCGCTCTGAATTACGGTACTAATTAAAAAAGTCGTACACCATGCTTACACAAGCAAACTTAAAAATCCCAACGTTTACAGTTAATAGTGTAATATTACACAAAACATTTTAATTCATCACATTTTAATTTTTTTTTTAAATTTTTTTATAAACGATGGCCTTAGCATTTAAACTAAGAGATATATAATAGCGATATCTAAAACTGTTTTCACACATAATTAGAAAAATTAATATCCAAGCCGGGAACGCGCTATGGTTTTGAGTGCGAAAACTCTTAAGTCCGGTATCTGAGATTTTGAGGAAAATTGTATATTGTGTACCACGAGGGATAAGTAGTATTTCTTTGATCGCGTGTCGTTTGCAGCACGAGTCAAGGCGAGCAAGTATGATACGAAGGCGAGTGCGAAGTGCGAGCCAGAAACGAGTACTGCAATCACAGTGGGGAAAAAAAGACGTATCACCCAAGATACAAAAAAACGTACTTTTTGTCATATACCTATATCTTGATTTCGCGTTTCTTGTATTCGTCTAAAGCGGATGTAATTGTGGCTGTATTTTCAAATATTGTGCATGCAGCGCACTTACGCTCTTACGTGCGTACGAATGTACCTATGCACCCACGCACATCGATATGCACACAATACAATTTTAAAAGAATTAATTTTTGGTCTCAAATTTTCTTATAAACATAGATTCTTTCCTTTGTGTGATTGCAGTACGCGCCTTCAGTTCGCGTTTGCTCACCACGACTCGTGGAAACCACATGCGGGTAAAAAGGCTATTTTTCAACCTTGTTACACAATATACTATTTTTGCTCAAAATCGTGGCATAGTGCGTTTCTTACACATAAGAATTATATACGTAATTATTGTGCACAATATAGCATTGGTCAAGTATATCTATATATAATTTGACCAATGCTAAATTGTGTAGAATAATTAAGTGTATAATTCTTATGTGTAAGAAACGCGCTATGCCAACATCGTAGATACTCGTATTTGGAGCTTTCGTATCGTTAAGATCCGAGTTGTAATATTTTGGTAATTATAATTTATTTTTAAAAAAAATATTGTCCATAATTTATCATAAGAATATTATATATAATATTATTTATAAAAAAATAAGCTACATTTTTTAAAGTTAAAAAGAATCATTTTTTGGACTCAACTGACAAATCGACTGACATGAGGTGTTTTGATTAAATCATTCGATAAAGAAAATTTTTTATTCAATGGCTCTGAATCGCACATAAAATTAAAAGATTGAACTAAATTTTTTCTACTACATTATAATGTCGGAGTAAAATAGAAAATAATACATTATGTAATAAGGGAGTAAAGTCGTAGATAAGTCGCTTCACTCGGGCTGTAATCACCCGAGGGAATGATCGATATTACTGTCGTGTTACATACAGAATTTGATTTACGACTTAACTGTAGTCACGTTGTTGACTTGAAAAGTGGATCCTACTCACCCACTGTCAATACCAAATTAAGCGTTTTAAAATATGCCGCGGCGCGGGTTTAAGGGGTTATATCCCCCAATTTTTTTTGTTTTTTTCCATTTTTTTTATGGGCTTAAATCTTGCCAAAACAATCCTAGAATCAAAATCTACAACGCCCAAGTACCGATTTAAACTCAACATTTTTTTAAATCAATTTTTTCCAAACAGCTTTGATGCTCCAAAATCACAATTTTCGCTTATTTTAGCGATGCTCGCTTTTTTGAATTTCGCGGCTTTGGAAATTAGTAGAAATTACCTACGATCGATATCGTGTTTTAAATTTGAATTATATAGGTCGCTACATGACATTACGACGGTTACAGTGTCTTTACATACAGCAAGTATTTACTCACACTTGCCCTGTGTTTAGTCGATCAGCCGTTCTCGTTGTTTACGTTGTTATTTTGAGTTTTGCTATACTTTTTAACTGTGAATTATATTTACAAGTATTTAATTATGAGTGAAAAGGTGTACAGTGGCCGCAAAGGCAGTAAAACAAGAAGTACAAGTACAAAACGGAATAAAATTAGTAATCGACGCCCGCCTAACCGCCATTTGTTCGAAGGCGATTCGGAGCACGTTAGTACCTCGGCTAAGAAATTGAAAACTACTGATTTAGACCGTGACCGCGATGTTGATAATAATTTCGGCTACTGTTTCATCAATTTTTTCGCTGTATTTACTGCTCTTTCTGAATTAGTAGTATGCAAAAAATGTAATGATGACGTGCGGTTTTTAGAGTCGAACAAGCGTGGACTAGGCTTCAAAATTATTGTGTCTTGTTCGAACTGTGGTGATGCTGATATTAACAGCTGTCCTGTAAGAAATGGTCGTGCTTATGAGATCAACTGCCGTATTATTTTAGCTATGCGAATCATAGGCATAGGCATCAATGGTATAAAAAAGTTCTGCTCTATGATGGATCTTGCAAAGCCAGTTTTTCTTTTTTTCTTCAATTACATCTATGAAAAAATCAGCGATTAAAGAAAAAGAAATTTCTATCGAACGAGGTGAAAAAGAAGGTCTCACGGTGTCAGGCGATGGATCTTGGCGGAAGAGAGGGTTTACGTCTTTCTTCGGATTGGTGACTTTGATTGGTTGGTACACTGGCAAGGTATTGGATGTGTGTGTAAAATCTAAGTACTGTGAAGTGTGTGAATATTGGCAAAAAAAAAGAAGGTACTGCTGAATACGAAGAGGTATACCCTTCACACAAACAGAACTGTGATGCCAAACATGAAGGTAGTGCCGGGAAAATGGAGATCGACGCAGTTATAGAAATGTTCAAACGCTCAGAAAAACTTCATAATATCAAATAGTTGATATATATCTGCGACGGCGATTCAAAAACATATAAAGGTATAGTCGACTCAAAACCTTATAAAGATTTCATCGTCGAAAAAAAAGAATGTGTCAGACACGTTCAGAAGCGCATGGGAACGCGTCTGCGCAATTTGAAAAAAACAACGAAAGGTCTTGGCGGCCGAGGAAAGTTGACCGGAAAGTTAATTGATGAACTTTCTATTTATTACGGACTTGCTATTAGGAGAAACTACGATTCAGTCGAAAAAATGCGGAATGAAATTTGGGCAACGTTACTTCATAAAATGCCGACGAAGGAGAATACACAGCACGAGAAGTGTCCCGTCGGAGTAGACTCTTGGTGTTCTTGGCAGCGCAGTACAGCGCTTGGTACACTTGCAACGTACGAGCACAAGAGTCCAATGCATGAGGATGTTTTTAACGCAATAAAACCCATTTATAATGAACTCAGCTCCGACAACCTTCTGTCACGCTGCTTGGGTGCGTATACTCAGAACAATAACGAGTCGTTTAATACTGTAGTGTGGTCAATTGCTCCAAAGACGGTGTCAAGCGGTAAGACTATAGTTGACATTGCGACTGACGTAGCCGTTATTATCTTCAATGACGGCTTCTCGGGTCTGTTTGCCGTTCACGATGCTCTTGGGTTGACTTTTGGACCAAACATGTACGAGTTTTGCGTGGAAACGGACGCCAATCGCGTCAAAACCGCTGAGCATCGTATATCCGATATCGCGAAAGAGGCCAGGCGCAGCATTACATCAGGCAAAAAAAAAGAAGAAGAGGAAATGAAGGCCCTGGAAGGACAATTATATGGTGCAGCATAAAACAATCGCCATTTCGCGAAAAAAAATTCTAAAAATATAATCATGTGTACTTTACTAGCAAAATTCATGTAGATAATAGAAACATTTTTTTTGTTATAGGTGGAGTTGGACGAGACTTGTACTGCTCGCCGCGGAAGACCTTTTTGAAAAAGCGGTTAACGGTAATCACTGCACAGCAGCCATTTTGTAAAAAAAAATATCAATAAAAAATTTTCTTCTCTTCTTCAAGAGTTGCTTAATCCAATGTTATGTTATTTGTATACCTTTAATCTCAAATGTCCTTTAAAAAAAATAATTAACAAAGCCTTGTTTTTTAGAGCATAAGGGGGATATAACCCCTTAATGATAATTATTTTCTATAAAAATGAAATATTATACATCAAACTTTAAGGGTAACTACTCCGGTGAAAAATAAAACTTCCGCAGCTTTAAGGTTAACAAAATAATATTTACATGGCATGTTTATAATGATATTATCAATTGATACACACATTTTTTAAAAATTTATCAAATAATATTGAAGTTATTGAGAATAATAGGTTTATTTTAAGTAAAATTAGGCCGTACGGTAAAAGTTATTGGCGCACACCACAATGACATTTATGAACCAAAGAATTTAATAGTGTTTTTGACAGTAAAGTAAAAATAAGCTAGCTAAAACCACCAATTTTTACTCAACTATGTATTTTCTAAAAATAATAAATATTTGTTGTTTAAAAATTGTTAAAAACAGTGCAAATTTGTTAATAGAATCATTTAAACATTAGCTTTGTCATGAATATTTACAAAATGTTTCAGCTAACTAATGTTGAGAATATTTCAAAGAACGTATCTTAAAAGTTTCATCAAGATTGATTATTTTGGTATGCGCCAACAACCTTGTGAAGATTGAAATCTTAAATAATGAAAAAACAGCAGTTCATAAAAAATAATGAAAAATGTAGCTTTACTTTACAATATGTTAATATAAATTTCTCAAACTTTATTATATTTATAAAAATAAATAAAAACCTTTTAAAAGAAACTATAGATCATTTTTAACCTAAACAACAAAAAAAGACTTCCATTTATTTAATTATCACGGCCTTTAAACGATCGGAATTAGGCAAAATAACGTGAAATTGAAATAAATAGCTTTGACCAAACTATGAAATTGTTTAGCTTATAATGTAAAATATCAGTATACTCCTGTTTCTACTTGTTAGGAAGACTTAAACCAACTTTTAAAACAATCAAACAATTTTCGAAAATTTTCGAAAAGATCATCGGAGAGTCACCTGAAATACATAAAATCAATAAAAGTTTATTTTGCATAAATTAGTAAGTTATATAGATTTTTTCTTATTCTTTTGATTTAAAAAGAGCAAAATATGATCAATTTGATGTAAAAATTAAACATAACCCTGGTAGAAAATTAATCTAGAACTATGTAGATCTATCTAGTTTGCCAAGGAAATAATCGAGGGCCTCGATAAAACTAGATAATTTTCTACCAGGGAAGTGGGTAATTTAGAAAAGCTGATAAGCGGGAATAATGATCATTATTCCTACACCGAGAGAATTTTCTAATACAAATTATGACGAAATTCGCAGTAAAAATTACCGTGAATGACTATAAAGCTGGGACACTCTAACTTTCCGGCAGTTTTTATTGATATTTACGATAAATTTTACCGTACTGAAGGGTAAAATTTGCCTGCCGCAGAATAAAAGTTCCCTGTACGAATCTTAGAGAAAACCAAAATTTGTGGTAAAATTTGTACGAAATATTTTTTATAAATCTGGATTTTCTTCCAATTGTTGTAGCAATATCATTAATACTTAAATAAGTACATTTATACACATTTATATTTGAGTTGACCTAAAATGTGTACACGCTCAGTTGTTTCCTTTATTAGGTGTCTTCTTTTTATCAAATCAAGCAAATTTTACCATTCAGTGCGGTAAACTTTATAGTCTGTGCGGTAGAATTTGTAGTCAATAAGATAATTTTTATAGTAAAATATCAGTAAAAAGTGCCAGAAAGTAGGAGTGTCCCAGCTTTATAGTTATTTACGGTAATTTTTACCCTGAATTTCGTTATAATTTTTATTAGAAAATTCTCTCTGTGTACAAATGCGGGAATAGAGAAAATTTTCGGGAATACAATATAGGAGGGAATAAAAATCTCATTTTGTCCCATTTTTCAGGTCAATAGATATACCGTGAATAAAATAAGTTTTGTTATTCTATTTATTTTTAACTACACATTACCTAACTTTTATTTTATACAGCGAAGTCAAGTTATAGTGTCTTAACTAAATTACCAAAGTGTCCATATTCCTGCCCTTATGGAGTTTTCTTTGGAAAACAATTGTCTTGAAATATAAAAATATTAATCTTCTTTTAATTTCTTAACCATTTTCTTACATTTTTTTAATACGTAAAATAAATGAAAGGCATATTTATAATTAATTATATTCATTTACTATATTTAAAAAATAAGTTTTAATTATAATTGCTACTTACCCTGGTAGAAAATTATCTAGTTTTATCGAGGCCCTCGATTATTTCCTTGGCAAACTAGATAGATCTACATAGTTCTAGATTAATTTTCTACCAGGGTACCTGTCACATTTATTATTTGAATAGTTAGATATAGTCAAATACTCTTTCAGTAAAATTTTACAGTATTTGTCCATAACATTGAAATTCATTTGTATATAAAAAATTAATTAGTGTAAATAAGTGTCGTCATATGCTGGATTTTCATATTTGTGTAAATATAATCATTTCATTAAAAAATAAAGTTGTTTTGTGTAATATTACACTATTAACTGGAGACTTTGGGATTTTTAAGTTTGTTTTAGTAATCATGGTGTACAATGTTTTTAATTGGGACCCTATTTCAGAGCGGTAAGAGTTAGATTTATATTACTCTCCCGCGCCAGTTAACATTATAATTATTTTCCAATGAGAAGGAATTATATTGCATTATCTTATGAATTGGACTCTTATTGCACGGGACTCTGAATTAGAATTCTCTTGCCCGAAACCTTGAGTTGGAATCTTGTTGCACTGAACAGTGAGTTAGAATGTTGTCGCATTAAATTTTCAGTTAGAATTTTATTGCACGCTGCATCCAATTAGAATTGTTTGGATTTCACGATTGAGTTAGCATTTTATCAACCGGAGGCATCGATCAGTCTGTTACATTATTATCATCACATTTATAAATGATTTATAAATTTGTATACAAGGTGTCTGGAAGTAGAAGTACTAAAGGGTATCGATAATTGGGGCATACGCATGATGCCGGTATTTGGGACATATGCACGATATCGATAATGGGGACGCATACAAGGTGTCGATAATTAGAACTTATATACGGTGTCAGTGATTAGGACATATACAGGGTGTTGGTAATCGGAACATATGCATGGTGTCGATAATCAGGACATACAGGTTATCTATAATTAGTCATACACATGGTGTCAGTAATTTGGATATATACAGGGTATCGGTAATTACGATATATACATGTTGTCGGTAATTAGTTCATGCAGGGTGTCCGTAATTAGTGCCATTATCTTGAAAAGTCAACTGAATGGAACGTACTTGCGACGTATCACTAACAAAGGTTATGGATGTTTGTATTGAATCAGCAGCATCAGGACTTTGTATGCGCCGAACGTGCCCCACCTCAGCTACCAGACGTGCCCCAATAATCGTTCTTTTTTCAAATCTAGGATAATTTTCTTATTTTTCATCATAAAATAAAAATAAAAAAATGGAAATTAAAGTTTCAGTCCATACTTTTTAATGTGCCTCTTCATACTTATGTATGATCATTATTTAATACTTAATCCAACGATTGAAAATTAGCTGTCGGCGGAACTTCTGAGCTCCACATTTCTACCTAAGTTTTTAATAAGAAAATATTAATATTTTGTAAATTTTGAGACATTGAAAAAGGTAGTAGGCTCACGCTTAAGTTTAAAAAATAAAAATACAAAAATATTTATTCAAAATACTAAAATTTTAAATGGCAAAGTGAGCCTGCCTGCCAAGATTGCCCCACTCTCCCATATATTCCCTTAGTTGCACTCTATAAATATCTACTCCAAAAAGGTCATTCAGTCGGTTGATTTTACGGTAATATTAGTGTCAATATTAAAAGTTACTTTTATACAGATGCCAGAATTACCAGAACTTACCAGGAAATTACTCTTATACAGAAGTGGAGATAAACAAAGTAATAAACAGAGAACAGTAAGGCACACACTCTTGGAGAGTTCGATTTATTTTTTTTTTACTTTTCCTTTGAAAAGTTGACATTTTTTATTTAAATAAATTATTGTCTTTTATATATTGTACGTAGAGTACATATAATCATAATATATTAAAATAAAAGTATGTTTTATATTTCCAAGTCTATAAAGCAACTACCAGAATAATTAATATTTAAACCCATTTTGAAAGTCAAAGCGGTTATGTAAGCTGTGTATAAAGTGGTTTATAGTCTCCGAATACTTTTACTGCAAGCCTTTCCAACCTCCCACGAAGTGAATGTTTCGTCGTGCGCAGTTACGCGTCTATTCACAAAAAATCATTTATAAAGCTTATCAGAGAAGGAAGTAGCCATAACTTCAAAGCTACCATAATGCACCATGACGCCTATATTACTTAACGCAGTTATCAGTATCTCTCGAAACCTTGATAATCCTCATCTTTTGTGTTCTCAGCCGACATAACTGTCCAGCAAGCAGCTTCGCGAGGGATCACGGGGAAAACAATGGGCCACAGCAGTGTCGTCATCCCAGTCTTGCTTTCCTCCTTCTGCACTCCTCTTTACTTAATACTAGCTACAGCAGCAGCGCGTCGTCGCGTTCACTGTTATAACACTCCGCTGGAGCATAAGCGCGAGCGCTAAGGACTATCGCGAGTTATAATCGATCCCACGAATATTTCCTATGCATCTTTATTATACCGTTTCTGCGCTCGCGAGATTTCGGCGAGTGCAGTTCGCGAGGCTATGCTCCCCGGTTTCAGCGAAAATGATGGGGCGGTGGGCTTGCTGCGCAAACGGTAGTGCGCGTGGCTGCTGCAGCGATAACAGCGCGTGCGCGCCTGCCTCGGGCGGCCTTTTTGTCGAGCAACGGGCGGAGCTCGGCTGCGCGCGATATCGTAGCTGAATTTGTAGCCACGCGCGCGCACCGCCGCATTATCGCGCCAGATTTATTTGCGGGATGCGAGCTGCTCGCCCGAGTCTGCACGAGCGACGACTAATTAATCCGCACGCTGCAAGAGATACGATGCGGCTGTCTGCCTGCTTGGTTGCTTGCCTACCTTTTGCTGGAGAGTGCGAACTAGAAAAATGATTTACAGTTTCCAAGCTGATCTGTTTTGATGGCTACGCTGAAGGATATATCGCTGGCGCGACTTTTGTTGGCCGATTATTTACAAGAATGATAGTCTGACGAACTGATCATTGTTCGACTTTATAAAATTATTTTTTTAATAATTTTATAACACAAATAAGCAGTTCGAAAGAATTTGCATATACCTCAGTTTTGTATATAATTTCGATATTTTTAATAATTCATTTGTTTGTAATGTACCTTATGAGGATATGCACATCACACTGAAATTATTAGTATAAAATTGTTTAGTAATTCTTTAATGGCCGGAGTTTGTAGAACATAAAAGTGAATTTTTACGACAGAGAGTGAGGAAGTTTTTTTGTATATATAAGAACTTAGGTTTTTGTAACTATTGATGAACTGTACTTGTTGTGTCAAAAGAAACCCTTAGCAGCTGCACAGTAAACTTTACGTACTGCATCCGCACTCCTTACTGGCCTTTCCTAAACTGAACTTGTTGCGCTTCTGTAGATGACTCATTAGATCGCTGCAGGTATAACGACAAATATACATCTGTACCTATACCAAATGTATAAGACATCCACGAAATATATGATTTAAGGCTAACCTATGTACATTGATTTTAAATTTCAACAGACATAAATAAAAAAAATAAAGGTTGATAACTATGGATAATGTTGCTGAGCTATGAGTCCTATACATTGTTTCACATCCCATATTAGGTATATTATAGATTACTTATATTAACAGATGGGGAAGAGTGGGACAAAATGGGGTATCAAACAATAAGCGTTGTTTTCTTAAATTTTATGAGTGAAAAATGTATTATTTTTGTTACTAATTCGCAACGCGGTCTAAATATATTTAAATTTCAACAAAAATAACTTTTATAAATGTTAACAATATATCCTAATAGAAAAATAAACATTTTGAGGTTATATGCCAACCAACTATTAGCCATAATTGAAGGCATCGATTCTAAAACGTCCTTAGCGCTCGGCCCGGCTGCCGTTATATAAAAATTGACGTCATGGTGACCAAAATTTGCAATTTTACGGAAATGAATTTTAAAAAATAGTATCGTGCAGAGGATCAAAAATGGCAACTTTTTATATATATACTTTGTTTGTACAATGTTTAGTATTTGAAAAAAAAAATAAAAACGGCAAAATTTTAAATCTTATTTGCACCACGTTTTTTAAACTTAGCTCACTGCAGCTCCGACAAATATGAACGGATCTTGCTTATTTTTTGCATAGACTCGTAAAATAGTCTAGCGCTGCTAATAAACTCATAGATAGTTAAATATTAAATATTTTTCATTCAACAATTTAATTGCAAACCAGTGAGCTACCTTTTATATGGTTAAGTATGTTCAACGAAAAAAAGTATCGAGGGAAGTTTAAGGCTCAACTAACTTTCAACGAGACATTTGTTTGTTAACATTTGAAGAAGTTTCTCAGAAAATTTCAGATGAATTGGATGAAAAGTGGCAAAGATAGAGCGATTTTGTCAAACTTGCACGATGCGCGCGAACATTAGCGGGTCTGCGCGATACATGACGCTCAGTGTATGTCAGTCATAGAATAAGAAATAATTTAAGAAACATGATAAAAGTTATCCTGAAATAAACAAAACAAAAAAGTTTCAAAAACGGAAGTTGTCTCAACAAAAAGAAGAAAAGTAACCGACGAACAAAAGCAAAAATTAGAATTAAAAATTAATAAAAAAGAAAAGAAAACAAAAACAATAAAAGGAAAAAAAAAGTAATATGTTTTTGAAACGCGTTGTATGTATTGCGACTAAATTGTAAATAAATCTTAATGTAGAAATATAAATAAATATAAGTATTAGTTTTTTTTTTTTTTTTTTTTTTCATTTATTAGGCCTTTTAAACCTCTGGAGAGGTTTATTTCAGCCTTGCATAAGAGAGTACAAAAAAGAGTTACATGTTTGTATTAGTTGACATTACTGTAGTATAGCATGAGATACAATAGGAAAGTGACATGGTTACAAAAATGGAGAAGTCGCATACAATATTATATTTTTAGTTCGCATTCTTTCAGAAAAGAGATAACGTAGTGACAAGCTTGAATGTTGGGACCTGCAATCAATGATTCTATATTATGTGGAGGTAAAATACAGATTTTGGAGAGATTGTTTAGAAATTTGGGTCTAAAGCTGTCGTATATTTTACATTGCCATAGTATATGGTTTACATCAGCTGTGCCTGCCCCGCATTCGCACTGTGAACTGTCTATTATACTGAGTCTGTATAGTGAGTGCGGTAGATTATAGTGATTGGCACGTATTCGATTAATAGTAACAATGAAAAATCTAGAGAGATTTTTTTTCTTAAACCATGGTTTTTGGTTATCTTTGAAACATAGATTAAAATATAATTTACCGGTATTAATGGATTTCAGAGAATTTACAGTGTTGTTTACAGCATTTCTTTTACAATCGAAAAATAAATCAGTGTACGGTATCATTGTCACATCAATGTCGACGGAATCCGCTGCATCTTTCGCAAGTCGGTCGGCAAGTTCATTTCCTGGAATTCCACAATGAGCAGGGATCCAGTAAAGTTTAATCGAAGTATTATGATTGTTTTTGTGAAAGACTAGGAATTTTTTTTTAATATTTAGAATATATTTATTAGTTTCTGATTTGAGGGATTTGGTTTTAATGGATTGGAGAACGCTGAGAGAGTCAGAGTAGATGTTAATGTCGCGGTTTTTATACCTCAGTGACAAAGTAAGTGCGTCGTTTAAAGCGATGCATTCAGCAGTGTATACAGATGCTTTTATGTTGATGCTACGTTGAATTATTGAACTAGTGTCAGGGCAAATACAGGCGGAGCCGACTCCTTCGGGAGTCTTACTACCATCAGTATACAAAGCTAATGCACCACTTTTTACATTGTGATTATTAATTATTATGGAATTGATGAGAGGATTGTTGAGAGATTTGCCTAGTTTCAAGTCAACGTCGATATCTAATATTACTGTGTCATAGTCGTAAGAGTACATGTTGTAATTGTTGGCCGATTCAATGAAAGCTGACTGTGTATTTACATATTTTATACAGTCGAAAAAGACGCTGTTGGATTTTTTCTTATATTTTGTGTCTGTCCGAAGAAGTTTTTTGGTTAGGTTATAGGTTTGGCATGAGGAATTGGAAAAGCATTTTAGGAGAAACAAAATACCTAGCTGTTTGGCCCGCTCCGCAATAGTAACCAGTTTGCTTTCAGCTAGCAAGATGTTCTTGGGAGTGGTAATTCGGTAACCGAGAGCTGTACGGATAGCAGAAAGTTGGATTTTCTCTAATTTGTTAGCTAGATTTTTGTTGGTGGGATAGTATATAAAGATCGCGTAGTCGACTTTAGATCTGATGTAGCTTTTATAGAGTGCTAATAAGGTTTCAGGATCAGAGCCCCACCAGGTGCCGCACAGAAACTTGAGAATATTGAGGGATCTAGTGCTTTTGTCTACGACGTCGTTAACTTGAGCAGAAAACGATAGTTGGTAGTCGAAGATGAGCCCTAAAAATCTGACTGTGGGAGTTGATTTAATAGAAATGTTACCTATAACAATTTCGATACTGCCTGGGGGTATTCTTTTGTTATTGAAGTGGATAACCTGAGTTTTGTGAGGTGCAAGTTCAAGTCCAAGCTCAAGAAGATTTTTTTTTATTTTTTTTAGCGCTATTTCTATGAGGTTTTTGCCTCTTTTTGCAGAGCGAAACTTAATGTAGATTGCAATGTCGTCTGCGAATTGAGAGATCTGGACGGTTTTTGGGATACCATAAGTAATGCTAGAAACATAGAGTATGTATAATAAGGGGCTAAGTACTCCACCTTGAGGCACGCCTTTGAAAGTATGTCGCGTATCATCACCTAAACAATCCGTGTGAATATATCGTTCATGCATTGTAAAGTGAATAAATTCAATAAGGTTGCTTGGACATCCGATTTGAGCTAGTTTTTCGAGAAGGATATCGATACAGACATGGTCGAAAGCACCTTTAACATCGAGAAGAGCCGCGAGTACTTCGGCATTATTAAGAAAGGATTCTTTGACAGTAAGAGCTAAATTGGATAAATTATTGATGCATGATTTGCCTGCGCGGAAGCCATTTTGATTTGTTGGAAGTAACTGGTTTGTTTCGATCCAGTACTGCAGTCGGTTTTTGACAAGTGTCTCAAATAGCTTGCATATACAAGAAGTAAGAGAGATAGGGCGAAAACTGGAACGATCTGGTTTCGAGATGAAATTTACAAAAGAATGCTTCCAGCTCTCTGGATAGTCGTGATTTTTTGTATATAATTCATTAAAAATATCTAAAAGAAGTAATTTGTAATTTGTAGGTAGGTATTGAAGGATTTCAAAATCAACACCGTCAATGCCAGGGGCTGATTTGCTATTTTTGGAGTCTAACGCTGCATTAAATTCTACGAAGGTAAAAGCTGAACTGAGGAATTTATTTTTCTGACAGAGGGGACGGTTGAAAGGATTTGTTTGGACCCAAGGAGGGCATATTTTGTCAAGAGCTTCATCTATGAGGTTAGAGGGTTGTAGATTGTGTGTAGTAGAGGGAACAGAGGTCGTAGCCCATTTGTTTTTAAAAATTTTGCATTTATCCCAGACACGTTTACTATCTACTCTAAAGTCTAAAGATTCGGAAAAATTTATAAAATCAAGCTTCTTTTTTATTTTAAAAGTTTTTTTCGCCAAAGCACAGTACTTATTGTATTCGATTAAATCGGATAATTCAAGAGTATTTTCCCACTTTTTAAATGCAGCTCGTCGCAATCTTTTGATATTATCGCAGTCAGAGTCCCACCATGATTCCGGGTTATTTTTATAGTTTTTTTGCGTACATGTTTTTTCTTTTCTGGGGGTTGCGCGTTTAATACCTTCTATTACTGTATTAAAAAACAATTGATATTTATCATGAGTAGGTAGAGTATCATAGTTATCAGTTAAAAATAGTGTAGAACTATATTTGAGATGATTTTCAAATTTTTGCCAATTTGTACGCACTGATTTCTGTTTAAAGGTCTTTTTTTCATAATGATTTTTTTCGACATATATTTCAATAAATAAGGGAAAATGATCGGAACCCCAGGTCTCGTCGTGCGCAATTACATTAATTTGGTCGCTAATATCTAAAGTAGACAGAATGAGGTCAATGTTGGACTTAGCATGTCTGTGAGTGTCTATATGAGTGAGAGTGTTGTAATTGTGCAAAAAAAGATTATGGGAGATTATAGAGTTACTGAGTTTAGTGCCGTTAGAGTCGCAGTATTTACAGTTCCATAGTGTGTTGTGTGCATTGAAGTCGCCTAACAGAATTGCATTATCTATGTTTGCGTTGTCAAGTATTGAGTCCCATTGGTCCTTAGTCAGAACGATACCTGGAGTGCGGTAGCATATTATAATATTTAAGGCGGGCTTAACATTATTGAGGTGAATGCCGCATAGTTCTACAGAGATATCTGGACTTCTAATATTTTCGATGATTTTAAACGCTAAATTCTTACGTATAAAGACGACGATGCCACCTCCTCTTGAGTGATGCCTGTCTTGTCTGTATGTCACGAATCCGGGAAAAAAAACTTTTTTATCATTTTTTGTTAGCCAAGACTCGACACAAATGCCTATGTCGTACTCTTGAATCTTTTGTAGTAGCTCAACCCGTCGTTGGTTGAAACTGCGTGCATTCCAGAAAAGAACTTTTAAATTTTTGGTGTATGTATCTGGATTGTTAGATGCCATTTTTTTAATTTTATAAAGAGCGAGTGAGGACCTATGCTTCGGAAGCAGACGAGTCAATATTACTTGAGTGCGTGTCTTCGTTGTCAATTTTTTTTATCGTTCTAGTAATGGTTGATTTTAGTTTCGAGTGTGAATAATCGTAGATACTTAGTAACATAGTTTTCATTGTTTCTTGCTTGAGAGAAAAGTCTAATAAAATGCTATTGAGATCGGTTTTGCCGTGTGAACTATGAAGGAATTTAGCTACATCAGAAAAATTAATGACAGGCTCCAGGTTGTGTACCTTAAAGTAGGTTTCCGCTGGTTGTAGTTGGGAAGTGAAATCATCTAGGGAGAGTACTGTGTTCATTTTAACCTTCTTCTTTGGATTTTTGAAATTATCTTTTTTTCCTTCTTTACTTGGCTTAAAAGTAGGCTTGTTGGTGTTTTCGGAATATTCCTCTTGAGAAGTAATTACTGGGAGTGGATTTGCATTTTCCGTGGTTGTGGTTGAAGAAATAGTAGAAGGTGCGGGTGGACGCTTTCTGGTATTTACAGGTAAGGGAGTATAATTATTTATTTCAGATTTACTGTTATGTGAAATCAAGGTGTTCTTGTTGTTTGATGGATCGGAGAGAGTATTAGTTTGACCTGCTTTTAAGCCTGTATCAATTTGTTTTGATTGAGATTTCGAGCGGTCTATGCTCGGAGCTGAATCGCTTATGATATTATTAGCATTCTTACAGTACTTGGCTGTATGTCCCTCTTCCTTGCAAAGAAAGCAGGAAAGTTTGTCGCTTGAGAAATATATCCAGTAGGTGACCTCTTCGTGTTCCAGCTGGCAAGACTCTGGCATTTTGTTTATATCGATAGGATCAACATAGACTTGTCTTCTGTGACTAAGCAGATGTGTGTATCCTACGTCATTAAGTCCGGTTTTAAGGCGTGTAATTTGCGACTTAGGTGTGACATCGTACTTGAATAGTAGAGCTTCAATTGCTGCATTTGGGATCGAAGTATGCACATTTGATATTAATACTCGCTTAGTCTTGGAGTTAAGAGGTCTGATTTCTAGAGCTTTGTCGTTAATTGTGATACACTTGTGTGAACTAATTAGTGCATCGGCTTTTTCTTCAGAATTCAAATAAATGCATACACGGTTTTGAGATATACGTGAGATAGACAACATGTTTGCTGGACTAATGATACCTCCAACGGCCAGGGCATAATCCCGAATTGTTGAACCTTCGATAAAGTCTATTACAACGGCTTGATTTCTTGTGGGACATTTTTCTTTTTGAGCTGCGGATGAGTATGTAGCTTGTTTTTGAGTAAATACTTGGTTAGTGTTACTTGAATAAAGAGAGCCCTGAGAGCCAGGGACACTCATGGTGTGCTTTTTTTTGTGTAATTCGAGGGGAAAAATCCCCTCGAGTTGACACGTAGAAACTTGAACAAAATCACAGGTATATAGATTCACACGCGAAAGTACGGTCTACACTCAATTTTCGCGAACAGGTGCTCGTGCCTGTAAACACGTGCTTACTCTTCGAGCGTTCGAACGACACTTCCATAAGTATTAGTTATTTGAAGTTTCTAATTTACTGAACAATGTCAAAAATCTGTGAAATTTATATGTTTCCCAGAAATTTATATTTTTAAAGATTGTAATTTACTATTCAATTCATTTACGCTGCAATATTCTTTTTAATGTGTGTGAATTTCATTTGAACGCTTTATTATAACCATTTATTATCTAGTGTATATAACATTTAGAATTAACAATAATTTCTAAAACTTTCGTACAAAGATTTAAAAATTCAACAACTTTATGAATAACTGCCGTTTGATTTTGCCTTTGCTTTGTTTATTTAATTTCTTATTGTTTCATCAGATACTTATTTTTCTTAACTTCTACACTTTAAATCGACAGTATTAAATAGTATGATTTGATTAAGTATGTATTTTTAAAAAAAAAGGATAGCAAATCTTCAAGTAAACGGCATTATATGACTGACATACGCTGCGAGCGTCATGTATCGCGCAGACCCGCTAATGTTCGCGCGGAGCGTGCAAGTTTGGCAAAATCGCTCTATCTTTGCCACTTTTCATCCAATTGATCTGTAATTTTCTGAGAAACTTCTTCAAATGTTAACAAACAAATGTCTCGTTGAAAGTTCACTGAGTCTTAAACTTCCCTCGATACTTTTTTTCGTTGAATATACTTAACCATATAACAGGTAACTCACTGCTTTGCAATTAAATTGTTGAAAGAAAAATATTTAATATTTAGCTATCTATGAGTCTATCAGCAGCGCTAGACTATTTTACGAGATTATTAAAAAAATGAGCAAGATCCGTTCATATTTGTCGGAGCTGCAGCGAGTTAAGTTTAAAAAACGTGGTGCAAATAAGATTTAAAATTTTGCCGTTTTTATTTTTCTTTTTTCAAATACTAAACATTGTACAAACAAAGTATATATATATAAAATGTTGCCATTTTTTATCCTCTATACGATGCTATTTTTAAAAATTCATTTCCGCAAATTTAAAAATTGGTCACCATGACGTCAATTTGTATATAGCGGCAACCCGAGCCGAGCGCTAAGGACGTTTTAGAATCGATGCCTTCAATTAGTCATTTTTAATGATTTTTAGTTAATTTTTTATTAAAAAAGCGTTTTATAAATCGTATAATTTCTCCCTGGGTAATCTTTTATAAATTTTAATAACTTTTTTTAACATTTTAACCCAAATTTTTTTAATTTTTGAAGAATACTTTCTTTTTGTATATTTTTGGTACCGTGTTTTGCCTTACTCAATTCCCAGACGTCACACATAATCTGAATGAATTTTAAAAAAGTTCACGATTATGGTTTCTAAATGTATTCTGTTATCAAACGTTTTGACTTAAAAATGAACTCTTAAAAAATCCAAAAAAAGTAAGAATTAGGGTTAGAAAATATTAAATACATAATGTATTATGTTTCAACCTTCTTATTTCTCATATAGTGAATAAAAAAATCTTAAAAATTTAATTGGAGATTCCTATTCTGAATTTGGAGAGCATAAGATATTAATTTTTTCGGAAAGATTTATTTAATTCCGAAAATAAAAATTATAAAAATGAAAAGCCGATAAGGTAGAAATCGGATTGGTATTTTACATCGCTTTAAGTAATTGTATATAATGGAAATAATGTAATGTGAAATGTTGTCAAACAATGATAAAATTGGTAATACATCACTGAATTAGTTAATTAATTATTATATTTAATTATTTATTTCTATTTATTTATTTATTTATTTATTATGTATTATTTTTTTATTTATTTCTATTATTTAATTATTTATTTAGTGATTTACAAATTAGATTTACAAAATTGTACAATAAGTTTTGAAAGACTTTCATATAAATAATATTTTTTTAAATTTAAACATTTTATTAAAAAATAATTATGTAAAATATAATTCTACAAGTGTATATATATATGAATTTTGTTTAATGTAATAATTATATTTTTATTATTATTATTAAGTTTATTGCCATGTATAGGTTTTTACACCTTTTTACATATGAATCTTACAAAATTTGACATTTCTGCACAGCCCTCCTTCACATCACACTTGTTTCTTACAACTATTTTACAACTATTTTACAATAACTTTACAATATTTACCATAAATATATAGTTTAACATAATTTGACTTTGTTTTACAATTGTTACATTTTTACATTTCTTACATTTTGCTTACTCCTACTTATCCTTACTCTCATTTAATCATTCCCCCTTTTCCCCTTTTTCTCCCTGTTTTTCTCTTTTTCCCACTCAGTGCTCTTCCTGCCTTTCTCCTCGAATTTCTTAGTAAATCTGCACATTCCCTCCTTCAATTGCCTTTTCATTATTTCCCTTAGCCTTTCCCTACTTTCTTCTTCTTCCCCTACTAACACTAGCTCCTCAATTTCTTTGACCCACTCCTCCCTCATTTCTTCTCTTGCTTCTTTACATCTCCAAATATGTTCTAACGTTTCTCTTTCTTTCTTACATACTCTACATAAATCGTTTTCGTACCCTTTCTCCTTTGACCTTCCTAGACTACCACATCTTATCCTTACCCATTGTTCTTTTAGCTCTCCCTCCCATTTCCTTTCCTATTTCGGTTTTCCATTCTTTATATTCCTTGCAATAATTCGATTTTTCTATTTTACTCCAATTTCTTTATAATTGTTGATCCGCTTTGACTCTCGTTCCCTTTTCCAGTTTTCCTTGGATATCATTTATTTCTCTTCCATCTAACATTCATTTTAGCCCTTCCCCATCTCCTACTTTCCTAAACGCTTTCTCGATCTTTTCCCCCCATTCCTTCGGGTACCCATTTTCAATGCTCCTTAACTCTTCTTTCAAGCAGATTTTTGGCCATCTCTCTTTTCCCATTCTCAGTATTCTCAATAGGTAATTCCCTACTCTCTTCCTTGTTTCTGTTTCTAGACCACTTCGTCCTGTCTCCATTCTCCATGTATAATCAGGAGTGTCTCTATTTACCCCTAAAGCTATTTTCACATATCTTCCCTGTACCCTTTCTAATTCTTCTCATCTCTCCCATCACCAAATTTCTACTCCATAACAACATTCCGCTTTTACTATCGCGTCCATTAAATATAGCCTTTCTTTAAGATTATCCAATTTTGCCCTTTTCCAAAATGCCCCATACCGTATTCATTGTTTTTCTCGCTTTCGCTGCCATTCTATTTATATGTGTCCTGTGCGTATTCCTGGAGTTGAACCAAAAACCTAAATATTTGTATTCCTTCACTGACTCTATCTCCTCCCCCTTGAACTTCCACTTCTCAGATTCTTTCCTTCTACCTCCTTTCTTTTTAACACCAACACTTTCGTTTTCTGCGTATTTACCAACATCCCATTTTTTTCGCTATATTTTTCTAAATCATTGAACATTCCCTGTAACCCTTCTTTTGTATCCGCGATCATAGCCACATCATCTGCGAACTTTAAACAGAGAATTTTTCCCCCCTATAACAGACCCTCCTTCGTTTTTCTTATCCCACCTTTCATATAAATCTTCTAAACATATATTGAATAATGGCGGCCTAAGTGGGCAGCCTTGTCGGACACCTTTTTTCGTCTTGAATCTTTCCGTAATCCCCTCTTCCGTTATTATCTCGTTCTCTGTATTCCTACATATTTCCTTTATCATATTTAAAAATTTCCCTCTATTCCTATTCTTTTCATTTTCTCTATCAACTTCTCTCTGTTAACCATGTCGAATGCAGTCCTGTAATCCACAAATCCTACAAAAAGTTTCCCCCTTTTGGTTTTCAATTTGTTGTTTATTAAGCTATTTAACACAAATATGTGGTCTCTCGTTCCCCTTCCTACCCTAAACCCCACTTGACTTTCTTTCAAAATCTTGTTCTTCTCCAGCCATTTCCTCAATCTACTTGCTAGTATGTTTGTCAGTAATTTATAACCCACATCTAAGAGTGAAACCTCTCTGTAATTTTTAACCTCCTCCTCGTCTCCTTCTTTGTGTATCGGAAATATCCTAGCTACCTCCCATCCCTTCATTATTTTTCCTTCTTCGTAAATTCCATTTAAAATCCTTGTTACTTCCCTTAACCATCCCACCGGTAATTTTTTAAAAAATTCTGCTGTTAACCCGTCCTCCCCCACTGCTTTATTAGGCACGACCGCAACACGGAGCTGCCTTATATTTTTGTTAGCGAAAAATGTGTGCGATAGGATACGAGTATCTCACGCAATTTTGGACCAATCGGGCTGAAATTTTAGGAGAGATCTCCTCCAGCATAATATGAAATTCTATTTTTTTTATCCCGATCCTGTATGTATTTTTTTAATTGCGAGCACTTTTTGCTTATTTTTACGTGTTTTTTTTTTAATTTAAATTAATGTTACACGATTATCTCCGCAAAATCTTAGCAGATCAGGCTCAAAATTTTTTTGGAATCTCTCCTAAGTATAACAACTTGATGATCCTATTTTGAGATTGATCCTGCAAATATACGCTGAATGCAGCGACTATAAAAAATCGCTAAAAACGGGTTTTGGGCTATAACTTGAAAACTAAGCATTCTACGAAAAAAAGTTACATAGAAAAGTTGTAGATCATTGAAAAATACAACTTTTTCCCATTGACATCTATTTATGAAAATACTTTTAACTCGAGTTAACAGGCCAAAAACGAATTTTAACATCGAGAAAACAGCTTTTTATCATATAAAATTACATCTATGCATTTCACATGAAAAAGTTAAATGGAAAAGTTGTAGATCTTTGAAAAATACAACTTTCTTTTCTGGACACCAAGACGCGAAAATGCTTTTAAATCAAGTTAATAGTCCAAAAACGATTTTTAACATCGAAAAATGCAGTTTTTTACTATAAAACTTTGCAGGTATGCATTATACGTAAACAAATTTAATGAAAAAGTTGTAGATCTTAGAAAAACACAACTTTTTATGGTAGCAAATATTTAAAAAAAATGCTTTTACACAAGAAACAGCCTAAGAAACGATTTTTTTGCGTATTAAGTTGGTCTCTGCTCAAAATGAAGAGAGGTAAAATTACCTATTATGAAACACCCTCTTAACTGTGTCCCTTTTATGAAACAGTATTAAAAATGATAAAATAAAAAATAATTATAGCATCTATAAGCGAATATAAAAATTTTATTGATAATTATGAATGTTTTCGTCTGTAAATACACGAACATGAGTATTGCTATACAATAAGTACTATACCGGGGTTTTAGTCCGTAAAACCCGCGGTACATATTAATATTTATCGTAGAGCATGAACAAGTGGGGAGAAGGGAAAGTTAGAGATAACACAGTATGTACGATATAGAAAAAAAAAAAAAAAAATATATATATATATATATATATATATATATATATATATATATATATATATATATATATATATATATATATATATATATTCAATTGAAGGATGAAGGAACAATTACGCACTTTACACGGAGTGTGCGTTCTCGCAGGCGTGTTCGCGAAATAGAGAGAGAGGGAAAGAATACCCAGGGAAGAGAGAGAGAGAGAGAGAGATAACCACTGACTCACCCTAATCCAAGGACTTGGTAGCGGTCGCCGCACGATAGGTCGCTCTGCACTAGACAATTCCAGAGAGCAGCTGTGTACCCCTCGTTTTCCGCAGCTTCTTCTCGCGCACCGAAATATCTCTCGCAACACACGTCCGTCCCTGCGAACCGTCGAAGCGTCTCTGCCTCCTACCGAAAATTCCGTGGCTCGCGCCCCTGCGCGCCCCTACCTATACTCTCTCTCTTTCTCTCTATGCGGCTCGCAATCCTCTCTCTCCCTTTACAGCGTTGGCACCTGTAACATCTGAAATGTATTAGTACATGTTCTATGTGTGTGTGTGAGAGAGCATGTGACAGGGTATGTATAATTACCCGTCACACACCCCTCCCCCAGACGCTGTTAGCCGGAGGTGTGTCAGCTCGACATCTACCGCTCTCTCTCCACAAGAAAAAAGTATTAGAAAATCAAAATTCTAAATAATGTAATAGTGCAATAAACGAAAAAAAATGTGTAGAGTATTAGTCAATTGACTGTAACAAAAAAAAGTATTATAAATAAAACACAGAAGGTATCCTTTTCTCTCTCTTTATTTGAGGGGCGGGAGGATTTCCATGGCGATTCGCATATCCTCCTCGCCTTTCATCTCGCGTTTTACCGACGCGGCACGAAATCGGGGTGGTTGCTCCGGTTTGGGCACTCGCGGCCGCGGTTGACACCTCTCAAGCCGCACTGGTGGCAGAATCGCGGTCTATCCCGTCGTACTGGCGGTGTTAAGGCCCCCACTGTTCGGCTTTGGGCCACCGCCTGGTCAAGTTGTCGCTGGAGGTCTTCGGCCTCCCGGCACGTCTTTTCTTGAAAAGTGGCGATCCTTGCTCGCGCTTCCTCCACCTCCTGTTCTAGGCGTTGCCTCTGTCGCTCTCTATCCTGGACACACTGGTGCTCTACAAGCTGCTCTAGTGTCGGCGACTTTGATTGCGAAATTCGCTCCAAGGCGGCGACCTTCTTCTCCTTGGCGCTCTACGAACGCCTCGTAGTCGTCACATGCCGCCAGGTGTCGTCGACGACCTTCGAGGTATTCCCGCCTCGAGGAGAGTAGTCCTTGTCGGACCCGTTCCCATTCTCCTAGGATTGTGGAGGAAGTCGCCTCCATCTCGTCCGTCGTCCTTTCCACTGCGGCTGTCGCTTGTTGTGGTCGACTCGTGGCGACCTCTATGACCGTGAGGGCATCCTCCCCGTCCTCGCTGTCTGATCCGCTGGACTCCGTGTCAGGGGTCTGTGGTCCTTGACAGATGGCGGCTAACGCAGGTTGTCTGTCGAGAACGGGCTGGTCCCTGGAGTCCACTCCCACTTCTAGGGGTATCTCCTCGAGAGTAAGTCCTCCGGAGGAGCCCCCAGGTATGACGGGTTGTCTCGGGCCTGTCAGCCTCACTACCAAGCGAACGGTGAACGTCGCATTTTCCCCTTCCAATCCTTTGGCTGGATTTTCTTTCTAGGAGGGGAAACAGACGTTTAGATAGGGATTCTCAGGTGCCCCAAGCGCATTTATAATATGTATATAATAAATAAAACGATTATGTATAAATAAACGTATAGAAAGTAAGTCGAAATTTTAATTTTGTATTTTCACCGTTCTGAATCGGGTGCGTCGAGGAGAAGCGTCACAACTAGGCTCAAGGGATTTTGTGGACCCCTTTGGTCTCCCTCGACTTCTCTTGGGATTGATCTCCGCAGGCGCTGCGTCGCGATCAACGCTTACTTCGCGTACGGTAGTCGGTTGCGCCCCTATTTTATTACTAACCATCCCTGCCTTACGCTGAACAACTAAACTCGTTTGACGCAGCCTACCACGCTTTTTCTCTACTATTATAGGCGTATTGTTCGCTCGCGACTCGTCTGGCTGAAGCTCGAGGTTGCTTGGTCCCTCGCTGTCTTTCGAAGTATCTTCTACTGCTTCGTCCTCGGAGTCGGAAGGCATGGTGTCGTCTTCATAGTATGGCCTCAAATCTTTCACGAAGATTTGGTCCACCTTATTTCCGTTTTTGTCAGCCAACTGGTAGGTATTATGCCCTTGTTTCTCAGAAATGACGTAGGGCCTAGTATACCTGGGGGCCCATTTATATATATAATATTTAGTCTGGCGTTCTTGCGCTTTCGCTGAATTTTTCGCTGCTAAATCTCGCAATTCCTGAAGTTTATTCATGCGCTCACTCCAATTCTCTAACGCAGCTGTCTCTGCTTCATGCGCTGCGGCGAGTTCCTCTTGCCGTCGTAGCGTACTTGGAGGCACAGGGTTGCGTCCGAAATTCAGAAAAGCAGGTGACAATTCCGTAGACTCTTGCACAGCCGTATTATAGGCAAACACTAGCTCGGGAATGTGTAGATCCCAAGTACTATGGTTCGACTCTATATATGACGTGATCATGGTCTTGAAGGTGCGGTTCACTCGCTCTACGGGATTTGCTTGCGCATGATATGGTGGTATTGTCGTGTGGACCACTCCATGTTCTTCTAAGAATCGGTCCACTATCTTGTTTTTAAATTCCGTTCCATTATCAGAGTGGAACGTCTCCGGCACTCCGAAGCGTAGGAAGATTTTTTATCTGAGTTCCCTCTTAATCGTTTTCGCATTTGCTTTGCGAATGGGGATACACTCCACCCAGCGCGTGAAAAGGTCCATGAACACTAGCAGATATTCATGACCGCGCGGTGTACGAGAGTTGGAGCCCATAATATCCACGGCTACTACTTCCCACGGCCTTGTTACGATACGCCGGCCCATAAGTCCAGCGGGTGCTAACTGGACAGCTTTGCATTGCTGGCACACTGCGCAGCAACGCACGTAATTTGCTATATCCTTGTAAATTGACGGCCAATAATACAGCAATGCGATACGCTCATATGTTTTGGCGCGTCCCAGGTGTCCAGCTGTCGTCTCGTCATGTCCTTCATGTAGGGCTTGCATCCGCTTTTCTTTGGGGAGGACTAGCTTCCAAGCATCCTGGTCCTCTAAGAGATCTTCGATCGAAGGATCAGATCGATTATAATACAGTCTGTTGCCAACTATTTTCCAATATGGATGCTCAGTAGGACTGGCGCGGACTTTCGCTTTCATTGCCAGATACCAGGAATCACTAGTATCCTCGTCCGGGCAACTGACTGACGAAACTGTTACCTCAGACTCATCCTCGTACATGCGAGATAATGCGTCTAGCACCCTGTTGTCGATGCCTTTCTTATACTCAACCTCGTAACCATTTCAGACTTAGATGGTCTGTAATAACCTTGAAGTGATAACCTTCTACATAAGATCGGAACTTCTTTATGGCCTTCAGCACTGCTAGACATTCTCGCTCGGTTGGTGAGTAGTTCCTCTCAGCTGATGTCAACGTGCGGCTAGCAAAGCATAACACGTGTTCCGCCCCATCAATAATTTGTGTGAGCACCGCGCCCAAACCCGTGGAGCTGGCATCAGTTTGTATGACGAACTGATGGTCGAACGAGGGACTATGCAACACAGGAGCAGATGCGATAAGCGCTTTAATCTGTTCAAACGCCATCTGCTGCTCATCACCCTATACGTACTTGACATTCGATCTAGTCAGATGGGTAAGCGGGTCCGCAATCGTGGCGAACTCATTCAGAAATTTCCGATACCACGACGCCATTCCTAGGAACCGTCGAAGCTGTTTAAGATTTTTCGGAGCTGGATACTCCAAAATTGGGGCGATCTTCTCTGGATCCGGCCGGAATCCCTCTCGAGTCACAAGAAACCTCAGAAATCTAACTTCGCTGCGGCAAAACTCGCTTTTATCAAAATTGATGGTGAGGTCAATAATTCTGCGGAGAACATACTCAAGCCATATTAAGTGCTCTTCAAAAGTTTCTGTCGCTATAATCATATCATCCATATATGAATATGCGTGTAGCTCCAGCTCGGGACCGATAATTTTGTCGCTCAATTCTTGGAACGTTGCGGGCCCGCCAGATACGCCATACGGGAGAGAACAAAACTCGAACACGCCTAGGCCGGGCGCTGTAAACGCAGTCAAGTGTCGTGATCCTTCCTCTAACGGCACTTGATGATATGCACTGCTTAGGTCAATGCTGGAAATATAGCGTGCTTTCTGTAGCTTTCGCAGGATAGAATCCATGTAAGGAAGCGGATACGCAGGCACCTTGGTGACCCCATTCAACTTCCTATAGTCGACGCAAAAGCGATAAGAGCCGTTTGACTTACGAACCATTACCACTGGGCTCGACCATTCACTATGGGATCTACGAATGACCCCTGCTTCCAGCATCTGGTGCACTTGTGCATGCATTTCTTCTTCAAGTTTCTTGGAGACGGAATAGTATATTTGCCTAATAGGTCGCGCAGAACCAACATCAATCTTATGTTGCATTAGATTGGTGCGACCTAAGGGCACTTTGCCCTTTGGCAATACTCGATCCAACATCTCTTGCAACTGAGAGCGCTGCACATCAGAAACGTCGGCAAGTCCAACAGAGGAGATCGGAATTCGCTCATCTACTCCAATTGCCGCTACCTCAAGAGGAAGAAGTTTCTCAATCCCTTCTACCTTTATTTTATTTTCCCGAGGTAGGATGTCTGCGTTGAACGCTCGCTTAAAATCCACGCCGAGAAGACATCCTTCTGGTAACTCGGGTAGAATAACGACCTCTAAATAGCGTCGTACCTCACCTATCTCGAATGGTAAATCGACATATCCGATCACAGGTGAGATCTGTCCATTAGCCATCCGTACGCCTGGTCCTTTACTAGGTGCAATCTTTTTATTGCACGCTGCAGCAATCTGCAGGCCAAATGGTCCAATACATGTACGTGCAGCACCTCCATCATGCAGTGCACGCACTCGGAATCCACCAATTCCCACTTCCATCCACCATCGAGAGCGCCATTCTCTCGATGTAAGGAGCAGATTCCTCAGAAGCGCCATTCGCGTCGTGAGCTACTATAGGTTCTGCCGCCATCGCGATCGGTGGGAGAACTGGCTCAGCTTGCGCTTGTGCTTCGCTGGTCTCATTGGAGTGAGTCGGTGAGGTCCTTAAGTTGGCTGCAGGGGTGGTATGGACCTGATCTACGCACCCCCCTGCTCTTTTCCCGCACACTCAGGACACGCCCGTGTAGTGTTCTGGCCAGCTACAGCCCCAGCATACAAAATGAGAACGTGGCCCAGGAGTTTTTCCCTTATTCTTGTCACTGGCCGGCTGGCGTGTGGGACTTCTTCGCTTTGGACTGCTGTCCCTTTTATAATACGGCCCTTTATATCTTGGAGGAACCGATTTTTGCGCCGCTGCTTCCTCTGCAGTTGGCGATGAAGCTTTCATGAGGCCAGTCAGAGTCAGCTGTAATAGCAGCCAGACTCATTTTATAATAATTCGTCGGTGCGCGTGGCCCTTTATATGCCAATTCCGGCAACAAGCATTTATCCGCTGGAGGTGGCTCTTTCCAATTACGCCGTACCTCCACGACAGCTTCTGCCTACCGCGCCAACCGAATCACAGTGTCAAGATCCGTGGTCTGCTCCTTACTCACGATCGCCTGCAACTCTGGTGACATATTTTGATAAATCAGTTGCAGTTTCCTTTCTTCATTCCAAGGCACTTCAAATTTATCAATGTAAGATAGGAGAGAGAATATATAATCGGTGACTGGTTCTGCGAATCCTTGAGTGCGCGCCGTCGCTTCTGTCACTAACCGCTGCTGATAACGGCTATCCAAGCCGTAACAGCGTCGTGCTGCCTCGCAAAAATCTTGCCATGTATGCCAATTTCTCCGGGATTGGCGACACCATTGGAGAGCTGCTCCCTTCAGCAACTCCGTCATGGCATTTAGGAGGTCCTCGTCATCTATGCGGGCCAGTGTGCGGCACTCATTGACGCGTAGCAGAAATTCTTCGATACTGCGACCGTCTTTTTCGCCAGAAAACTTAATGTTCCAAGATCGAACTGTTTTTCCGATATCATTAACACGGTGACCAGCAAATGTGCTATTTGGCGATTGCCGCATTGTCTCAGAATAGTGAGACATTCCCCTCCCCCAGACTCTTGCCGGGTTGGGAGAGTCTGATCGTGCTGGCGAGCCATCGCTGGTCCTCTCTCTCTGGTCTGTTGCAGCATTGAGATAAAACTTGGGGTGTTAGCGTTAAGTCGCAATCCCCCACTTCTTGCAGCTCCTCCTGCTTGTGCCCTTGGGTAATAATTCGACTGGTAGTCATCGTCATAACGTAGGTCGAATGTGTCCTGAAAAGCGACACTCCTGTTGTTTTTGGGCCTTGCACCTTGCCCTTGATGCGTATTTGCTGCTTCGTTGCTTTGCAAGGTTTCAAAACGCAACCTTGTGCTCGTAATCAGTTCAGCAACATTTTCTTGCAACTCTTTCACTTGGTTACTGTATTCTTGGACAACTACTGGCGTGGTTGCCATTTCGAGTGCCACGGCTCTTGGAACGGGGTATGACGTACCGTTCGATAACGTGACCAGTACCATATTTGACTCTTGAGCGTTCGCAGTTTGTCTTGTACCCGTTGAATATACTGTATTCGGGTTACTCATTTCCCCTAAGCCGGTTGCTGTAGCAGTTGTCGTTGTAGTTGTAGTACTTGTTACTGCTATCATACTTGGCGGCACCGCAGTACTAGTCTGTTGGCTTCCCCAGAATGCTAGTGGCATTGGTGGCGGTGGTGGTGGTGGAATGAGTGCTCGAACAGGCCGTTCATACACTGGTACTGTGGTTTCGTCAGCTGGTGGCGTGTGTTCGGCGTTGTCGCAACTACCGTCGCAGCCGCCGCTGCTCCTGCATTATTTTGTACCACACCAGTGTTACCGAGTCCATTTCCTTGGCATGTCGTCAAAGACATGTTCAAAGAACTCATTTGGGTGGAGCAGGTTGCTATGGGAGCGAAGTCATTTGATAAATCCGTTCCTACTCGGTGACTTGCCCAATATTGCTGCCTATGTAGAATTTCGGCTTGTGTCTCATTACTGAACTTCGCATTCTGTAATACTTCGTCGAGCTTCTCTTCTCGACGAGTTTTCAGCTCTTCTGTATCTATGCTGTCTAAGCTATCAACAAAGTCGGCTGCTGTGTAGTCGCCCCGCAAGCGTCTATGACCGATTTCATCTCAATACATACGTAGTGTCGATATTGAGCGTATATACAGTGACTGTACTGTATGGAATATAGATAGTTGTATATGTGCGAGTCTGTGTAGTTGCATTGTAGTATATGTAATTGAACTGCGACTAAACCGCCGAATAATTGCGTGGCCATAGTATGCGTATCGCTTAATTAATTGATTAAAAAAAAAATAAAAAAAAATATATTATTGTGATTTTTCCTTTGTTTTTACATATAAACAATGGTTTATTAACTTAATTAATGATGGTAATTGTCGTTAAATTTTTTTTTTGATAAATAAAATTGAGAGTTAATTGACTACTTAATTAACTAAATAGTTGATTGCTCACTGACTTCGTATCTTTGACATAATTGTTTGTTTAATAAACAATTGTTGTTATTTTAATTAAGGATCATTATTATTATTTGGTTATTTTGGGAAAATAGTATTATTGTTTAATCAATTAGTTGAATAATTATTAAATTATTTAATCATTGGAAAATTTTTCTTTGTTTCTTTTTATTTTTTTTTAGCAGGAAATATTACATTCGTTTTTTCGCGATGTTAAGGAAAAATATAATTAAAATTCTTTCTTTACTACAAACTACACAAGATACTTAATTCGAATTGAGGTAGATTAATTTAGTATTCTTTCAGCGTTATTTATTATTATATTTAAATAAATATTTATTATTAATAATTACTAAATAATATTTACTAGAGAAGTGATTTGCGCAAAATAATACGCTGAAAGAAACACCTAGTGTGTGCGATTAACACCGTCTGCTGAAAACAATTACGGGTACAACAAATATTATTAAATATTCGAATTAATAACTTATATCTCTTAAAAAACAAAAATATTCCAAATGTCATGTATATGACCATATAGGTATTGAGACTAGCTATCTATAAAAAAAATTGAGTAAAAAAAAAGATGGCTTTTTTGAGAAAAAAGCATTTTTCATTGTTTATAAAAAATGCCATATCATCATTGATTTTTTGTAAAAAAATTTTTGAACTTGGCAGATCGAAAGAGTATCACCAACAGCATCGAATATGTACAGAATTATTTTCAAATATCCATAAAAAGACGAATTAGAACGATTTAAAAAGAAAAAAGTTTTCGATTTTTGAGAAACGAAATTTGAGGAGTCATTTTTGAAAAAAGCATAACACATGCAATTTTGATACTATCGAAAAATCAAAAAATACGTATACGCTTATTTTCCGAGTAGAATAATATACTATAATTTGAGCTGATTCGGAGAGATAGGTGCTGTCGGCCTGCATGATTTGAGATGAAATCGGTCCTACATAATCTATCGATTTTCGCAAATTGCGTGCCATCGCTTTTTAATTCTAGCCTATTTAAAAAAATATCTAATCTTTGTCCCTCTAAACGTAAAATCCACGCTTGGATCTCGGTTCCTACCGTTTCATCGAAGGTGAGGTCGTATTGATTCGCCATTTTCTTCTCTTTTTTTTATCTATTTTATTTCAAGAAACCCAATATTTTTAAATTTAACTACGTTGTAATTTCCAGTACAAGTTATTAATTCGAATATTTAATAATATTTGTTGTACCCGTAATTGTTTTCAGCAGACGGTGTTAATCGCACACACTAGGTGTTTCTGTCAGCGTATTATTTTGCGCAAATCACTTCTCTAATAAATATTATTTAGTAATTATTAATAATAAATATTTATTTAAATATAATAATCAATAACGCTGAAAGAATACTAAATTAATCTACCTCAATTTGAATTAAGTATCTTGTGTAGTTTGTAGTAAAGAAAGAATTTTAATTATATTTTTCCTTAACATCGCGAAAAAACGAATGTAATAGGGTACTTGTCCATATTTATGAGCCTGTCCATATTTATGAGCCTGTCCATATTTGTGTGCCTTTCTTTTAAATATAATTTGCAGCGATTAAATCATAAATGAATCATTACAACTATTTTTAAAACTAAGATAAACTATTAAGTTAGAGTTTACAAGAGTTACATGAAAGTTTAAAATGTTTTTCATAGAGTTATAATTTTTTTAAACATATGAATCATGATTTGGTGGTTTTACTTTGTTTCCTAGTCTAAAATGCTAAGGATTGCTTGACTTCTTAAAACTTAATTTAATTATTCGGACGTGATTTATGACAAACAAAATATTTATTATATCATAAAATAATTCAATTTAATATTAAAAAATGTGAAATGAACATTTTAGACTCAATTTATTAATTTATTAATGAATCCAGTAATACCGCGACATTTTCGAAGTTTGTCCGTATTTATGCGCCACCTCATGATCGACGGAATAACCTCACTTCTGTTTGTAGAAGGGAGAAGAAGTTTTCGCAAGCTTTATTTTTTCCAAAGCTGTTATTATGGAATAGTGCATAATAAATCATTATCATTGTATCAGTTTGCATGAATTTAGATAATTTATAGATTATGAATTCTGTGTCAAATATTTAGTTTTGTTCATAATATCTCTGTGTCTATCACATTTATAAATTTCAAATATTTTGAATATTTATTTATATTTATTAATTATTACTTAAAAACTATCTAATTACAATTATTTATTATAATATTTCAAAATAATATGTAAATAAAAAATAATAATAATAAAATTATTTAATTAAGCTTATTTTAAGTTATCTTATACTTAAACAAAAAATAGATTCCATTAATATTAATATTTAGCAGTAATTGTAGAAATAATTAAAATGAGACTTCATGAGCACACTAATCGGGGGCACAGTTTTTTGAGCAGGCACACTAATGGGGGGCACAGAATTGTGGACACACACACTAATACGGGCAAATTGGGCACAGTAATACGTTATAGCCCATTGAAGAAGCACACTAATATGGACCAAAACCTTTTTTTTTATTTCCAATATATCTGTATGAATGCTTAATATATTCAATTAAAACAAATTCCATCTTAAACGCGGAACGTTAGAATACCTATATAAACTTCAATAGCAAAGATTAAAGCTATATACGTTCAGCAATCAATTATTAAATGCAAAAAATTGCTTCATGGCACACTAATACGGACAAGTACCCTATTTCCTGCTAAAAAAATAAAAAAAAACAAAGAAAAATTTTCCAATGATTAAATAATTTAATAATTATTCAACTAATTGATTAAACAATAATACTATTTTCCCAAAATAACCAAATAATAATAATGATCCTTAATTAAAATAACAACAATTGTTTATTAAACAAACAATTATGCCAAAGATACGAAGTCAGTGAGCAAACAACTATTTAGTTAATTAAGTAGTCAATTAACTCTCAATTTTATTTATCAAAAAAAAAATTTAACGACAATTACCATCATTAATTAAGTTAATAAACCATTGTTTATATGTAAAAAAAAAGAAAAATTACAATAATATATATTTTCTTTTAATCAATTAATTAAGCGATACGCATACTATGGCCACGCAATTATTCGGCGGTTTAGTCGCAGTTCAATTACATATACTACACTGCAACTATACAGACTCGCACATATACAACTATCTATATTCTATATAGTACAGTCACTGTATATACGCGCAATATCTGCTATAATATAAGCGCACGCACTACCCGCTTCTATTTTTCCCGTAAATCGAATATACGGTTTTAACTAAGCTAATTAATAAACGAGCAACTCAATTAGCTATTAAACGAGCAAGTGGTTAAAAGTGCTATTTTGTTCACCAAATTATTTATTTAAACATAAATTAATTTGTAAACACGTGCTCAATTTTCACAACAAACTATTTAATTTTAATCGCCGAAAATAAATGTAACTACCCATTAAACAAAATAGTGAGTAATACTATTACTCAAATTACGAGATAATATTTTCAGTAATTAGTTTATTCTTGAATACTTCAAATTGTAAGAAATTTTAAAAATAGTCATTACATTTATTTACGTCACGAAATAAAGTGTTGTTATTATTAGTGCGAATTCGCTTTACATCAACCGAAATCAAACTTTATCTATTTAAACACTCTGTGATTTTATATTTTAATCACTATATTCTAATTTTAATATTTTTTTATAAAAAAACACTTTGATAAACACATTTATCCACTTTGTCCTAGCACGCACTCCCTATATTATTCAATAATTATTTAGCAGCAGGTAAAATACTCCACGTAAATTAAATATGCCGTATAGCCATTTCACCAGCCGATTTAAATTCAGTAATATGCTGAATATTATTTTCTCTAGTCTACCCGTACTTGGAATTTTCCAGGGTCAGCCTAGGCTTGTTTACTTTCGTGCGCGCGAGCTCACCTGTGAACTTCACAACATGCGCTCCGCGCACAGTCAGTTAACACGGCTGGATTTAAAATATTTTTCAATACGCGCGTTCGCAATATTCACTGGCGGAACGCACTATTCACTTTGCTGCTCTTTTCCTAAATCCCCACGACTCTGTGAGTTTTTCCGTTGGGCGCCAATTATATATAACGGGGTTTTAGTCTGTAAAACCCGCGGTACATATTAATATTTATCGTAGAGCATGAACAAGTGGGGAGAAGGGAAAGTTAGAGATAACACAGTATGTACGATATAGAAAATATATATATATATATATTCAATTGCAGGATGAAGGAACAATTACGCACTTTACACGGAGTGTGCGCCCTCGCAGGCGTGATCGCGAAATAGAGAGAGAGGGAAAGAATACCCAGGGAAGAGAGAGAGAGAGAGAGAGAGAGGTAACCACTGACTCACCCTAATCCAAGGACTTGGTAGCGGTCGCCGCACGATAGGTCGCTCTGCACCAGACAATTCCTGAGAGCAGCTGTAGCCGGCCCGAAGGTGTTCCGGGCGATCGTCGCAAGCCGTACCCCTCGTTTCCCGCAGCTTCTTCTCGCGCACCGAAATATCTCTCGCAACACGCGTCCGTCCCTGCGAACCGTCGAAGTGTCTCTGCCTCCTACCGAAAATACCGTGGCTCGCGCCCCTGCGCGCCCCTACCTATACTCTCTCTCTTTCTCTCTATGTGGCTCGCAATCCTCTCTCTCCCTTTACAGCGTTGGCACCTGTAACATCTGAAATGTATTAGTACATGTTCTATGTGTGTGTGTGTGTGAGAGAGCATATGACAGGATATGTATAATTAATTACCCGTCACAGTACTTAGTATTATAAAAAATCATTCAATTTTGCGTGTATCCAAACCCGTGCAGATCGGCGGTTTTGGGAGCCGAAGCAGCTGATTTATATGACTTTGTTTTTTAACTATATTTATAAATATAAATGACTCGACGCCATATGCAATAGCTTAAATTGTAGCTTTCGGTCCGTATATTTGAATTATCTACAAACTGTTTTAATGTCGATGGGATTTTTATTAAATATGTAACTGTTTCATAATAGGTGCGCAAGTTAGTGGAAGTCCGTATTTATAAAACACCTTTACAAGGGCTTTTTTAAAATATTTTTAGCTATTTACATACTATTTTCTATATTATGAAGCAATAAATACTACATTTTAATGATATAGCTCCCATACATATGTAAACTAAGTAAAATAAGCATGTTTATTGAATTTAGCAGCCTAACCTGTAATTTATAGATTACGACGTCGATTCTATGAGGCATAACCCTAAATATGATTATTTTGTTGTTATTAAAAACTTTTTAAAAAAGGATGTCAATCTTATGTTGATGTTATTACTTGTGTATATTAGACGTATTATTTACGACTGTAAGGGACCGTTAGATAGTAAGTACGTTACTGTGATGCCTACGATCCTGGAGTCACGTGACCTAGCCGAAAATGCGATGTACCTACGTGCTCGCGAAACTCGACGCGGTCTACTCGGCTTGCGACCTCTCACCTGTATGGTAGAGACGCACTCACTGTCGCTGTGGTCGAACGACTTTGAGCCTTTGCAGTGCCGATAAACTTGACTGCGAGACGCCAATAATTCTTTTAAGGTATTTATGTAAAAGCCATTATCGGGTCGCGACAATTGTCTACGCGTGTATAAGCAATTAGTTATTTAAATTATTGTGTAAATTTTAGTGCCTAACTTGGATGAGTTGTTACGGTTCATGCGTTCACGTGCATCAAGCAAGCTTTCCCAGCCCAGTCGGGGTAAATATCTTTTGTGAGACAGGAGTATTTGATATCAATCGCAAATGTTAATTAATATATTGTTCTGTAGCAATTTATGGACGTCTAGAAAAGCTGCCTTGTAATATCGAGGTATCAGGGCGGTACACGTGTTTCTCGCTTGTAAAAAGAAAACACGGATGAAACCTTAACAAATTCGAGAAGTCCAACGGCGGGCGTTTTAAGCTTTCTACTATGACGGAATGCAGATCTTATATTAAGTATTAGAACGATTGAGTGAATATTACTCATGATAATTTCGACATGCTCGCAATTAGAGGTGTATCTGTAGGTAATTGTTTATATTGATGAGGAAGGTCAGTGCGTGTGTATGAATGGATATTGTATGTACAATGGAAAATATTGATTTGATTTTGTAAACGATTGGCGCGTTGTCAATAAATTTTAGACAGGGATAAAATTTATTTTGTTTCTTATTTTAATTTTGTGCTACCCGATCTTATTTCAACCCTGAATATAATAATAATAAAAAACAAAAGAACTATCATAATAATCGGTTCATCACACGACAGATATAGCATTGTAAGTAAAAGCAGTTAAATAGAGTAATATTTACATATTTATTACGTTTCATAATAGGGACATAAATTACGAATCACCTGGACATCGTGCGATTGCACTGTTTCATAATACGTACAATGGATCACTTCAGTATTTTATTAATATAATTAATTATTAACGTTTAATTTGTATTTTAAAGTCATTATCTGTTCAAGAAAAGTCTAACCCTTCGCGTAGTATCAAAAGTTGTAACGCTCATTCAATTTCAGTTTTACAACAGTATAAAATGCACCCCGAAAACCGTTTCATAATAGGTACTTTTACCTTAATTTTTATCTTGGAAATTAGGAAAAATAGAAAGTGTCTACAGTACTTATAGCATAACCTCTCTTATGAGCAATAGTCCCACCGCGAAAGCACGCACAGGGATGAGCTCTAGAAGTAGGCTCACTAGAAAAGTCAAGTGTTTTTCTACAAGCAAAATGACCGCCGCTCAAACAAGCTCTTAAGGTGTGAAGCTCTTGCAGTGCGTGGAAATTGGCAGTGCAATTCCACGACTGTAGTGTCACTAGTTCGGGACGATTCGCGGTCATCTTTAGACTATCATGGAACTTCGAATGGGAGTTCGCTTTGTGCTGAAGGTCATCGAATGCATAAGGCCAAGAGTCCGAACAGGGGAGAGCGTCATTGTTGTACATGAAATTGGTAACTCGCTTTAGTTTATTGTATATTTCTTGATTGAGACTGACATTACCGGCAGTCCTCTGCGGTTTAGCTTTAGCTTGCGCGAATCGGCAATTTTCCTTCTTGTAACCCTTTCAAAAGTTGACAAATGTGAACAAAATAACTGTCCTGCAAGGCAGGCGTTGGACGTTGAGATTTAAAGGTTCCTACCCCGATTTAAAATTTTTTTAAGTGGATTTATACACTTTTTTAAATAAATTTGGTAAACAAATGATTAAAACTTTATAAATCAAGGCAAAAAATTTTAGTTACTTACCATACCACTAAATTGGAAAGTCAATCACATCCGCTTGATCAAAAAATAATTTCTAAGTAAAGAGCCAATACTGTCAAATTTTAACAAAAAACAGGCTATCTTTGAACATTTTTCAAAGCTCTAATTTTCGATGATTTTTCAAAACCCAAAATTTTTCTGAATCTTTGTTCCGAATAGAATCTACATAAAATTGGCAAACGTAAATAAATCTAAATATAGAAACTGTTCCAGTCTCAATATTGTGCAATTTTTCTAGCATCTTAAGTGGTTTATGTCATAGTTTGATGTAATTTACTTTTGGTAGTTTACGTTATGGAGAGTTGTACATAATTTTAATTAAAAGCTGACAACAAGACCTTTAATTTCAGATATTGCAGCATTTTTTAAGTTGTTTGGATTACAAGTTATCTTCGTTTTAATATTATGAAAATTCTCAGGTCGTAAATTGAGACAAGGCAAAATACAGTCCTACAACGTGAAAATTATGGGTTTTGAAAAATCATCGAAAATTAGAGTCTTAAAAAATGTCCAAAGATAGTATTTTTTTTTGTTAAAATTTGACACATATGACTCTTCACTTAAACAAAACAAATCTTTTGATGAAGCGAATGTGGTTGACTTTCCATTTCAGTGATATGGTAAGTTACTACAAAATTTTTGCCTTGATTTATAAAGTTTTAATAATTTGTGTACCTAATTTATTAAAAAACGTGCATAAATCCACTTAAAAAAATTTGAAATCGAGGTAGGAACCTTTGAATCTCAACGTCCAACACCTGCCTTGCAGAACAGTTATTTTGTTCACATTTGTCAACTTTTGAAAGGGTTACGAGAAGGAAAATCGAAACTTTGAGAATTTTGGACTACCCTAATAACACATGAATAATCCAAAGGTAGCGGTTACAGAATTGAAGGAGTATTGAATAGATTAGGGCTTGCATCGAGATTAGGGAGTATATATGCAGTTGTTTAACCGAGGGGGAGGGCGAGTTTATGGGTTACAAATATAAGCGCGAATGTTAAAAATTAAATGTAAAGTAAATTTATTGTTGTCTAAGAAAATAGTAAAAAAGTTATAACATATGAACACCGAAATTATAATTGATTTAATTCAGTAAAAGGGTGTCCGATGCCATTTCGAGGCTGTTTCTGACGCATTTGAAAGGTATGAGCCAGAGACGACAGAGTTCGGCAGGAAGGCGTCCGACCGCAGCGATTGTTGTTGCGTAGGCTCATGTACTCAATGCGATTGCGCAGAAGCAGTCGTATTGGGTCCGTTGGTTCCTCTCCCCGGTCGATTAGGGCCGTTAATACGAAAGGCCCCATGTGGAGGAAAGGACTGTGTTGTTCTTTCGCTCGGGCGTTTGGTGGCTACAGAGCGCGCTTCCTGGGAAGGGGTAGCCACCTAGAGAGAAGTGGCTCGCCTGGCGTGCTCCTGGCTCGATCAAATTTGCGCAAGAGACATCAAAATTAGGTTCGCGAATCGTTATGAATTGGTTAATGGCGGTGCGACGCGTAAGTTTTTAAATTATAAATTAAAAATAACATAGATTTTTCGAGTTTTGTAATTATTGTTCTTGGCGTAGGTTTTCTCAGCGTGAGGCAATCCGTGAGTTTTTCCTGCGTCACAGGCTTTGCCTGGGCAAATGCGAGAACAGTAATCGTGTTATATTTGAAGTTATAATTTATTATGTGTTGTCAGCTGTGTAGCAAGCCTTTGGGTTGTATATATTTTAAGGAAAGATTATGCAGTGTGTGACGAGTGAGTGAGTCTGAGGCTCTTTGAAGTTTCAGAGACGATTTTAATGCTTTTCCTCGGAAGATAATAATTCGACTCAGATTCGAGTCTCGAATGTAAACATCTGGTGGCATACAGCGGGGACTGCGCGCGCGGGGGCGGCCCGCGCGGTCGAGTCGAGCTGAGTGGCACGCAGTGTTTTGGGCTCGAGCGTCAAGCCTCTTTTATGACGGCACTGAATATCGCGGACCAACTTCATCGACTAGGCGTTGGAGTTGATACAAAGGCCTGCAGTTGGCAAAAGGTACGGGTGTGTGTATGTATGTGCGAGTGAAGAAGGAAAAGTTTGTACTTATCCAGCCATCGGCGACGATCGGCGGCTAGCGGCGGCGAATACTTATATTTTCATTTACTTGCATTCAATATATTTAGAAAAATTATAAAGTTCATTTTACTTTAAAACACCTTTCCTATCACAACAATAAATTACTCACAATACTTGGGAGTATAACAGAGGCATAGGGGAAATGCCAGGGATTATGTGTTTTTGTGACCGTGCAAATACACAAAATCACAGGCAGAAATTTCAAATATTCATTGTTTAACAATATTTAAAGCAAAAATATGAAACTAGTATAGTCTAGAATGCATTGTTGATTGTTACAACATTATTAATAATAAATCAGCGATTTGCATATTTTACGATTTGAAAAGTGTATGTATTTGTACTTACGACAGCGATGCTAAATATTTGCAGTTATTATGAAATGTGTGAGGCATTAAGGTTAGTTGGTAATTAGGTCCAATGTACAAATGTTCTAGCTCTCGGATCGGTTTAACGTATTGGATTATATTCGCGTCATATTATAATTTTCATAAGCGAAAACAATGAAAGTTACAGCCCATTTTCTTATGAAAAAGATAAGATTTTGTAGGTGACTTTCAATTCATTTTCTATAAGAATGATAGTAATTTAATAAAATAAAATTCAATTTTAATTTAATAAAATTACTAGCTTTTAGAATTTCGAATTTTTAAACAATATCAATAAAATTGTTTGTTTCCATTACATACTACGGCCTTCTTGTTTATGGTTTCGCTCTAACGTCATAATGAAAAGACCGTAGCTAACATTCGTTTCCGACTTTTGGTCATTGTAGTTGGTTATGTCATGCATGTGTACAAATTAAAGGAGACTTTTTTTCCTAATATATAAGCGTATTAAAAGGCCTGGGCTCAAAGTGGGCAATTTACGGCGGAATCACCCATATATGATATTACATTTTACTGCGTTAAACCAATAAATAAGAAGTCGTGTGTTAAATGCAGCTAGTATAAATGTTTAATCGTTTTGGCGCTATTCAATTTCATTTCATTCTTTTATAATATAGCAATCAATAATTGATTCTAATACACTGTGAATCAATAGATTGATTAATAAAGATAATCTAATATGAATACAAATTATGTGATTATCAGTAATAATGAAGTATGTTAATATGTTATTTCCACGTCATGCAATTTTACAAAGACTTAAAATATTTTTAAATATTGACTATTCTTCTAGCTTTCACCCTAACTAGAACAGTGTACGAAGTGTGGGTCGCAAATTTTGATGAAGCTTTGTGAGCTGTTCTCTGATGCCTAAGAATGAACCCCAGCACCCGCCATTTTAAGCAGCGAGCTCCTGTTATCAAAATATAGCCAAGTATACCCCAAATACCCGTCTTTTAGTGAACAAATGGATCATAACTCCACAAGTTTTTACTCAGAAAAAATAATCCAAAAGTAGGTAAAAGTAGAACGAAAGAGCTTTAATTTCCGCTTTGTTTCGTATACAAATATTAATCTCTTGCAAAGTTATTAACTATCAAAAAAAGTAATAAGAAATGCATGGAAAATCAACGATTTAAAATAAAATTAAAATCTTCAATTTTTCATGTATTGTTTATCACTTTCTTAGACAATTAATAACTTTGCAAGAGATTGATATTTTTATATAAAATAAAACGTAAATTAATGATACTTCATTCTACTTTTACCTACTTTTGGGTTATTTTTTTGAGTAGAAATTTGAGAAGTTATTATCGGAAGTAGGGGTAACATTGTTTCAATAAAAAATGGCTATTTGGGACACAATTGGCTATATCTCGATAATATTGACTCGTCAGCCAAAATGGCTAATACTGGGGTTCATTTTTGTGCACCAGAAAACAGCTTTCAAAGCCGCATCAAAATTCGCCACCCGTGCACTTCGTACACTCTCCTTGTAAGTAAAACTTTAGATTAAAACAAATCAATTAAAATGAATGCAACTTACGAATTTAATAACACATAGATTACCACGAAAATGGCGCATAATTTGGTAAATAGCTGAAAAAAATCAGTTTCGCAACCTAGAAGTTGTCTAAAAATAGAAGAAAGAGGAGTCAATGTACTGACAGTGTCGGAGCGATCGCGCGGACGAGTCGCGCAACTTAACTCGGTACATCTGATTCTGTCATAACTGTCAAGATCACGGTGGACGAGCGCGAAAGAGGGAAATAGAGGGCAAAAGCAAGCGCGCTGCTCTCGAGAGCAGATTCCGCCAATAAATTGCCGCTTATGCAACGCCATCAGCATGAAGCGGGTGTACCGCTTGCGGCTTCCATTCTGCTCTTGTCTCTCTATTTCTCTCGCGCTCCCCGCACGCGAATCTTTCTCTCAAACGCAAGCGCCTGCCCCTATTCGGGTCATCGTGCTTCAAATCCTCACGTACAACCCATCATGTCGTTTTCTGCTTTTCTCTCAGGATTATACTTCCTCCGCGCGGCTTTTTGTTCCTATTTTACCAAATGCCACCGCAAATTCTGCAGACAGAGATAGAGCGTACATTCAATTACGCAGTTTGCGTGCTTAACCCATTTCTTCCCAAGCGGCCATTTTATAGTCGATTGGTTTTTTGCCTAAAAAATTGTCGAACAAAAAAATAATAATAACCAAAAGCACTTTTCTGAAGACTATAAAATGACCGCTTGGGAAGAAATGGGTTAAACCAAATTACTTATTATTACCTAAATAGTCTTTGTTTTAAAAAACTTAGTAGTCATGAATATTATTATTGATTATCTTTAAAGTATACTGTTGCATTTAATTAATGGGCTTTTCTATAATTTTCGATTTTAACACAAATTATTTGAAATTTTTAAATATATCTATCCTAGCTGGGTGACCTTTATGTTTGCGCTTTCAACTTCAATTAAATAACTAAATGTCCTTTGTTATATTACTGACAAAAACATTCATAAATATAATACAATTGCATACCTACTCTCTTAATTTGAAATAGTGAACTTGTCACTATTTTAGCTAGTTAAAATAATTCCACTTACGAAACAGTGAAAATTTCACTATTTTATAGTGAAACTTTCACCATTTTAGCTCGTGAAAATAATTCTACTTGCGAAAAGTGAAAATTTCACTATTTTGCCAGTGAAAACTGTATTTATTAGGAAAATAGTGACTTATCACTAATTTGGTAGTTAATACATAAGTTAAAAGCCGGCAAGGTAGGGATCGAGTTGGTATTTCATAACCTAATTTCAGTTGACATTATTTTTATTTCATGAACATTAAATATTATTTTTATTATGTAATAACAAAATAATTAATTAATTAATGAATAAAAATGGTGCAATTAATGTCTTAATTAGAATTCTGAACCATATTCCCTGTGTAAGAAATTGGACAAATGCCTAAAATTATTAATTTTTCAAAAGAAAAATTATAATTAAATTCAACTTTAATCTTTTTTGTAATGTGCATACTAATGAATTTATTCATATTATCGGTAGTACATTTTTAATCAATATATTTACATCAGTTATATTCGCAGCACCTTATATGAGTTATAAAATTTACTCTATGTAGGCAATCTACGTAGGCAAGTGATGAAGACGTTAAACCTTGTGGACCACAGTTCGATCCCCATCGGAGAAGTTTTTTTCGCATTTTTAATTTATTTCTTATTTTAATATATACAAATATTCAAATGATAATACATAATCAATATCTAATAAACCTTATAAATAATTATATATACGCGTTTAAATAACAGCCTTATTTTTTTTAATTTACTGAATATGATTAAATTTCACTGATTCAAGTAGTGAAAATTTATTTCACTATTTCAAATAGTGAATATTCACTGTTTTTTAGTTGCTGAGTTATCACTATTCAAAATAGTGAATATTCACTGTTCTACAGTGAATTTTCACTATTTCATAATAAGAGAGTACACTATTTTTACAATAATTTTACGTGTAATGGCTTTTAACAATAAAGTTGTTCAAAATAATTTCAAAAAGAAAATACATACATTTATTCTAAATACTTTGAAGAATATTCTCCTAAAATTTTAGCCGGATTCATTAATTTGGTGTGCGCTAAGATAAAATTAAAGTTTAAAAAATAAATTAGTGAGAGAACAGTGTTTTTATCAATGTAGTGGATTTATTGAATAAACTCACCATAATTTTAGAAAACTATTCATTATAAATATATTTTACATATCAATAACTCTTAGAAGATATCTGACTAGTATGATACAGTATTTAACTTCCAAAACTTAAAGCAAAAAATTGTTATTAATTTCCTGAAAAACGTAGATTAATGCCTAAAAGTGAAAAAATGACGTTGACTGACAAAAAGGTCTTTTTGTAAAGCGTTTGTATTTCATTGAAAATATTAATATCATCTCAAAAATATTTTTACATGATAAGTTAATAATTCAGATGACTTTTTGACCCTTAGCGGCCACATGGGGTAACTCATTACCCCACGCTGAAAAACCTAGTTGTACAAGACATATGGGTGTTTTAACACTTGTAACCGATTGTTTCATGTTTGTTGAAGTGTTCTTCAATATTTCTAATGATTTTTATCGGTCAATTTATAGATGGCGTTCTAAAAACTGCTCAAATGTTTTAAATGTTTTAGACCTCCAATTTCACTTTTTCTGAGCCTGGGGTAACTAGTTACCCCGTGTGGCCGCTAAGGGTTAAACAAAAAAATTATTTCGAATTTTTGGTCGAAAATCACTAGAGAGCTACCTTAAGCTACCAAAATATGAAATAAAAAAAATCATGCATAGTCCTAATTGATATAATTTTAGGAAGCATTGTGCCGAAACAGTTGGCAGTGTTTTTCTAAATAATTCTGTTCAATATATATATATATATATATATATATATATATATATATATATATATATATATATATATGTGTGTGTGTATAATACAAATATAAATAAAATGATATTATTGTGTATTTATATGAAATTGAAATGAACAGACAAGTATTGTATTATATTGCCTTTATCAATACTTTAATCATTCACTTTTTAATTAAATTTGTTAATTAAATTTAATAATTTTGCATATGATTTGCATACTAGTGTAAAAATATTGATATGATAATGTTCATTATTATAAAAAATAAAAATTTTTAAATCCTTTATTATTTAAATGATTTGTATTGTCACGTATTCAAAAAGGTACACTGTAATCTAGCTCATAAATCAGTGGAGAAGGCAAATTTATAAAACATTGTTATTATGTCGCATGACGAAACCTCTCCTACCATGAAAATGCAAGTGTCTTAAATTTGAATTGACTTGTTTTATGTCCGGTGGTTTCTTACTATGAGTTAGTCTGTCAAGGAAAGACTTCCACTGTGACTCAGCTTTTTAATAGTCTCTTCTCTAACTATACATTTTGTATACAGTGACGAATGGTACCTACTACATTTTCAAATTGGATGGCAAATGATACGTTGATTTATATAGAGATGATTATAGCAATAACAAGAAAGTCAATTTTAAAAATAAAATTAAACGGAATACTTCAAAAGAATATTTATTAGATAAAATCCGTGTATATAAAAATATAATAGTTTCTCCAAAATTCTTTAGCAATTAACATAAAAACGTTCTTACAACTATTTGGGCACGTCAAATTTTTCTTAAGCATTATTTATAAAGTTAGTAGAAAATATCCCTTATAATAAAATCCACCGCGTGAAATTTACTCAATCTTTCCTAGTATAAATTGATTTATAAACTCTATTATTTAGAGTTTGGCAAAATATGAAGAAAAAAGACTGGAGAGGGAAGTGAAATTAAAAAAAAAAGAAATTCAAATTTAATAAAAATAAGTGAAAAACTCAAGACTTTATCAGCCATTCAGCAGTAAAAATTGATTAATTCACTTCTTTATATTTTTCATTTTATACAGATGGAAATTTTTGTTTATTTGTTACAGATTTTATGAATTTTTCATTTTCATATTAGTTTCATAGTTTCCCTATTAACGTTTTGCATGAGGCCACATGGACATTCATGGACATTCTCCTTTGCACAATAGAATTAAAAGTTAAAATGAATTTAGAACATAAATACAAAACTATATTGATAGATTATATTGATAGATTACTTATATAAATACAATACAACGCGTTCATAAATAGCAATGAATCAGAGAAATTAACAAAGTTATACAAAAATGATTGAGAGATGCATAGAGCAGTGCAGAGATGGTTTACAATAATATCGCAAAGCTAAACAAAAGAGACAATGCTGTGTTAGATATGCCAATCAAAGCGCAGCTATCTATGGTGGTACTCATAGCAAACATTCACGGCACCAGCGTCGCTAGTTCAGAAAGCGCGACAAAGTCGAGCATCGCCGCGTCCGTCAAAAAGTCAGCGGATGGGAGAAGTGTGCACGTCACATTTAAATGGAAGCGCGAGCGAGAAGAGCTGCAGAGAATGGCGGTAGGTATAAGCGCGCGAGAAAAAGCGCATATAGCCTTGGCCGTGGCGTGAGCGCGCAGAGGTAAACGAGGCCGATTGTGTATCCCGTTGCTCGCTCGCTCTCTCGAGCCCATTAGACGAGTGGGTATATATACCAGGCGGAAGATTATTTTCGACAACAAGAAACACCCCGAAGAAACGTGCTACGTAAAATCCAGCTGTTACCTTTGCGCCCGAGCACACACGCGGATGCAAACGCTCGCCGCGATGCTCATTACTCGCTGTAGCCGCCGACGCCGGATACACAAATAAACGGACACATACTCACACACATACATATACACATGAACATATGCACACACACACACACACACACACACACACACACACACACACACACACACACACACACACACACACACACACACACACACACACACACACACACACACACACACACACACACACACACTGCCCGTCTTGAGAGATCGCGTCGCCGCTGGCGCTTAGCGTACGCAAATCTCGGGGAATGAGAAGCTCTCAAGATCGCAGTAAAATTATGTTTGCGAATCCCATTTTTTGAACTACTGAATTCGAAACTACATTTCTCACATTTTTTCCATATACCTTTCTATCTACCTGATCATTAGTTTGGAAGTAGACGAATGATCATACTATGCGCTCAGAAGGTATTCACAAATACCTTATTAAACTATAAATTATTACTGTAGAACATGTGAGTTCAGTGCTTGGAATACATTACTTGGATTAATTAGACGCACAAATCCTCTTGTGTGTTATGATTCAGCAAGTATAAATAAAAACAGTATAATTAACACTTTGGCTTACAAATTGTTCAAATGATTATTACAAGTTTAGAATGATATTTAGAAGATTAATTAAATTATGAATGATGTATAGGTATTAACACAACAAAATCATGTACACAGCATCATAATGATTCATGAAATGCACCTATTACTTTTATTACTTTTATAACTTTAATTTATGAAAATAGTACTACAGAAAAGGTAGTGAGATCTTGAAAACAAGATAAACAAACCGATGCCAGTTGTATCTCATAAGAATAATTTTGATATGAAAGGTGTCAGGTTCCGAAAGAAAGTATGAACATCGTCGGGATTTCAAGGGATTTTCTTTATTTTTCGAACTGCCAAGGAATATTGGATGTTCGAACCGCGCTACTACGTCAAGCTATAGAGAAAGAGAGGCTGTGCTGAGGATAAAATGCAGTAAAGCGCGCACGCGTCTGCGAGAAGTACGCCGCGGATAGGTAGAGGGCCGCTGAGGCTCTCTTGCGGCTCGCCCCGGGCTGCAGCCGGCGCGTACATAGTAGCTTATACACGAGCGATCCGCACAGTGCAGCCGAACGAGTCTCCATAGCTGTAGAAAAGGAGGCGAAGGAGGCATAGCATGCACGGGCGCGCTCTCGGCTCTCGGGTGGTGCGGATGGCGCGGGCAACGGCAGATGAAAACGAGACCGGGGAAAAATGCGCACACGGCACACGCGCGTAACGGGCCTCGCCGCGCCAAATTGGCAGAGAGGATGCGCACGCGGCTCGGGCCTTCGGGAATCCTCCGCGCTTTTCCATAAGGACCTGCGGTGCCGAGCGGAGCCGAGCACTGCCGGCGTGGCGAGAGCGGCGCGGGCGCGAGAGGGAGAACGAGGAAGAGCCCGAAGAGCGCGGAGGAGGAGAGCGACGCGCGCGGCGGCGGCCGGTTCCGGGTTCGATTCCCAGGCCGTTTGCAGGAACAGAGCTGCGCTTCCACCTCCCGGAGATCTAGATGTGCGCAAGAGAGAAGGAGCGAGAATCCCAGTTACCACCGCTGTAGTAGCCCCGACACCCGCTAACGATACACACATACTTGGCCCGGCGCACACAGTCAATAAATTATTATTCTCCCGATGAATTCGCCGGGCTAGGCAGGGCTCAGCGCAGAAAAGCGCGGATGCCGCTGCTGACCGCCGCCACCGCTGCACCGCCCGATGCTGCTCAGTCGAGAGCACGAGATAATACCAGAAACCCATTGGGATCCGCTTATTGTTGTCTCGGCGAGCGCTCGATTTAGATAGTGCGGGCCTGGTACCGAGCTACGTCGATGCTTCTAGCTGATGCTGCTTCTGCGTGAGCGCTTTCTGTGCGGGGGCGGATATCTGGAATTTAGTCGCGTTATTTGATGGTTATGGGGAGAGCGAGTGTGTTCAGTTAGTTTGAGGTTTGCTTTTTGTAGAAAAGAGGAGACTCTGTAACGGTGCTGGATACACTTTTTGATATGGGATTTTTTGTCTCGTGACGACAAACTTCGAGTGTGGCTTTGCTATAGAGTTTAGAGTCATTTATAAGATTAATAAGAAGCTGTCAAATTGGCTGATTAAAATTTCACAAATTTAAAACTGGTTAAAAAATTAAATATAATACGTCTCCTTAGTATTATAGATAAAATTATAATTATTCCATTTTCTTGAAAATTATAAGTATGAACTACACATGCTTTTTTTAATACTAGAGACAGACTTGTCTTTTTCATTGTTAAATCTTTCGATCTTGTCGATTGTTTTCTCAAAACTCTAAAGAAACTCCATTTTTTACTCGTTTTTTTGATGAATGGCAAAATCGGATTTCTTGTAACTAACATTTTTATAATGTGTTGCTCCTTACGAAGACTTGCACGTTTCAAATTTCTCAAAAACAGCTCGTTCTTCTCACATGCCTCTTACAAAATATAACTGTTTTAGAAATTCTAGAAAAGTGATAGTTTTGTTGTATAATACGAACATCCTTATAGTTTTGCGTAGGAGGCTCTTGAAAGGAATTTATATTTTTCGAGAAAACTGAAATGTGCTAGTCTTTGTAAGAAACAACAAATGGATAATCAAAAACATTTAAAAATTTTTTTCACCAGATACAAAAGAAAAATTCATTCTAATTTGTTTATAGTATTAGCATTAAAAGGACAGTAAACTAAAATTTGACATTTTTTTATTTATTCTTATTATATAGTCAAAATTATTTTGTATTGTTGGTATAGTTGAAATAGAATTCCATGAAATTGCATAAACTTTGTTTAATAATTATACAAAATATCAACGTTTCTTATAAAGAGACACAATTATTTAAAAATTTAATCAACAATTTTCACCGAATCTCATTCTATTACAAATAAAATTATTAACATTTTATACAGGCGGAACAATATGAAGCACTGAAAATTCGATAAAAAAGTTCAATGAATTAAAAATAGAAATATGTATTTTTTCAATATTTTATAATATTTTTAGTGTAATCTCCTCTTACTTTATAAGCTAAAATATTAAGTTATGCAAGATAATTTTAGTCATTATAAAACTTTCATTATATTGCAAGTTTTAAATTCTAAACAAAGGCTAAGACTTCTTAGAACGCTCTATTCACGAAACGTAATATCTTTGTTTGCTAAATGAAAGTAAAATTGTACTTCATTGTCGAAAATGATATTGTTAGTAATATAATGTTACGTACGTTAAATCATTGCTACTTCATATATTATAGAGCATAGCTCTAGAAGCATCGCTTCCTCTCGAATTACTGATCATAGTCTTCTACGTGCAGTAGTAATAGTCCGAACAAACTGCGAGAGAGAGAGAGACAGAGTGAGGGATTAATTAGTAGTAAGAACACAGAATCGACAGAGATAGGGCGACACGGGGAGGGCGAATACTAGTCGAGATTCGAACTTACTCTGAGTCGTTACTTTAACTTGTGATCTCTTTTTCTTTAATCTCTATCAATATATTGGTCAATAAACCCAGCCTTTCATTTTATTCCACATTCAATCATTTCTCCACACCTTTACACAAATCTCACCTGGTTTCGCCCTAGTGATGAACAGATGTCAAGAATGAACAACACGTAGTAATAACAAATTAAATTAAAAATTGGGTAATTAGTTTCCTTATTTTTAAAAATATTTTTTTAATAACATGAAAATAAAAAGTATTTTTATGCAAGTAGAAACAGCACGGTATGGCAAGATGCGTGGAAAGGTAATAAATCTTATTGATATTTATTCTGTTATCAAGAATTCTGCTACGTTTATAGATGTTTTGACTTTTGACGAATGTAATTCATTATAATATATGTTTACATAACAAAAAGATGCCTTATAACTATGAATTCGTAGACATATGTCTACGTAAGTCTCGAGCAGTAATAAATATACTAATTAATATTTTTAGAAATTGGATTACCGATCTGCGTGATAAAAAAAGTTGTATATGCCATATTACAACTCCTTATGAGGATCTTTTTGTACCGTGTAGCAAAATATATGAAAAAGTATGCGGAACACGTATACAAATTATCTGGATTTGAAATCGAAATATTCGATTCAATTTATTGAATTTAATTATGTCAATTGCTTATTTTCGAGAAAAGATATAAATTAATAAATAAATTAAATAAATAAATTAATAAAGTCTTTTTCTATAAATTAATTTTAGAGTTGTATATATTTTAACAAAAATTTCTAAGAATCATTATAATTTGGAATTCAATGCTGGCTAACGTATATATAACCTTCACGTTTCGTATTTAATTTACATATTTACTACCTTCATCTAGCTATTTGAAAGATTTTATCTTTCAATGTCAAAGAGCAATTTCTTAATAAATCAAAGTTTCACGGTTTCATCAATAAACACAATTCTCAGTAATTAAGAGAAATTATTTAGTGCACATTTTGATGAATCCAATTAGTTAAATTAGTGTATAAATTACTTTACAATGCCTTTTTCTTTTTCCACAATCTGTAGCAAAAATCATAAAAGTTATAGCTGTTTCGTAATTTCATACCATTCGCGCACACTGTTCATGGAAAGAAAACTTAAGCAGAAGTAGATATGTCATAATACAATAGAATTACAGAAATTGGTTTTTCCTCGTATATGAATGAATTTCCCCCTACGCGAGCAATAAAGCTACGAGGCATCCCACCTGCGCGGCACTGCAGTACGGGCAAATGCTCCCATCGCCGTGAAAAAGTGCGCAAATAGCCGACCATCAATGAATGGCAATGACCTTCTTTAGGTACTTTTTCGAGCTTGTCAGTCTATTCGCGCGAGTGCGCACGCGTGCACTCTGTTATTTCAATTTCGCCCGTCTATAGGCTAGCTCGCGCACGTGTGTATAGCTATATAGGCTTAATTAAAGGCCAACGCATGGATATTTTACAGCTGCATTTATTTACCGCGGAAAATCGCAGATTTATATTACACGTTGCAAGCGCGCGCGCATGCGTTCCGTCCTACACACGAATGCCTTCGATATGTCCGTTCGTCATCGTAAAGCACACTGTCTGGCGGAAGCTCAGAGATATTATACTCCAAGGCGGCCCATGCCTATACGAATATAGTGTGCTCATAATAATTAAATGACTATAAAGCAAACCAATAAATTCATCGGTCTATGACTTTCGAATATCGAGCGAGCGAGCTCCAATAGGCTATGTTGTAAAGCTGCTCGCCCCTTCTTCTTCGCCGCTACGTTCAATATAAAGTGACGTATGCGCTCGTATAATACAATAACTTATCCGTACGCACCCATCATTATGATAACGGATGTTTGACTTTCTAGATTATGCGCAGCTCTATGTGTTACAAAATTTGTAGTTTAGCTTTTTAATCTGTATATATAATAGGCGCGTACGTGTATCGATTTTTCATAGCTTCTTATTAATTGCTTGTAATTTACACCTGCAAGATCACATATTGAATATTACGCGATATCTTTTAATAACACGTCGTATCTTGTACGTGTAATCATCCTATGATTAAAATAGATGTTGTTAATATGTAGTTGATCAA
>OX424572.1:117716616-118030616 GCA_949152435.1 Gastracanthus pulcherrimus
TATATAAGACTAATATTTTTATTAATCTTATTTATTAATTTGACTGGTATACATTACATCACAAATGCTATTTTAAATAAAATATTTATAATGTAAATTATATTTTCATACAATTTTCATTATCATTAAATAAAATATTATGTTAATACAAAGATTATCTTATTTACTATTCAATAAGGTAAATGAAATGATTTTTACATTTTAAGAACTTGGCCGAAAATGAAATGTAAATTGAAGCGAGGTAGCCATATGCGCAATTAGGATTCGTCCGCGCTTGCAACACCTTCACACTTGCCGCTTCGGTGTACCTTGAAAACCACTGCATGAAACTTATGAAAGAAATAATGATTTCCTTTTTAACCATCTCAAATGCAACCGCTCATTCATTATTTCGTGCTAGAAACTCAATTACCAAACACTTTCAGCGACTTATTTAAGGGAGGAAATTAGATTTTATCTTTTCACTCGTAAAGTTTATTAATTTTTAACTACAAGGTTATGTGAAAGAAAAATGTTAATGTATATTAATATGAATTCTTCTGTTGCAATGGCAAAGGAAATTTCGAATATTCAACATGGAAGTACATATTACAACTTACTTTTTTTGTGAATAATGTTTATAGAAATAATATTAAAAAAACACTAAATAATAAATTCAAAATTCCAAAATGAAATCGATTAATATCATTACATAACAATAAATATTTAGACAGTCTTAAATTTTTTTAATTTAATTTACTATGTCAGGAAGGAAGACGTTAGCAAAACACATAGAAAAACACGTGTATGGAAATTTACAGTACTGAAATTTCCGACTATAATAACGGCATTATCCAGAAGTTATATTAGAGTCCAAATTTAAATGCAACAGTGGTTTTTGGATTCCGGAATTTCTGGCTTCCCCTCGCTACTTGCACCAAAGTGAGTAACTGTGCAAACTTAAAACCACCTTTTTAATTGGGAAAGTAATGCTGGCATCTATCTCAATATTTTTTATAAATTTGTTTAGCATATTACTTTGTCATAAGTATTTACATGTCTTTTCTGCTGGATTATAATTATTGTTTCAAAGCTCAATACGAAGAGTAACACGTTTCCATTATCTACGAATAGTATCGCAAGTGTTTGCGGTGAAGACTAACGCGATTAAAAATTACCCAAATTAATCCTACTTCCTGAACGCGTAAAAAAATGTATGAAGTCTCTGTCCCCGTTAAACATGTGGTATCACCAGGGTGGTGCCCTGTGTTGATGGGGGTTAAAAATAAATTTAAGATCTATTTTACACATTTGGTTGGTTCTAAAAACTTCATCACAAACCTTTGAATCCCTCCTGCATGAATAATTCCATTAGTAATAGGGTGTTTCTCGATACAAATTTCCTATTATAAACGATTAATTTTATTGGAAGATGTTCAATTGATTGTATGTTCTTGGTGTAATCTTCTATTTAAAAAAATCAACAAAACCCATTCAACGTATACTTTAAAAAGTTTATTAGTTATTAATGAATAATATTAAGTCAAAAACATGAGGAAAGTGGTTTATATAAGAACTGCAGATAAGGTTTAAATTAACAATACATTACCGTATTTTTAGAAGCTTTTATCTTCTTGCAAATGTAGTTTTATACAGTTAATGGGTTTTCATCGAAATATGTATTGGGAAACACCCGATTAACGAATGGGATTCTTTAAGCAGGGACGATACTCTTCGCCACTTACAAATTACGATGCCGCCAAACGCTAAATCACGATTCTCCTTTCTGCAAACGCCAAACTGCGATACTCTTCGCCTTAAGGAGGTTGTAGGCGTAAATATATGTCATAAAAACAAACATTTTTTACCACAATTTAATCTTACATAATGGTATGAAAGTCAATATATTATAAAATAAGGGAGATTTGTCAAACTAAAAAATTTTTTTTTATTTCAATTTCGTTATTATAAAATTAGATATCGTAAAATTTAGACTTTAAAAAAGACAAAATTGACAAAACAGTGGAGACTGTATTATATGTTATCCGATTTGAATTTTGAAGGTCTCGTTTTGTTCCTTGAAAGATTTCAGGAGGACTTACCCACATAAAAATTAAATAACATCGAATAACCTGCATAGTTACAGCCTATAGTTTATAAGTCCATACTCGTGTTATATAATTTTTATATGGGTAAGTCTCAATGAAATCTTTCAAGGAACAAAATGGGACCTTGAAAATTAAAATCGGCTAATAAATAAAAAAGTCTCCACTGTTTTGTCAACTTTTTCTTTTTTAACGTCTAAATTTGACGATATCTAATTTTACGGAATTTCGATAAAAAATATTTTTTAGTTTGACAAAAACCCCTTATTTCATAATATATTAACTTTCATATCATTATGTGAGATTAAATTGTGGTAAGAAATGTTTGTTTTTATGACATATATCTACGCATACAATCTCCTTAAACTTTGAAACGTGTTACTCTTCGTATTATGCATCGATTTAAAGTACATATTCATCAACGAAGGTTCTACAATAAATTCTTAACTAAAAACTCAATACATGAGCTCAACATATAATAATACAATTTTAATAAAATCTGCTTAACTATTTTAAAAAACAGAAGTATATAATATAGTATATATTATAATCTAATTAGAAAAATAATAATATATATAATAAGAAAAATATTGAACTTATATTTCAAAATATATTTACTACAAATATATTTTGGATAAGAATGATTACAACTATTTTTATGTAATACGCGAACTTGCCGTGGACACTAGAAAATAGTCATACAAGAACCAAACCAGCAAATAAAATCGAAACAAAAAATTACCGATTAACGTAAGTAAAATAGCCTGCAATTGACCATCGTAGTAGATGAAGTCATAACAGTAAAAGCCACGGAAATGATATAAAAAGAGCTTATAAAACTAAAAGAATATAAATTCCTAGTGCTGCCGTAATTCTATAAAAAGGGCGGTACATCAAGTCATTACGTAAAACTAATCCCTACAACGGCGCATAAACGAAGGTACATTCATCCATCTGTGCATATACACACACGCATTCACATATATACACCCATACATATGGGTACGACGAGTTAGAGGGCGCCGCGAAGTCACGTACATACATTATGCGCTCTCGGCTGGGTTCCTGCGAGCGGGAAGAGGGTAAGGTCCGTTCTCGACATTGTCATCGCGGGTGTATTGTCCTTTTGTCGCGATTACGTGCAGCGGGCCTAGGTCTCCCTCTCCGTCCCCGGCCGCACGACGGCGAGAGAACAGGAAGAGAGAAACAGAGAGAGAGAGAGAAAGAGAGAGAGAGAGAGAGAGAGAGAGAGAAAAGAACATCGACTGGGCGACCAATCAAACGGGACAATAACCACAGTGAGCTCGAGGCGCAGGACGGATTGTTACTCTGGTTAAGAGGTTCACCTACGTATGCGGACGTACGAATCCCCGGCGAACTAGAAATAGCCGGGACAAGAACGTCGGAAAAAAGAAACTGGAGCAAGGTAGCTGGAGCTGCAGGTTCGAGATGAAAATGATCCGCAGCGACTCGGTTCACTTAGGGCTTATAAAAGTCAGAGCGAGCGCGCGCACGCAAATATAATACGCGTGAGCGTACGGTACCGCGGTAACGCGGCAGCGCGGTTGACTTACAGCTATTAATCGTCGCGCGGGTCCTGCGTCCATCACATCTTGCGCTGTATCCCTCGTCAGCAAGTAGAGGCTGATCATCGCAGCCGATCCCGGAAGTGCACCCGACGTGCACGTCCGCTACTGCAGACCCGATCTTTTTCACACCGATTAAAGGTCGCACTTCTGGCTTTATGCCTCTTTGTGGCCACGGGAGGAAGTGTTGCAACGCCGCTGCCGCGAAAAGCTACGAGGAGGAGCCACTTTTTATCGCTTTCGCTGTCTCTCGTGCCGAGCATGGAAGAAAGTGACTCACCTGATAAGTACTTTTGTATGCTAATTTTTTCAATGCTGTTACAATGTAAGCTTGATAAGGACCGTTTAATGGCGATTGTTATGAGTCTTACTGCTGAAGATTGCGCTACAGATGCAGTTTTTAGGTACTTCACCAAAATTGACAATACTATAACTCGAAAACATATGCTGCTGCTCTTTGGCAAGTACAGTCGTCTCTTGTAAATTATACCGCATAGAAACTTGTATTGTTTTCCAAGCTGATTAGAATAAAGAAGAGCTATTAATACAAATTTAATGCAAGGAGCAAGAAAGGATGTGAGAAATCTACAAAAAATAGTTTTAATGGTTCTAAAATCTTACTTAAGTGTGACCAATATATATTCTTTGCGATGTATTACTCTGAAGTAATCATTTTGAAACCTGAAATGAAATACAGCCTCTATAAAACTTTATTAATAAGAATAATGTTAAGTATTGATGTATAAATTATTATAGGATAAAAAATCATAATTCCAGGTATGACAATTGCATAAGAAACTTATAAACTAAGTATTCCTAATACATGTTTTATCGTTCAATTATTACTAATTTTTTCGAGCAATGATAACATGGCGTTGATAATAGTTCACTTGTTTTGATGTGGATCATATCCAAAATTAATTGTACAATTTAGTAAGACACTAACAATTAAAGTGCATTAATCGATAATAATTGTAGGAAACGTTTGCCGAACAACAAGCCAAAACAACGCGATAATCAGAAGCTCTCACAAGGTCTGCAATAATCATGCCATAACTCACAGAGCCTGCATTTCAAAGTAATTATCGCTGCTCACCAACCAAACCGCGCACTTGCCAAACTTTTATCGATAATAGAGATGAACGGCACATTATCGCGGCAACAAAAATTGCCAACAACTCCCGAGCCATCAAAAGAGCCCCCTCTTCCAGAAAAAAAACTTCAGGGCAGCGGAACCTTTCCTCAGAAGTGCACATAAGGAAGCAATATAACCCTTGCTCGGGCTCTATAACCCCCGCATTAAGTACCACGCGTTGTTCCCCCGCGATAAGCCACGCACGAATACCTGAGCTCGCGCGCGCGCGTTCGTTCCGTTATAGAGAACCGCGTCGGTATATTTATAGGCGGCCGCAGGGAAGAAAGCTCTCTCTTTCTCTCTCTCTCTCTCTCTCTCTCTCTTGCTTTACGCGAGTAGCACAAGTAAAAGTGGCCCCCTATTGCACTCGCTGCACACTTGAACGCAGCATAGGTATGCTGCTACGGCAGCACGAGGTGCAGTGGCTGCAGCGGCACGGCTCACGGGAGGTCGCACTTATAATGTGATGCCGGTAGCTACTACAGCAGCAGCAGCTGCGGCGGTCGCTGCGAGGAAGCGATTGTTGCTGCCGCTCAGTCTTGGCCACGGTCAAGGTCGCGCTCATCGCTTGCACGCTCTCGCTCACTCTTATACTTGTGGACCGGCATGCGCGCCGTGCCGCCGCGAGTTGTCTCACGAGATGTCTCTCTACCGCGAGTCCTCGCCGGCTTTCTTGCCCCGCGAGCGCGCGCTCGCGCAATTTCGCTTGATCGCTCTTTCATTATTTTCGACGGGGGATTAAGAGAGGCTTTATGGGCTGGCGGAGGAAAAGTCTGCCTACTGGCCTTACGTACGAAGCGCAGCCGGTAATTGACTCGATTCTTTCAGAGACATGTCGCGCCGAGTTATTATTTCCAGTCAAATTGAGTTTTGTTTGCTGCCGCAGTCTCTTTCTGCTCGAGTCATGCTCACGTCATTCACGCCTCTTTCCTGGCACCTAATTTTTTGCTCTGTTCCATTATGCTTTCAACTGTTTTGCTTCCTCATACCGGAAGTTTTGCTATGTTAAGACATTTCTTGTACGACACTGGTTGTATACATTTATTCAATATAAATGTTTATTTGAGAAAGCTTTACAAATTATCTACAGAACGAAAGACGCATGACCATGATGCTCATGCGGCCTCAGGTTAAACGTTAATAGGGGATCTATAAAACTTGAATGAGCATGAAGAATCCATAAAATTTAAAGCAATTATACGGCAATTTCCGTTTGTATGTAGTGAAAAACAAAAGAGTGAATTTTTTAATTTTTACTACTGAATGTCTAATAAAATCTTGATTTTCTTCACTTCTTTTATCGAATTAGACAATTAGACCCCCATTTTTAAAGTTACTCTTCATTTCACTTGATCAATTTTTTTTTTAATTTCATATTCTGTCAAGCTCTAAACAATTGAGTTAGTTTTGTACATTTCGCTTATTACTTGCGGTATCCTCCTTTGTACTTGATCTTAGTACAATTGAGTATTTGTATAAAATTCCTTTATGGATTGATTCGATAAATTACATTCTACTTTCTTTGTGAATTTTTACAATTTACCTGTCATTAATAAAGTTACAGCGCTTCAAACGTGCTGATGATATCATATTCATATATCGGTACCAATTGATGTTATATAAGTGTGACATCATTCAAAGGTACTTATTTAGGCTATAGCTTCTTTAGATTTCAATATTTTTGAAAATTCAAATCAAATGAAGCATCGGCTTAAGTTCTTTATCCAAATCATGGATACCAGAATGAAAAATTTTCATGAAACTACCCAATTTTGTATTTCTATAGTAGCAGTTGTGGCTATTTCACTAAACTACTCTAGTTGTGACAGTTCCAATTAAAGAATGGCTAATAATAATTACGCATCAGCAGTCTTAAGCTCTCATAGTAACAAACATTTCTTTCATGATATAAATAACAATAGGATGTTCTAAACTGTCACGATCTTCAAAAATACGTTAGATATAACGCTGATTGCAAGTCATTCTACACGTTACAGTAGTATATCTGGGGTGTCTCTGAACAGTGACTTTATCCTGTCACTTCTTGCGTGAGAAAATTATACTATGACAAATTCAGATATTTGAGTTAATAATAAAAATAGCTGTAAAATGTTGTTTATATCTGTTTTAATTTCTTCATTTTATTTATATATTAACTTCGATTGCACAATATTATAGTATTTATCAGTTTTGAATTCGATTTTCGCAATTAATGAATCCAGATTGACAAAAGATTTATTTTGCTAAAACAATCAGACTAACTAAGTTATTTACTAAAATATCAAACCATTATAAAAACAACTGCCAATTCATTGGCACTTAGCTTCCTCAAACTAAATTTGTTTTAAATTGCTACATCCCTTTTTAATAGAAACAGAACATTTAATTAAACTAGCTGTAGCCATAATCTTATTTTTATTTTATATTTATATTTCAATTTACATTTATATATAAATTAAATCTGTTTTAAGCAGTTTTCGGTAACATTATTTTTTTAAATTAATAATTTTCACATTGAATTTGAATTCAACGACGCCTAAAATCACATAATTATATCGTTCATACGTATCATTTTTACCTATATTTATAAAAGATAAAACAAAAAATATTGATATACATTATTTCATTTATCTTAAAATACTTTTTCAATCAATATTTCAAAGTATCAATGGAAAAATTATAAAAAAAGACAGAAATCCTCCTGCTTGCATCATTCGTCAACCCTCAGTATATAAATTAAGTTAAATAAAATATTACTATTTTCTTAACATTTAACGTTTTTAAATTTTTTTAACTAAATTTTTCAGTTGTAGAAGATAGGTTTTTTTATACTTTTTTAAATGCATTTACACTAAATTGATCATAAAATTTCTAACATACCAAAAAACCCTAAAAACTAAAACTCAAAAATCAAAAAATAAAATAATTGCTATAAAACAAAAACAACTCAATGAATCTTCAAATTTCTTTGCAATTTTGAATCTTTATTTAAAAAGGAAAAAGAATAGCTCTTCTTGATAAAAAATGACCATTCCGTTCTCGAGATATAAGCGATCAAAAGGAGAATTAAAAAAAAACATTACCTCAATATCTCAGAAGGTAAAAGATCTCATGATCTGAAAAAACATACAGGTCAATGAGATAGTAAAAACCTACCTTTTATAAAGTTTCAGATAAAATGCTGTCGATTTACTTACGTTATTGTTTCAGGAAAAAACCGATTTTTTTAACAAAATTATTTCTTTCTCGACAAAAGAAAAATATGAAGTTTCAAAAATTTTACAGGATATTATTCTAAATATTCCATATCATCTCAATTTTTTTAAAAAATTTTCCATCTTATATTTCACAGATATAACCGTTTGAAAAAAAATGACGTTTTCGTGTATACAAAAACAAGGAAAGTATCTTTTTAAAATTTCGGATCGGAAAAGATAGGTAATTTTATGCTCTTTCAAATACATATTCATTGGATCGATAATGTTATTTCTAACGTATTAAAAACCCCGAAAAATTAAAACTCAAAAATCAAAAAACCGCTAAAAAACAAAAAAGTAACAAAAAACAAAAAAGAAATTATTGTGCCGCTTTCCTTCAAGAAAAACAAAAATAATGAGCCCTGAAACATTAAGTTTCACCGTATGAATGCAGAGTTATGCTGGTAAACGTCGATACACACACACACACACATACACACACACACACGCGTACGCACGCACGCACGCACGCACGCACGCACGCACGCATACAGACAATTTTTCTAAAAATAGTGTATTTTGATTTCTTAAGTCTCAAAACATATTTCTAACATGTATTTAGCAAAACTTTTTTTTTACTATCACAAAGCTTCCTCTGTGAGTAAGCAAATGTTAATGTCTATAAGTGAAGGATTAATTTTCCAATATATTTTGAGGTAAAAATTAATTATTCATCATATATTACTTGGTTTTTAGATGAATATGAATATATTCTATTAAAATATAACAAGAAACCCACATTTAAAGAAAAATTTCTTTCCAAGTTTCTCATTAACGGCGTAACATCATGTATTAAACAATACTTTTAAAACTTTGATTCGATCAATCTAATTGTAAGTATTTATTTGAAAAGAAAATTACTTATTATATTTAGATATAAATATTCAAATTGATCTCAGAATAAAGTATAATACGTGTCAAATGATATATCTTCATATGAAAATATATAAGCAACTTATGCTTCAATTTAAATACTATTTTATTTCCAAAATAAGTTAAGAATCTACGGTATAAGTGTCCAACATGTTATTGCAAATGAAAAATATCCAATTTTGCCAAGTACATTCCTCAACTCAATAGCGCAATGTTGTTTTGAATCTGTTCACCAGCTAAAATAAACAATCTAAAACTTTGCACGCGGCAGTTTATGTTCACTTTAGAAGCGATCTAGCAGCTCGCTTGTAACGTTAGTAAAATCAATTGTAGGTGAGAGCTCTGGCCGTCGTCGTTAAAAGCGGTAAATTTAAGTAAGAAGTTTTTTCCACCTGTCGCTCTCTTTCTACGGCATGCTTAAATTCCGGGCAGAAAACGATCTAAGTACCGTATCCCCAAAGACACAGGTAGCGTATATATACAGAGAGAAAGAGCGGAGAATCACGATCGGCAAAAAGCAGCAGCCCCGATATCTATATGTACAAGAGAGGGAGAGAGAGAAAGAGATAGAAAGAGAGAGAGACAGCTCTGAGCTGGCAGGTAGACCCCAAAAAAGTCGAGCTCGCCGCGAGTATAACATCGTGACAAGTAGTATATATATCCACGTACACGTACACCTACATCATGGCCGAGCAGCCGATCAATGACCTCCCGCGCTGCGAACAAGAGCGCGAGCGAGAGGAGGGAATAAAGCCAGAGAGAGAGAGAGAGAGAGAGAGAGAGAGAGAGAGAGAGAGAGAGAGAGAGAGAGAGAGAGAGAGAGAGAGAAAACACGTCGTCGTCCTCGCGGTCCAGGAGGACGCTCTCAAAGACTCGCCGCGCGAGCTCATGATGCGTGAAGTCTGCGCGCATAAACCTGCGACCATGTCCATCTTCCACCTCTCTCTTCTCACTCTTTAAAATCTGGGAAGTGCAGAGGAGCAGAAAAAAGCAGGAAACTCGGGAGGGCGCGCACGTCGTAGACCGTAGTCCTCGGCGAAAGGAGAACCTGCACGTGAGCGCGCGTGCGGGGGGCGATAAGTTCCGGGCGATTAGCCGATTCCAGGGATGAAAAAACAGCGGGGAATACAGAAGCTACGTTTCTTCGACCACAAAGTATTACCATTCTTTTACTCTTATTATTCTTCTGCCCTCTCTCTCTCTCTCTCTCTCTCTCTCGGCGACTCGGATTTTTAAGGCTCGAGAGAAAGAGAGAAAGAGCGAGAGAGAGGGAGCGAGCGAGAGAGAGGGAGCGAGCGATTTGCGTCAAATTAGTGCATAGTTAACGCCGCAAATGGCCGCTCGGGGTAACGACGTTTCTGCTCCAGGAAGAGACGTAAAGCCTGAGCGCGATGTCGGGCTTGACTCGGATCGCTGACTCGGCGACTCGCGGCCTTAGCCGCTTCCACGTCGCTCCGCTCGTCTGTTCTCTCTCGGTGCGGCGACGGGCTTTTGCCTGTCAGAGCTTCTAATACCGACATTTTTGCGTTCTTCGTGGCTGCTGCTGCTTTCGTCTGATGGAAAGTGAGAGAATTCATCGCTGCTAAACCTGAGTGCTATGTAAATTCAGAATTCGTACGCTTGGTATATAGACCTTGCTCATTGCCTCTTTGCTGTTTATTTTCCTATTATTTTATCTCAATACTTTTTGTTTTTATGCTCTTTGATAGGCGTACATTTGCATTGAGAGAGGAAATGCAAGTGATTGGGTTGCTCTTCTCGTGTGCTCTGAGCAATCTCTTTAAACCATGTAGATACAACTAGAAAACTCATCGAGTTATGTTTGCTCAAAAGTTGGAAAGTACTTGCAAATAAATGACAATTTTAATAACAAACATTGACTTCATGTATTATTTATGGTTCTTCTTATTAAGTCATTGCAATCATATATAAAAAAAAACACATATAAGTAAGTTATATGACGATTTCATTTATTCGAAAAATTCTGTTGGAATGAAAATACTATCAAAATTCTCTTACTATAATTTCAGTAGTGTTTGATGCTGCTGTGGGTTACTATACTATGTATACTAAATCATTCAAATCCCTTACTGGTATGTTGCTTTTCTGAATGTCGCAAATACTTTACGGTAACAAAAGTCGTATAAACGTTTCTCGAAAGAAGATTCTATTTGGAAGAGTTTCCGTGTATAATAGTCAAAGAAAAAGGAGTCATTTCACGATCAACCTGCTATTATTTGAGTGTTCTAGGGACAATAACATTTCTTTCGTTTATATCTTGTCTCGGCACTGAACACAAATAGCTCAAAACTGACAAAAAGTTAATGATCGATAAATACAAGTCTGACACTTGATTTTACACGAGTTCTATGATTTCGAATTTCCATGAATCTATCGTGATGCATATTCCAAGCTGCTATTTCAGCACACTGATAAAAAAACATCTTTAATGCTTCGTTCTTCAAATACCGAATATAAAATCGCGTGCGGTAGATGTACTGTTTACCGGAAAAAACATAAAATATATTCTAAAATACTTCTTAAGGATTTTTGTAAATATACGTGTTGTGCAATAGTCAAAACTTAGACTGCAATGTTCCACAACAAGTAAGTGACAAACAAAGTTCCCAAGTCACAAACGCAGTTGAAAGACGGTATAGAGAAATAATGTCTCCTAAGCGATAACTCAGCGCATCCCCTATAGAGCAGCAGCCGAGCAGTCTGTTTGTCTCACAATAAAGCTCTATACTAAAATGCCGCGCGACGCTGGCTCTCACGTGCGCTTCGCGGAATTGAATTGATCAAGCGCGCGGTCGATCGGTCGGTCGGTCGCGCTGTTGCTGCTGTTGCTGCTGCCGGTGCTGCACTCGGTGATCCGTAGTGCGCGCAGGCGCAGCCAACTTGGTGTTAGTTAATAGGGATGTGTATAAAGGGCAAAGAATTATTATAAAACGTGACTCGTCGGATGTTTCATTATCCGGGGCTGTGCTCGCGTGGAGCAAGCGCGCTGCACGGCGAGCGCGGACCCTGGAGGAGCCTCGCCGCATGACGATATTCGCGATATCGTGGGCGATTTTTCACTCGCCGTGGGGGACAGCTCGCGTAATGAAGAAAGAGGCCAGGGCGCGTAGCTAGCCTGGTCCGTAGATATATACGTCTGTGGAGCTGCACATCGCGCGCACTGCCTGTATGTATACGTACGACGCAGAAGGATATAGGTAGTAGGAAGCGACGAGATAACAGGAGAGAGAGAGGGGGAGAGAGAGAGAGAGAGAGAGAGCGCAGAGCGCCAAGGCTGCGGGAAGCTGGGAGGCAAGCAGATCATCAGCCGGATTAATCACTGCGCTAAAGCGATAAACGGGAATTGCGTCAACTCTCTTTCTCTTTATCTCTCTTTCTTTTTGCAGCGAGCTAGTGCACGCGCTCATAGTATGTACGGGAGAAGAGCTTATTCATTTGAAATGATTATTACCGCGGCACTTCAATAAACTACATTGATATAGATTTTTCAATTAGCCAGATGCGCATTGTGTATATAAATATGTTTTCAGCTGCTGCGGGTTAATCTAGCGGAATAGTACGACTTGTGCTTATAATTATCGGTTCTTCGTTTTAATTCATTGCAATCATTAGTTTCGTTGTGTGTGCACACAAAGATGTCAATTTTAATTCAATTTCAAGCTTATTATCGCACATTCTTTCTTGCATGTTTTAAATATATAGATTTAAATCTTCGGTTTAGTCAACGTATTTTTCAACATTCCTAAAAATTACGGATATTAATTGACTTTTAGAAACTTTCGCAAATATAAAACAAAACTGTCCGACCAATAAGTTTTAAACTACTTAAAAAGACGAATAGTCTTTAGATGCCGGTGATTCACAGTTTCGCTAAGCTCCTGTTTTTCACTTTATATGAATACTTAAAAACACGTTATTCTCGCTTTATGTCCAGTTTTTCCAGCAAAGCAGTTGCTGACGATTATAGTTTAAATATCAGCCCAGTTTTTGAGAGCAACTCCATGAAAAACTATATACATACACTTTAAGTAGTGTTACTGTTTGCTATAAATGTGCGTATTTTACAACTAAATTAAGATGCAATGAAAGCAATAATTTAAGCTCTATTGCAGCTGTACAACACCGTTACAGTTACAGAATTGAGAAAAAAAATTACGTTTACAGTCGGCAGCAGTCCAAGAAACTGCAACATTTTCTCTATGTGTCCGCGCAGTCCGTCCGTTAGTCCGTATATGAACATTCCAGCTCGGGCACGTTTCTAATTATCCGTAAGTGGCTTACGCAGATCATTCCACGCACTTTATTTGAATTTTTCGCATCGGCTCACTCGCATACCTGCGTGCGCGCGACATTCCTGTTTGGCCGCATCTGTACCCTACGGACGAAAGCTGATATATCGCGCGCGCGCGCGTCTTCGCATTTGCCTATTCGCGATTAACGGAAAACGTCTGGATCATTCGCTGGCTCTTCCACTTTTCCTCGGCGCTCGGGCATCGCGTACAACCGATCTTCGCTCGCGGGGGATCGTCGTCCGTCGTTTTGTTACAACATCGCGAGTGCGCGCGCGCTCGCGCACAGCCGTCATGCTCGAGACGAAAGGAGGCGGTACGCGTCCCGCTGCACGACTCGGGGAAATTCTCCAGATCGACGCGCGCAGGACGCCTTTTATGTATACTCGCATAACGTCATGCACGAGTGCAGCAACTTGTGATATATAATGTCGCGCCAATGTGCTTTGACCTTGCTTTCGTCGTGTACACTGTGTGAAATGTTAACGTGTGAACGTACACATTTGCACTCCTATATGCTTACTCGTCTTTACCATTCTCTGAAATTTACTCTTATACAGTATAATTATTCATAATTTTCTTCACTTAATCCATCATTTATTTTCATGTAACATTAATATGATGAAACTTAACAATCTTGTATATAATACGAATATTTGCAATCTGTTAAATTATACATCATTTATCTATTATTCATCATTGTTCCACAAACTATCTTAAAAAAAATTAAAAAGTGTTGACAAAGCAATGACGAAAAAATATGGATTACTTAAAAAGAAAAGATTTTTAAAAGATGCTTAAAAATGGTAAAAAGAATAGACATGTTTTTTAAATTAATAAGGTGTCTTAAATCACAGTATACATAAAATAATGAAAAAAACGTTCCAAATTCTTACTCGAAATACCTTTAAAAATGTATACTTCAACATTTTTATAAAAACAATCTAAATTAACTTTTACCGTACGGGAAAAGATAAAAGGTAATTTATTTGTGAATAAACGACTCTTTCTTAAGTCATAATAATAAGTAATATTGTATAAAGAAGATTTTTCACTGTTGCAACATTATTTATATGCAAAACGTTACCTTAATTAAAATTTAAAATAATAATTTTATTAGTAAATTTATTAAGAATCCATTTTAATTGATCAGAATTTTATGATCACGTGAAGCAGTTATTTCGCTCAGTTTTAAAAACACTTCTTTTTTTTTCGTCATTGAAAATAAATACATTCCTCGACGGTAAGGGCGATCTGAGAATTTATGCAAACGCGCAATGAAATATTCGAATCGTTCGTGTTGCAGAACTGACGCATCTCCTTAATTAAGATACGATTTCTGAATAAGCACGTCTGCGCATCAGTATGCGAGTTACTTTTCGCTCTCTTTTTGCTTAGTCCTCGGCTTTTTCCACTGCATTTCTACTTCTCTCGCTGCAAAGACACCGCGCGCGCCCGGCATTATGTACAGTTTGGACTAGCAAAGCAGCAGTGGACGCAGAAGCGAAGTGGCGATGTAACGCGCGCGGGTACCCGGTGCACGATTAAGGCGTTCAACTAGCCGAGACGAGAGTCTACTCGCTGTCCCGTTAAGCTTCGCGCGCACGCGTTAGAGGAGGTGACAAAATTCAAGCCGCTCCGGGTACGCGCATTATGTGTACACATGGACAGATGCAGTCGGTTGACGGAGACCGATGATTACAAGTCGTAGTCGGTGCTTTCGATGCCTGCCTTGGGCTTGCTGCTCTTGCTGCTATGATTCCTACGGAGATTTTGCAAAATGTGTATGATTCAGGACACGTTAACGGCCGTCCTCGGCCTTGCTCGCTTCCTTTTTGCGCTCGAGCACGCACCTATCGGTTTATACCGCGCGCACGGCATTAACTTTCGGTTTGTATGGGCGATCTAAGGTGATGTGTGTTCTAAGATGCTTTTAATTTTCGCTTTAGCGATCTCGACGAGATCTTCGCGAGTTATGAGACTCTATTTTTGGAGCAAAGATTCGATGTGTTTATGACAGAAATATTCTATCGAGTGGATAATAAATTGCAAATGAGAAATTAACGGTTAATAAATTAACGGTAAGACGCGTTATTATTAAATTGCAAATCCGTATTCATTATCGTAAAATCGCAAAGTTGCGCATTAGCTTGGAATCTTGAACATCTTTAGTGAATTTCTGTTATTGCTTTTTACTGCTGCATTTAAAAAGGTAATAAGAATCCGAAGCTATTAACATTGTTTATAAATTACACACTTTCCATATTTTTAAGCCTTTGAAATAATCATAGAACCATTCTGGGGATTACGTACTCGTTATGATACTATTGAGAATCAATGAAATGTTCCAATTGTTTTATTTCATAGATTAATTGCGTAACAATACTAATTTGGTAATTTCGTGATGTTAAATAACCATGACCACAAACGACATTTTGCGGTGTTAACTCGACGATAGATAAAGAACCGTGAAATTCCAATTAGATTTTCAACAATAGTCCTACAATCGGTTACAAGTCGTAATAGATTAAATACTACTATAAATGATTCGTTTTTTGTCAACGAAGTACGGATTTAACTGCTAAAGAATTTGAATGAATCACGTACGTATAACGTATAGACCTATCGAGCGCCATGAGGATTGTATTTTTTACTGAACGGTATCGTGGATTCATCGACCTACCACAGTAATTACAATTCGCTTTGGAGTCTTTGGAATTCCGTAAATCGAGTTAAATCTAAGGTTTCGTTCAAGGTGCGTGTTACGCGAAATCGTGCAACAACGAGGAACCTTTGAAATGATTAGTACACCGTTACGTGAGAACTTGTCAATTTCTTATCGCCTACAAGAAGTTCCATATAATGTTTTGTTGTTTTTTGCTATTTTGTTTTTAATATTGCTATAATATTAAAAGTGTCCATAGAGTCACAACAATTAATCGAACTATATTATTATGGCACACAATAAAAGCATTTTGAAAAATTGCAATTAAAGAATCAAAAGATATACTTAAAAATTGAATTAGAAAAAATTCACTTAACATTAGATTGACTTTTTGGAAAGACAAAAGAATCTAAAGGAAGATTCGTAGGATTAATTGTCCATTGTTCGTTTGGGCTTTGACTCGAGAATTCGATGAGCCGTCGATGCGACACGGGAATTAAATGCGAAAACTGCAACGCGAGCCGCGATGGCTCGCCGCGGGGTCACGAGGTGAGATCGTGACTTTCGTTAGTGAGCCAAGGAGAAAATTAAGCTCCTGTTGACGGTTTATGGGAAATTTATGGAGATGAATGGGCTTAAGACTTTACTATACATTTATTCATTTAGATAATGGATTTAACCAAGATTCCTTACCTTCATTACAAAGTCATTTTGTGACTAAATTCTTCGTTATTCTATGATACTACAATTTTATAACAACATGCCAGTGTAAATTGGCTGAATTTAAGAACGTTTTGTTTTTCTGTTAAATATATGTCATTATATAAAAATTATTATCAACATTAAGCTTTGTAAATGAAACTTCCAACACCGTAACTTTTGGACTGTTGTGTAATTGTCATAAACATAAAAATAATAAATAAATTACTTACAAGTCAAATAATGTTTCTGTAAATAAGACTAATACATTAATTAAATGAAAATTGTAACGCAGACCCTGAATTTCTCAGAACTTTTAATAAGATCCATTCTCAGAAATATCAGATGTGTCGGAAAAGAAATTCTCCGTAACCTGACGAAGCGTTTGTCTCAGTATCCATCTGAAACGAGCCACCAGCAAATCTTTTCAACTCTACTTCTTAGCCTTTTTATTAAGCATTCGTATCAACGAAGGAGGATCGTCGGGGCGCATCCTCCAGGAAAATCCGCGGCGTTTTCACAATATATAGGTAGGCAAAGCGCGGTGAATACGCTGCCGCATGCCTTTTATTTTCATTTGAAGACGCGCAGTTGGCTGCGGTTCAAATTAGCGATATGAGCGCGCGGATGATTCGTCATGATCTCGCGAGAGTCTGGTCAAGGGCGAGGGAGCGAAGCCGCGCCGCGTACTAATCTCGCGCAATTTGCGCCGCCGCGCGTCTTCTCTCTTCCTCGAGCCGAGATATGCTCGCCACCGCTTGCGGGGTGTAGATACCACTTTAATCGTTCCGTTTTCGCCACTACTTCCTTCCCCATCGTTGCAGTTGCCTTCGCTCTCTCTCTCTCTCTCTCTCTCTCTCTCTCTCTCTCTCTCTCTCTCTCTCCCCTCTCTCTCTCTCTATGGAGCTATCTCGTTCTTCCTATTTCTCTCTCCCTTTCTTTCTTCTTTATTTCACTTATTGTACTCTTCCCCTTTGCCTCCTTTTCTTTGATTCTCCATTCTCGACTTGCCTTCTCCTTTTTCTTTCTCGCTTTCCTCGTAGTTATGCGGCTCAACATTCTCTTCCTCATGTATCTTGGAAAGATGATCTCCCAGAGAAATATTAGACTTACTTTCGAATTCTTCTATATCTTATTCCTATACGCCTTTATCCTTATACTAATCGCGAAAAATAGAGAATTATCAGACGCTGCAATTTTTCCGTTGAAGGTTAGCTTGAGCACAACAGATTATTATGCTACAGATGCTTACTAAGTTTTACTATGAATGGCATTGATCACGAGTTGTATTTTTAATGTAAAAAAAAATAACGAAGAGAATTGATTCGTTATTTACCTGCGCACTTTAACTAATATGTATAATAAATGCAAGATTCTGACAACTGATTGATGTAGAGATGTTTTTTCTTTTAATTTTGCTTTCTCAAAGAGTATGCTTTGTGACCATGATAAGGTTTATAAACTTTATCCAAATTACTTCGAACTTCTACAAAATCTTCATTATATAATCTAATAAAATCACATATGATACTTTCAAAATGTTTATTTAAGTAAAAATAGATGAGAATTTGAAAAAAAGTTTTATTTTAGCCCTATAAATTCAGCGAAGTACGTCTTTGAAAAATAATTGCATAAAACATATCTTTATTTTTTAGATTATGCAATAATAAATATTGGGTAAAAATTTTAAGAAATTGGGATAAAAATTGTAGAAACTATCGACAGCATTGACTTTGAACATAAAATCGACGTAGCAGAGAAACATATTACTGTACTCAGACAAAAAATCATTATCACCGCATAATTGTTTTTATAAAATTACATTTTTTTTATAAACGCTAGAAGAATATGAACAAGTTTCAAACATCTTGTAGCAAACGACTTCATTTGATTCGAATTCCGAAATTGTCACCAAATCAGTTCTCCAAACCGGATATGGCTAATGGGCCTTGAACTTCCGGCTATGGGTAGGCTTCGAGCTAAGGAAAGGGAGCGGACGGTTGGTTTACACTCCTAATAAGTATGAATTTAGATTTTTGAAGAAATTACAGTGAGAGAGCGCTTTAGTTTTCCTGGAATATAGAGTCAAAGTACTCAACAGGGACTCAAAGGGTCAATGGACCTACTGTGTACTCGGTAGAAGCATTTGTATATACCTGACTAGGTAACAGATCTACTTGCCCATATAATTGTCTTACTTTAATAGAAATAACTTCATACAAGAATTCGCAATTTCTAAAAACTAGAAACTTTATTAAGTAAGTTTTTAAATGTATTGTTCACATGTAGCAATAGTATAAAGTTTACTGAAATCAATAATATCAAAAACAACATATTTAGACTTTTTTCCATTCCAGAAAGATATTTTCTAAAAATTGAAAACTAAATAAAAAAGTTGTTCCTCATAGTTGTCGGTTGCAGGAGGATTTAGCATCCTATATATATATATATATATATATATATATATATATATATATAGAGAGAGAGAGAGAGAGAGAGAGAGGGTTAGCTAATTGATATACAATCAACTTGAATTTAAATCTGATTAATGGTTTCATATAATAATTTAGGTAGATAGAAGATAGTTAGGTATATCAATTGCCTAACCCTCTCTTTTAAATGACATTGGAAATTAACTTTGAAAGCATCTATCATCAAAGTCTTGATTAAATTAATTATCAAGAAGAGCAATAACATATCACCATCATGTTTTTACGAAGATTTCTATAATACCTTTGTTTTTAATTTTCACCTTTGTTTAAGCCTTCACTCTCACTCGGCATAACTTTCTTCCTGCATACTTTTCTGGCTTTTCCAAGAGGTCCTATTACCGGAAGACTCGGTTTATATGCGCGAGCGCCGGAGAGTGCATCAACACTAGCTCGCTCGCGCGCGCGGTAATTTCGAAATTGCCTTTCCTGACTAAGGGTAAAGGACCCTCTCACTCTCTCGCTGCTGCTGGTGCAGCTCTCAGTCCATCGACTCCCTAGCGCTGCAGTTTCTAGCAAGAAGCGAGAGGAGCCAGCGAGGGAGACAGAAAGAAAGAGAGATAGAGAGAGAGAGAGAGAGAGAGAGAGAGAGAGAGAGAGAGAGCGAGAGAGAGAGAGAGAGAGAGAGAAAAGTTGCTTGGCACAACGCACTCGCGCGCTCGTAATGGACTAAACGCGCGTAGTCTCTCGTTGCCGCGCGACCAAGAGCAATCGCCTTTCGGGATGCGTAAAACGCAGGGCATAAACCTCCTGCGCGCTCGCTCGCCCTTCCTTCCTGCCTGCCTACCTGCTTGCCTGCCTGACTGCCTGCCTATCTGCCTACAAATTCACGGAGAGAATGAGAGAGAAGGCAGGGCGGGCGGAAAAAATATGGTCGGCTAAAAGATGGATTAAGCACGTATAAATTTTCGATTGTTCATAATTTATAACAATTCAATGAAACACCATAAGATCGAATAGACTTCACAGTATTACTGTACACTAATGTAATAATATAAATAATAAGAATAATAAATACATTAACAATTTGACTTTTAATGCACATTTGATTCATATATAAATATATATTTCTAATTTCGTTAAGATAATATTAATCAAAAAATAATATTCTTAAAAAATAATTACTTAAATTTTCTTATATTGAGTTAATATATTTATAAATTATAAAAATGTATATGATTCCCCACATTATTATAGGCATTAATTTGCAAAGCGCTGACTGAAGTAATTACAAGTATAGAAGAGAATATTAGAAGGTACGTAAAAATGAAAAAATTTCATGACTTGCACTTTCAAAAACAATGAAAAATGTATATTATAATGAGAAAGGGAAAACTACAGTCTTTGAGGGATGGAGGCAAGAGTAAAGAGGAAGACGAAGAGGGGAAGGCAAAAGCAAGCCAGTGGTGTGGGACGTGGTATGCAGCATAATGCCTCTCCAGTAGCTAAAACGCTGTTAGTATCCACTTTCTTCCGTTTCCGGTCTGGACCGCGCGCACCCAAGACTCTCCCCCCGCTTTAACGACGCACTGCTGCTACTGCGCGACGGCAACAACAGCAGCCCCCGAGCTGCTCCTTTTCTCCTCCTTTTGCATTCCACGGCAAACACCGCCCAACCCTTTCTCTTTCGATGGGCCATTCTTGCCAATTTCTCGGCTACTTCACTTTCTCGTTTTGCCTATTTTCCTTACGGGCTGTGATATATATTCAGCGCCATTCCGAGTGTGCGCGCGTGCTGACTTTTTCCTCGCAGCCTCGACCTTTTCGGTGCAAAGATGAAAGCAACACTTTCAGGCCATTTCGCAATTTTAGCATCGTGCCCCTGACGTTTACGGCGCAATTTGAATGTTTATGACGGACAATGCCGTTTTTAAATATTTGATTAGCATATGTTATTTAATGCGCAAATTACGCTCGTACATTGTTGCCCCGAGGGAAATTTTGATCTTTTTGAGTGGCTTAATTTTCATACACGATAACTATTTAAACTAAATAATCAGTATTTGCATAAATTCAGTCATTGAACCTTTATATTCTAGTATATTCTGGAATATATAATTATCAACGAATTCTGTAATATAAATTAAATAGTTAAACGTTAATGTCTATAATTATATTGAAGGGTAACTTTTTGCTTGGTCATTAATACATATAATTAAATCTTACCTGGTATAAATATTATATTATAATTAAATCATAAATATACTGATGCCCATTTCGAAATCTATCGCATTTCAAACTTCTCGAAAAATACTAACTAGTTTTTAGAGGAGCTCTTATCAAAACTTACAATTTTAAGATTATTTGACAAAGACTAACATTTTTGTAGAACCTCTGATGTGCCCTTTCTGTGCCTAGACTAATAGAGTCTTGATTTAGTTTTCAAAGTGGAATAAAATTGAAGGGTTCGATTCTAAAAGGTCGATGCTAAAAGGTCCTGAGCGCTCGGCTGGACTTTTTGCAGCGAAAAATTGACGTCAAGGTGACCGATTTTCGAAAGTTACCAAAATGATATTTAAACAATGCCATCGTGTAGAGGATGAGAAGAGGCAACTTTTTTCTCTTTACACTTTTCTTCTACAATCAATATTTTCCGAGAAAATCAACGAAAACCGGAAAATTGCGAAGCGCCTTTGAACAACGTTTTTCAAACTTAAATCGCTCTAGCTTCGAAAAATATCAACGGATCTTTCTGATTTTTGGTATGACACCGTAAAATACCCTACCGCTGCAGATAAAATCGATAAAAGTTAATAATTAGATACTTTTCATTAATAATTTAGTTGTAAACAAGCAAACAACTTTTTATAGCGTTATGTATGTTCGACGGAAAAAAGTGTGTGAGGAAGTTTAAGTCTCAGAAAATTTTCAGCGAGAGATTTGTTCGTCTACACTTCAAGAAGTTTTCCAGAAATTTTCAGACCAATTGAATGAGAATAGACAGAGATATAGCGATTTTTCCAAAAGCAATCGTTCCGCGTGGTCGCTTCACGCTTGAAGGCTGTACGATGGTTGCGTTACACAGGGTACTACACATGTTTCGCTGTTGTTTTCTTTGTATTAAACATTGACTAGATCAAAAGTTTTTAAAGTGAAATATTTCTTAAGTCTTTTTCTTCCGTGAAATTGATTTTAGTATAGAAGTTCATCAACGATTTATTAAGTAATAAATATAACATTTGAAAATAGGATTTCTGTAGAAAATATCAATTTAATAATAGTTACAATTACACAGTAAGTTTATACAATAAATATTTTTATTAATACATTAAAATTTATTTACAACTAATAGACTGCATAAAAAACATAAAAGGAAAATAAAAAATAAATATGTTTTTTATGATTTCTTCGTATTTTTCACCTTATTACTTTTGTTTTGGCTTCTTTTTTACTACTTTTTTCTTTTGCATTTTGTACCTTGTCAACTTTAATTTTTTTGGTAATTCAACGTCTAATTTTTCTTTTTTTACGTTCTTTTCAGATTTATTTACGTTTTAATACTCATATTTCCAATAAAAATATTGCTTCGATATTATGCCTCACAATATTTTGCTTACCTTATTTTTCAAATTTTTAATATCATTCCTTTTCCATGCAGACTCATTTCTAATTTTCTTACACCCTATGTTGCTTAACATTATGCTTAAAATTGTTTAGTAAATCTTTATTTATATACATAAACAAAAAATTAGCGAAAATTATATACTCATTACTCGTTAGAATAACTACATTACAAATATATTTTAAATAGCACTATGAAATAAAATAAAGTAAAGTATCTACTTCGAAAAAGCAACAGCCGAAACTTTAGCCCACGGATATGATATGTGTAACTTGTATGCACGTGTATAACGTAAATACGCGGAACGATTGCTTTTGGAAAAATCGCTATATCTCTGCCTATTCTCATTCAATTGGTCTGAAAATTTCTGGAAAACTTCTTGAAGTGTAGACGAACAAATCTTTCGCTGAAAATTTTCTGAGAGTTAAACTTCCTCACACACTTTTTTCCGTCGAACATACATAACGCTATAAAAAGTTGTTTGCTTGTTTACAACTAAATTATTAATGAAAAGTATCTAATTATTAACTTTTATCGATTTTATCTGCAGCGGTAGGGTATTTTACGATGTCATACCAAAAATCAGAAAGATCCGTTGATATTTTTCGAAGCTAGAGCGATTTAAGTTTGAAAAACGTTGTTCAAAGGCGCTTCGCAATTTTCCGGTTTTCGTTGATTTTCTCGGAAAATATTGATTGTAGAAGAAAAGTGTAAAGAGAAAAAAGTTGCCTCTTCTCATCCTCTACACGATGGCATTGTTTAAACATCATTTTGGTAACTTTCGAAAATCGGTCACCTTGACGTCAATTTTTCGCTGCAAAAAGTCCAGCCGAGCGCTCAGGACCTTTTAGCATCGAACCCTTCAATTAATACAATTAGAGCAGCATACATTTTTACATGACTAATAAATAGAGAATATTTTTGTTATTTTGACATACCGCACAATATTGATTTTAGTGGTACTAATATTATTTAATGATAAAAGTTAAAGTGAAACTGCATTAAAATCTAAAGTTATAAGGCACAATACAGTTATAGTTATAAAATTAATACAATTAGAGCAGCATAAAGTTTTACATGACTAATAAATAGAGAATATTATTGTTATTTTGACCTACCGCACAATATTGATTTTAGTGGTACTAATATTATTTAATGATAAAAGTTAAAGTGAAACTGCATTAAAATCTAAAGTTAGAGGGCACAATACAGTTATAGTTTTTGTCAGAGAATCTAACAAATAGGAGGCTACTGCAAAAAATTAGTATTTTTGAAAAGTCTGAATTATGCTATAGTCTTCGTAAGGCGCGTCAATGCGTAAAACGATTACCTATCTTAATTTGAATGATATGGTCAATTGGCTATTTAATATGATTCTAATAAAAAGAATTAATATTTTGTAAATCTTGTGTAAAAATATCGTGTAGACCCTGGTAGAAAATTGAGCATATCAGATGGTCGGTTCACGATCTATTGGGCAGATCCGTTTCCTAATAGTTCGCCAGAAATAAACCAGCATCTGACCAGAAATTTATAGAAAATCTAAATAGCTTACATAACCCTAAAAAATTATTGAAAATGTAAATCCCATTATAGTACTTCTGCGTTAAAACAGCATGCAAATTTTTATTCGATTATTTATTTGATTTTTTTTATGTCTTATTTAATTATAAAACTCTAACCTTAAAAAAACTTTTAATGAAATAAGTTTTTAGTTTTTATTTCGAATCTATCCCAAATATATCTTAGCATTCTATTAACAATAAGCTATTAAATCCATGACATAATAATCATTATTAACTTATAAAAATTCGTTAAACGTTATTTTTTATTTATTTATTCATTAACCATAAGTTGGTCAGGTTTCTGACGAGAAAACGTCGACAGGTAGCGGGGTTTCTGGCCAGACTTTTAAGCAGAAATTGGCCATTCCCTATAAAATAGAGTAAAATCTGGCGAACATATGGGGAACGTTTCTACCAGGGGACTTACGGAGAAAATATGTCAAGTTAAACCCTTGCCTGACTCACGTGTGTTTTTTGTAGGTGATGAAAGCACTTTTCTACTTCCTATAAGGTGATAATTTACACCCTCCGGATATACTTTAAGTTTTAAGTGCATAAAAATGCCGAGCTCTCAGCACGTCAGGTTTAGTATCGTCAACAGCACTAAGCAGCGACTTCCTTGATCGTCACCGCGCGTACATCAGCTCCGTCAATTCTTCTATCCCATCAGCATCCAAATAAGTTCGCGAGTCGGCTAAAATACGCCAAAACATTCTTGGATAAGTGATTGAGAGAAGAGAAAAGAAAAACGACACTCGCAACCTAAATCAAGAATACAAAGTTTTTCCTCGCGGCGCGCAGCGCATTCCTCTCGGGATAATGACAAAGATCACTGCATTCTGTCGTCCGTGACGGCAGTCCTTCATAAAATGCTGAGCGCTCGCGCGCGCACAGCCTTTGGTCCGGGGTAAGAAGAGAGAGAGAGAGAGAGAGAGAGAGAGAGAGAGAGAGAGAGAGAGAGAGAAGGAGAGAAAAGAAGGGAGGGAGAGCGAGAGAAATAGAGTGCTGGGTTGCCTAGACATGATTAACAGCCTAGATCGTGAGCCGAGCACTCGCGTTGTAAGAAAGGGTGCAATGAGAGAGAAAGAGCGAGAGAGAGAGAGAGAGAGAGAGAGAGAGAGAGGCCGAAGGAAGATTGCGTGTCGATCCCTGCTCGCTCTCGCTTCCTTATATCCTCCTTCTCTCCCACCTCTTCGCCTCGCCCCGCAGTCGTCCTCGAGCGCGAGCGCTCGCTCGCTCGCTCGCGAGAGAGAGCGGGCTCCTAATTACCAGCATCGCGAGAGGGGCATATAATAAAAGCGCAAGAGCTCCGCGGCTGCAGCGCTCGTAATGCGGCCGAGTCGAAAGTACCGGGTGTCAACGCCAAACATGGCGAGACATTCGATCATTCGCCGACAGGCCCTTCATCGCCCGCAGACGCGCGCGAGAGCGTAAACCCCTCGCTCACGGGCCCCTCGCGCGCACGCGTTCCGTCTGTTATGCTTGTACACAGCGAGTCCCAAACACAAAAGCGAGCCCGAGCGCTCGTAAGTATAGGGAAACGGCAGCGGGGCTCACGGGGGAAAATTACGACGGCGTGGGCGTACGTTCGCGGATGTTGTTATTCTTTCTGCCTGGCTGCTGTCCCTCTTTATTGCCTTATCATTCACACCTGCGCGCTAAATCGCCGGGCTTCACCCGAGCGCGCTGTGATCTCTTTACGCGGTCATTCTTTTTTCGCTTTCCTTTGCTTTGCCTTGCGCCGACCTGTGGATGAAGACGTTCACAATGCTTTCTGTCAGTATGTTACGGGGAGAATTTTACAGTTGGCAAATGACTGTTTTCAAAGCAACGCTTATAAGTATACACGTGCATTGTTAAAATGTCGATGAAGAAGGATGTGATAGCTGTTGCATCCAATCATTTTGTACTGAAGAAACGGAGAAGGATTCTTTTTTCTAACACTATAGTATACAGTTTTTTTCATTTACTTGATTTCTTATTGACAGAGTGCAATGAGTCATAAGTATGCGTCTTTATTTTAAATTACTAGAAATTCACAGCACTATCGTGCGCCTTTTTTCAGTTATACTGTGTATATTTGTTGGAATTCAACGATACTCATACACACACATAGATGCACCTTCACATACACAGATATGCAATGCAGCAGAAGCTCTAAGGGGAAAACTGACCTGCACTTTTTATGACACTTTTCTCGGGTCCAAAGGAACAGCTGGAGGAAGAAAGCAGAGAGAAGGAAGTTTCAGTTCGAACAGAGACACAGCGCAATCAACGTCACCAGATACAGTGTTAAAAATATTCTATATTACAGTGTGCATTGTATTTACATTACATTATATTTTATTACTCTTATTTGTGCTAGTTACGTGTATAACCACTGTTATAATTATATTGTATTTATAAATAAAGTTGTCTTATAAATAAACAATAAATTCTAACAATATTAAATTTGAATTTCGTGTAAACAACGTTTAAAATACCCAAAGAGAAAGAACTCCTTGTGGCAAATGAATCGTGTACGTACTTATAATTGTTGAATTCTTAATAGTTAAGGACTCGAACTTGAGAAAAATTTGCAGGAGTAAGATAGACATGCCGAGTACGAAAGGTTATTTGACGAATTCATAGTATATAATGATGCTTTTCAAGCATTAAAATATAAAAAGATCTTATACGTAAACATAATCGTGGCAGGCGAAAACTTATACTAACATGTAACGTTCATATAGACATCTTAGAAATATGAAAAATTCACTTAACCTTAAAGTCAGGCTGTCAGCCGTTGACACTACTCAAGTACTCAGTTATTAACTATTAAGACGATGCGTTTGACTGTTAAGAAATATTCATTTGACCACATTCAAATCCACAAAACTTAACAATTAAGAAATATTCTTTGCCGCAAAGAATCCTTTCTCTCAGTGAAATTACAAGATGGCGCGAGCTCTTGCTTATGATAGGATATATTTTTATGAATAGGGGAGAATATTCTTGTATACTTACTTATAAATAAATAAAGAGAGCGCTGCCAATTCATGAGCACTTATAAAATATACAAAAGCTCACTTTGCCCTTGGTGCACACCATATTTTTTGTAACGCATGTATTGATTATTGCGTTTTTCTGGCGTATTAAGCGGGGCTAAAGCAACTTTTTTCCGATGCGGCAACCAAACACTGAATAGAGTTGTTTAAAAATTCCTTTATTATTTTTTACATTGTAATAAGATAGAAAAAAGAGTGTGTAGGTATTTTTTTTATCTTAGAATTTATTACGAAAATAAAAATACTACACGTTATCATACATGGTCAATTTTTGTCACAATGCAACTTAAATATATTACATATAATAGCAATTTTCCGAAAAATTTTAGCGGGCGCAAAAGTAACTATTGCGCCCGCTTATGCGTATTAACGCCCGCCAGTCTGAAAAATGGTCCTTTAGACCCGCTTAATAGGTACAGAAAAACGCGAAAATCGTGCTTGTGTTACAAAAAAGTCTTTTGCTCCCGCTTATTTGGCTTTTGTGGTCGCAAAAGTCATCTTACACCGCAAATATCAAATAAGCGGGCGCAATAGTACATTATGTAACAAGGGAATAAAGTCGAAGTTAATTTCCGAGGGTGGGTTTACTGACCGAGCGAAGTGAGGACAATAATCACCCGAGGGATTAATCAACTGTATTCCCGCGTTGTATATAGAGCTTTAATCCCGACTTAACTGTGACCACTTTATTGACTTAAAAAGAGAGAATTCTGGTAAGAACTATACTTTATTAAAAATGTATATTAATATAGAGAAATCTAATTAAAAAAAGAAAAAAAGGCATTTTTGAGATATAAGCCATCAAAATTAAAATATAATCTCAAATATTTTGAAAGATAAAAGACCTTATAGTCTGGGCAAAAAGCTCAGCCAAGAGATAGTGAATGATAGTGATACCTTCTTCAGCTCAATTTATTTTAAACATTTTCCATCATATGTTTCCAAAATATCACCGTTTACACAGAAAATGAAGTTTTCGTGTACCTACAACAAAAGAAGAAAGTTAGCTTATAGAAAATGACGCGTCAGAGAAAATAAGTAATTGTATGCTCTTTCAAATGCTAAATAGAAAATAATTTTAGAATGTCATAAAATAGAGATATCGTTGTGAAGCTAAAGCGGGTCCATGAATCTCAAAATATCTTGTCAATTCTGAATCTTCATTAAAAATTGAAAAGAAATTGAGCTCCGGTTGGCAAAAAATAAGCACGTCGTTCTCGAGATCAAACGAAAATTTAAAAAAAAACCAACCTCAAATAACTTGAAATATAAAGATCGTTATAATCTGGAAAAAACTTTCTGAAACTTTCTGATAAGTTTCAGAAAGAATGGGTGCCGGTTTACTCAAGTTACCATCTGACATAGAAAATCGTTTATTTATTCACAAAATGATTTTTTTTCTGAAAAATTTACAGAATATACTTCTCCATATTTCTAAACGCCTCAAATTTATTCAAAAATTTTTCATCTTATATTTTCCATATATCACCGTTTAAACCAAAGACGACGTTCCGTATATAACAGAAAAAAGGTTATTAACGGCGTCGATTGCCCTTTGCAATATATTCGTCCACTTTACCAACAGATAAACGTCAACGAAACTTTCAATTTTCAAATCGAAAATTCTTCGCTCATATCACACTGACAAAAGTGGTTTGTTTACATGCTTGCACTGCTAAGAAATCAGAGTTTTGATACTTTTGCGCGTAAACAGGAAACTATGTTATAATTAGAAGGCGGGGTCACCACGACTCTCAATATCTATTGATACAATAGATAATACATAAACTGTAGTAGTTAAGGCACTCTAGAACAATGTATACGGCAAGATCTCGTATAGGTAGCCACATTACTTGCATGGCTACATTACCTGCCCCACCCCCATATAATATGAAAAAGAAAATGTATTATTATTATTCATTCGCCGTATAATTAAAAGAAAGTACAAAAATGTGTGTCTAATATTGTCATAAAAATTTGTAGTGATTAATTCTTTTTTAAATCTTAAGAAAAGTTTTAACTTTAAATTGACATTTTCTTTAAATAAATTGCGACAAATTGTAATCGAAAATTTGTTATAACTGTACCGTCACTTTATCAATCGCAAGCATTATTCACCATAACTCATCCATGCTTGAAAAAAGCCGGGTATCATTCTCAGCATGCAAGCTACCACGTCATAAGCCTGCTACAATTATTTCGTACTGCATCTGTCCCATTTCTTCACCGAAAAAATGGCCAACAAGCGGCGATGCAGCGCCGCAGCTATGATGGTACACATTATAATCCGTTGTCTAAACATCGCGCTCGATACACCGTTCAAGAGCTCTGGAGAATGCGGGTTTCTTGCCGAGATCCATCGCACTCGAGTCTTCACGGTCGTCGCTGCACGTAAAATTCGCGTCGCTAAAATTGAATAAGAAGAGCGTTGACGGCGACAGCGGCAGCAGTAGCAGCAGCAACAGCAGCAACGCTAAAAGATCTCGTCTCTAATGGTGAGAGGCGACTGACACCATTCGGTTGGCGCGTATATATACAGCCTATAGTTCTAGCAGCGCTTGGCAGCAGCTGAACGCCGCCCAGCCTTTTCCCAGGCTATGATTTACGTTTACGAGAGCGGGGCTGCTCTGCTAGCTCTTTCCATCTTTCTTGCGCTCCGCGGCTCGTCCCTTTTTTTTCTCGCGGGTGGACGCGAACGCTTTATAATTGGACTGTAAAACGACGATGTCGGCGCTCTCGGCTCCTCTCTTCTATCCGCGATGTTATATATCTGTCCGTATCTTCTTCTTCTCCGCTGCACTGCTACTTTTGCCGGTACTATTGCTGTTAGTTCTGCTGCTGTAGCCGGAGAGAGGCACGCTTATCGGAAACTTTGAATGTACAATGGCATTCTCTTCCTCTCTTTCTGTTCAGTGGCTACTGCCGGGGGAGCGTTTTCCAGGAATTTGCCAGGGTGCATCCGCGCTTTTCCGCGCCAGGAGAAATATCATTTCCCCGTAACATCAAGAGATTCCTTCTTCATTAGAACCCATTGCTAAATGCATTTCTTCGTGGCTTCCTTACTACTGCGCCGGAGAGTGGATCTGCTTCGTTTTCTTTATACTTACTTGTTTCGCCGCGCTTTTTTATTTTTACGCTGATTTATGCGAACGAAGCCACAGCCTCGTGAGCTTATCTAGCTAAGAGTTCAATCTATTTTTCTACTTTTACGAGTTTCGTGGTCGGTGTAAGGTGAATGTCCCAACTTCTGCTAATTTAGGTATCGATGTGCATGCCTGTATAAAAAGCATAAAGTTATTTTACTACCTATTTAGAAAAGAAAATGATTATCTCTAGCAGTTATTGTTCGAATTATATAATTTTCAGAAAATTTAATCCTGATAGAAATTAATTTAATACACAAAATTAGCTATGCATCTGTTATATCTATTTATCATTTATACAAATTTTAATTTATCCATATTTAATTTATAAATATTTAAAAAAGTGAAAAAGTAGTCTTTAAATTCTGGATAAATTTAATTACTTTATATACTTATATATTATTTTGTAATCTATGTAATGCTTCATATATTACAATATATTACACGTTAATAGATTACACTTCACAATTTTAGCTTGAATATTCAATGTTACTTGCATCTCAATTAATAAGTAAAAAAAGATTATAGACATTGTAGCATAACCAGATAAATACGAAGTTACTACAATTTGAGATATTTACTTTACAAATTAATTGGCAAATATTGACTTGATATAAAAATTATTTTTTGTAAATTTTGATATTACACTTATAAATTAATGTGTATACAATTAGCGACAGCGCACTTGGATTTACAGCATAGAAAGTGTATATTTTTGGCTTTTTCTTTATATTTAAGGTTAATTACTTAATAAAATTAATAAGTTGCAGATATTTTTATCATATTTATATGGAGATCTAACAGAATATATATATATATATTTTTTAGAATGAACACAGTTTAACCGTTCACATTAGAAGAATAATTATCGTTCTGATATAGGATTAAAAATTAAATGCGGTTGTGTGAAACTTACTTTTCTAACATATCAAAAAGTTACTTAAACATTTTTTAATCCGACTGTAATTCACAGTAAATATTCCTCTTAGCATTATGAAAAGAATTTGGCATTTTTCTATAAAATGCGTGTACATTAAAAAATATTATAAAATTCTAACAATAAGTTTCGTTTTGTCCTAAAATAAGTAAGATTTTTATTAAACTGGTTTAGCAGAATATGAACTTTTTCAATTAACCTCTGATTTCAGTGAAAAAAATGCTCATAATTAGTACATTGTTTATTTTATGGTCATTAACAACCCACCAATATTAAATAAAAGATGAGGACATTTAAAAAGATTGCATTATAATAAGTTATACAAAACAATCACTACATTGGAATTGTTTTCTTTATTTATCATATTTTGGACCCATTACTTTTCATAATTATTTGTGCTAAATTATAATTCACATCTAGTTAACTTTCATTAGTTTTAAGAAAAATAGTTTTAATACCGCGGTCTTACCATGGCTTTATGAAGCTGTAAAAATATCCGTCTAGTAGACTCTGTCTTCATTAAAACAAAGAAGAATCTCAGAAATGAAGCTGGAATGCCGGTAAAGTCTCTAAACCCAGTCGGTACTAAATCGCTAACTAAAACTCCATAAATCAAAAGTACCTCACTCGCTTTACCCAAAACATTAAAAATCTTTATTATCGCATTCGCGTATAGTTCGTTCGCGGTACAAAGTGCATTTAGCATCGCAAGCTGCAATTCACCGACTCGACAGCGTGCAGTTCCAACCCGCGCACACTACCCACTCGCGCTCGCGTGCGTGCGCGTTTCTTTTCAAGCCTGTGTTCGAGGTGATCGAAAGTACACAGAGTAAACATAAATCACAGATTACTCTCGGATTGATTTCACAGTTGTACTTCCTTGAGATGCGCGGCTACACGCGTTAGAAAATTGTGCTGCGCCAGGCCTTTCGTGGACATTCGGGCCGTTATAACACCTCCGACAGAAAGAATTTCAGCGCGTCAGCGCGCGCGCGCGCGCGCGGAAGACTTCTTCATCGTCCATCGTCATCATCATCATCATCATCTTAATAATCTTCTGCGTACACCACGAAACTCAATTGTCTTCTTATTTCGAGATGCTGCTTACACGCGTGCGCGCAATTTCGCGTAAAAAAGCTTTTCAAGTGCCCGGTGATTCTATGCTTTTATTTCTAGTCTGCCCGAGTAGCTTTCATAATTGCCCTTAACGTGCAGTGTGGTTTTATTTCTAAGTAAATGGATGCTTTTTATTTAAGTGCTATTTCATTTGACGTAGGCTGTAATAATCGTAAATAAGATAGGGTTACGAGTGGAGTTACGTTGCATAATTTATGCAAGGACGGATGTGAATTTTAATCCTCGACTATTAAAGAAAGATACATTTTGTCAAAGCACGTGTAATTAAAACTTTTGTCTGGAATTTGTCAAAGTAGATGCTTTTACAGTCAACTTACTTTTCAACAAACAAAAATAAAGCCCGTATTAATTAAATTGGTTGCAAATTTAATTTCTATTCGAAAATGTTTATCACGCTTAGTATTAGTAGTCATATAGAGAATGCGGTCATTCACTAACGTTAGAACCGCAAACTGCATCATTTTTGAATTATTAACCGCTTGAGGATCCAAGTGTGTGGTTAATGGATTTTCTTCACAATAATTCTGGTTAAACGAACTCGAACAATGAAGTTGTAAGATATCTAACCTTATATGCTGTTAACTTTTTACTGTTTAGCGGTAAAAAAGCTCTATACACGTCACAGTTAGCAACAATTATAAACAATTACATTGTTACAGAGACATACAATTGAGTTATCAAAAGCCTATAGCACTTTAAAGGTCACCGAATGTTTATTCTCGATCATTTTAACCAGTGAAGTAAACGTCTTTACAGCGATTTTTACTAGTCAAATAAATCCTTAATCAGCGTCCCACGGACATAAAGCTCAAAGCCACTAGCACCGAAACAATCATCACGCACGGCTATAATGACAGTGACGACGGCGGCTCGTAGCATTCTCGTTACGTGAAGTGCAAGCAGGCCGTGCCGCTGCGCTCACAAAGGGCAATGCATCACGCTTATTATGCACAGTTTCCTCCCGTAAAATAAAAGTACCGCAAAAGCTGGGCAAAGTCGCTCCGGCCGTCGTCGCGTCGACTCGCAGCGGGAACGAGAAATAGTGTCGCGTGCAGGTTCGAAGCGCGGCATTTCGCGTACAAATTGCTCAATCCGGCAGCGGCAGCGTAGCTTTGGGAGCGGCTGTTGTAGCGATCGCGCGCGCGGGGGAGGGGGGGGTATTTACTATATATCTTACTATATATCTTTTGTACGCGAGACGCGCGAAATCGGACGAGTCGCTCTCTCCGCGCGCCCTGAGCTGCCTGCTTGCAGCGACGCTCGCAAAAAAAGGGCCGATTAATAGCGTGAGAAGCCTGCGGAGTGAAGCAGTAGCGAGACTACCGGATTGCGCAGAGAGAAAGAGAGGGAGAGCAGAGAGAAGAGAGAATTTTGAGTTTAAGCTGGTGTTTGCTCATGCTAGAAGCGTGCTCGAGCTACGACGGTAGGCTGTATCATTAGCGGATTTTTCTTTCATTCTTGAGATGAATTTGAATAATTCGCGTGCGCTGATTCTAGTCTTAGAATCTTCAATCTTATCTTAATAGTCTAATCTTCAAATGCCTTTACACGACTTTTCAGAAAAGCTTGATTCAAATACTTCTTGCAGATTTTTAAAATGATTTTTATTCTTTTATTATGATAAAATAAAATAATAATTAAGATAGATATTAGAAGATACAGTCAAGTTTTATTACACATTTTTATTTAAGTAAATAATAAGATTTTCTTATTTATGCAACAACTTATTAAGTAAAATATACCTTTTGCCTTATTTCATTTTGAAGACATGCTGATTTCGTGACATGCTGAAATATATCATTGAATATTTCATGTTCAGGAATCTCGTATAAACTTCTTTAATTGACTACATTAATATTACTTGAACGCAAGTTTTTGCAAACTTGTACTGATTCCATCTCGAGATAAACAAGATTCTCGATTGCCACATTATTCAAACCAACATCTCAAAAGACGTTCCTCGGAAGTAGAAGCAGCAGCAGCAGCAGCAGCAGCAGCAGCAAGATGTATATAAAAGGCATTAACTATACTTACACCTTCCAGACTAAAAGACACTTGAAAAACGACAGTATCGACACCGAAACATTGACAAAGAAAAAAAGAAAAAACCCGGCTTATTACTTAATTTTCATTATCTTTTTTGTCAGTTCTGTGCGAGCGTATAACAGCACGAGCTCGTGCATCTTGGGGCTCGGGTGCGCTCGCTTACATATATATTCGCTGTGAGCACGACAGATATTGTACACAAAAATAGCGCCATCTTACGGTCGAGTGACGTGATCGGAGTAGTACAAAATTCACAGGCTCTAGTTATGGATATTCAATGAAAATAATTTCTTTCAATTTGTGAGATCTCAAATTTTTTTCTTGAATTTACATATTTATTTACTATTAAAAAATATTATAAGAATATTCTCAGATTCAATAAGTAATTAAAAAATATTATTTTCAATGAATGCCCATAAGAGCCTGTGTATTCTGTACTACCTTGATCACGTCACTCGACCGTAAGATGGCGCTATTCTTAAAAATAATATAACATATACTATACCACATGCTCCCAGCGAATACACACATAAAGAAAAGGGCAAAGCGAGCATGACGTGAATAGCGCTGGGCTTCTGCCACCGCCGCCGCCGCTTCTTCGTGTTTACAAGCCGAGCCGCGGGCAAAAGCAGCGCCGCGCATCCCATCAATCGAGGAATATGTGTGCGCATTCATCATTAAGTATGTACGAACGTTGCGGCACGCGTTTTCTTCTCCCTCTCCCTCATCCCTCAGCACTCACGCCCTCAAAAGTACAGAGACAAAGTGCCAAACTAGCTTTCTTTCATATCTTAGAAATGAACACTACTCAACCTGTATGATCCCAATTTTCATTACTATACGTAAAGTATATTGTAAGTGCGTGCTTTTTACCTTTCTCAAGGATTAAAATATCAAGTAAAATAGCTTTATTTTGCTGGTATCAAACAATTTCTGTAGACACTTCAAAAAAGATTTTTAAAAAGATAATATTTTTTATTGAGGATGTGCAGGAGTATTACTGAATAAGATGTAGAAAAATGACACCCCCCCCTTTTCTTGCGGGTCGCTTCGCTCCTTGCGCACCAACTTGCGCAGCCGACAAGTTTATGTTGTTATTTACGTTTTCGTTGATTATTGAGGTGACACTGGTTGAAATTTCGTATAAGAGCGCATGTATAACGGGCACATTTCTAATTCAAATATCTTCAAAATATGATAGGTATAAAATATTGAAAAAATTCATGTAACTTTGGATGCTCTAAACAATTATAATTCTTAATTTTATTACGTCCTCTGCATTCTTTGGTAACTCCTGAACCTCTTTAAGGTGACCATCTTCTTTTTAGCAAACTCCGCGGCAGTCAATATTTTTCGATTAGTGATATGCATACAGAAAAACAGTATAACAGCCTATTGAATTCAAAACTAACTAATATTGTTCTCATGAAAAAAGCAATCCTATAAAAAAACATTAGATACTCAAAGCTTCAAAATTGCCAAGGAGTTTACATAAAATTAACGAGTTTTCAGAGGAATCACCCGTGTAGGCACACTCGTAGGATCATTGCCGAGATCTTGTAGTCTGATACTGGAGAGTGGAAGATGGTGTTAATGTTTATTTAACCGGCGAGTAATCGAGTCCCGCGCCGCGAGAATTATTTATGAGCCTCGGATTCGATCGTCGAGGCTATTGTGCCTACGTGTAGGGGGCGAGTTGCATTTCAGAAGGAGGAGAAATAAGCTGTAGTGCTTTCTTTCGCAAAGTTCGAGCTCATTCGACTCGTCGAGGGTGGTACGTGTCTGATTTTCTGCAGGGGTGTTGCGCTTATCCGCGACCAGTTGACGATTTATTTTGCATTAGAAGCGATGCATCGTGAATCTGAGATGCCGCGTAGGCACTTTTGGATTTATAGTCATTAAGCTATCGTTTGTCTGATTGATGTTCTACGACTTACTTTTTTATTGCTTTATGTTAAAAACAAATTCTTTATCTATGCAAATTTATTGTTATTATATAATTACGAAAAAGTATTTAATAAGCTATACATTTTTTTAAATAAATAGATTTCACAAAATACTTATATGATACAATATAATAAATAATATTTCAAAGTAACTTGGTTTAAAAAGGAGGACTATTAATGTTTTCAGTCAACCAAATATTTTTTTGTTATTTTCATATAGTGGTTTAATTATTTTACAATTATCTTTTTATGAAATTAACAAATTATTATTTCTAATAAATAAAATACTTTGTGTTAAAAAAAGTTCTGTGTTTACCAAGTAACATAGTGATATTACCAAATTAGTTTTTTCTGTTTACTTATTGTTTCTTAAATAATGTATTTAAACGCCAGTTACATATATCAACGTAAAATATTAACTTATTTTTATAGTCATTTTGCGTTTCGCTATAACAATAATTTCGAGCATAAGTGCATGTTGAATATGATTTCGTCGTTTTATCATTGTTAAGCTGCATGCTATTCCGAACAAGTGTCTCTTCTATACGACTTACATTTATCCAAATTATATCGGTTCAACAACAATTACGCACGGCCATCTCAATAATTACGCCACAATGAGCTACACTGAGCAAGAAAGGGGAGGGATGAGAGAGAGAGAGAGAGAGAGAGAGAGAGAGAGAGAGAGAGAGTGATAGATAGATAGATAGATATACTTTTTATTTTGATAACAATCAAAAATATGGTACAGAATATATGTACATATAGTTTCATTTCTTAAAATTAAATTAAATTTACGCATTTGTTACGGTATAATAATCATGTTATCACATTTCGTCACATTTCGAGCAGGTACAGTCTGTATAAAGTTTTGGTAATATCATACGCACAATTTGCAATATGTATCTATCGCGTCAATTTTAAAAATTAGTCACACACGTTACAGTTACATTCATGCATCCATGCACGCCTATAAATACATTCGTACTGGTTGCTAAAATTATTTTCTATATGTAAAACCTGATAGAAAGAAGTAACTAAGTAAGTAAGTATGTAAATAAATAAATAAATAAATAGATAAATAAATATATGAATATAAAGTACATAAACATATAAATACATAAATGAATAAGTACACAAATAAATAAATAGACAGAAAATATGACATAAAGCAACACATACATTAAACACTTAATTTTAATTCTGTTGGTCACTGATGTGCTGTCTGAGATATCTAATCAACGCTGTTTTGAATTTACATAGGGACGGAAGATATTGCAGATCGCAGGGGAGGTTGTTTCAGAATCGCGAACCCTGGGCTCTAAACGAGTATAGGCCAGTGTCAGTGCGCGATCCCGGAACCGAGAGCTCTTTTACACCATTACTACTGGAAGTCCTGGCCGTGTTTTTTCTAAAGAGAGCCGCAAGGTACGGAGGTTGTCCCATGTTTATTGCTTTATACAATAACAACTCCGCATAGTACGCTCGTCTTTCCTTTATAGTAAACCAGCCAAGATATTTCCTGTGAGGAGTGATGTACTCATCCCGCCTAGCACCATATATGTATCTCACACATGTATTTTGTAACCTTTGTAACTTTGTCTCAAGTTCCTCTGACACATCAACCTAAGCCCCGGAGCAGTAGTCTAGATGCGGGACTACCAGCGCACAAGCAAGCTGCTTTCGCAGAGCCTCAGTAGTGCATGGACGGAAAAATCTCAAGCTATACAGGGCACGGTTAACGTTTTTTCCTACCGCTTCTGTCTGCATTTTCCAAGCAAGTTTGAAGTCCATGACAACACCGAGGTTTGTGACAGTGTCAGAGAAGGGGACATGCACGCCATCCTGAAACACAATGCCGGGCAAATCAAGATCTTGCAGCTGATTTATATTATACTCAGGACCAAAAACTATCACTTTAGTTTTGCCCACATTCAGTCTCAGTCGGGACACGTTGGCCCACCCTGACACTGCCCGCGCTACAGCTGACATGCGGCCCTCATACTGATCCCGCCAGGCAACTTGAATGTAGATTTGCAAGTCGTCCGCGTATAGCAAGTGTTCAACATCACCACCAGTCAGTATGTCTTGTAGGTCGTTAATGTACAAGCTGAAAAGCAGAGGCTCCAGGACTGAACCCTGTGACACTCCCAAATTAGTGGTCAGCCAATCTGCGTCCCCACAGCTATTTATGAACTTTTGTTTACGACCAATTATATAAGATTTAATCCACAGAAGCACACCCCTAGAGAACCCCATGCCAATCAGCTTACGGAGAAGTTTAGATGGTGAAATAGTGTCAAACGCTTTGCTAAAGTCAATAGTAACAGAATCGTTAGTAGTTTTTTCTTATCCTTGATCCCCGTTCGAATGTCCTCTGTTAGCTTTATTAAGGAGACGTCGGATACCGACAGTAGATTCCTACTATCCTACACACGTATTTCGTCATTTATTTACAAAGTTAATTGTTTAATGACAAAATAATAGCTGTCCCCAATTTGTTTTACAGTAACCTAATTATATGTCCAAGCTGGTTTCATATGATTGTTTTGTTTTCGAGAAAACTTTGACAAACTTAGTATGTAAAGGTTAATCTCCACGTAGTTGGCCCTTTTAGTGTGTCAAAGTTTTCTCGAAAACAAAACAATCATATGAACCCAGCTTGGACATATATGTAGATTACTATAAAACGAAGCGAGGACAACTATTATTTAAAGAAAAATATGATTTCTCTTAAAATTATGAATGAAAATTCAATTAGACAAGGACAGAGATATCCGGCGTCCCCTTAATGCTGTTTCTGTGCTGTCATACTGTCGGAAACCTGTCTGTAGTGGGTCAAGGATCTTCTTTCTATGAATGAACTCCTTGATCTGATCATGAGCTATCTTCTCCAGCACCTTGGAGTGGAAGCTCAACAATGCTACCGGGCGGAAGTCCGAGGCCGATGATGGCACAGAGATCTTCTTGAGCGGCACTAGATGAGCCCCCCTCCAAGTTGATGGGAAGACTCCTGTAGACAAGGAAGAGTTAAAAATGCGTAAGATGTGATTGCCAATGAAAGGTAGAGCCTTGACTATCACACTTTCAGGGATACCGTCCTCATCTCTTGCTTGTGACGTGAATGGGCAACTGCCAGGAGTACATCTGACATTATCATAGGTTCAAACTTAAAGGCGTCATCACTGGCGGAGTCCGAGATGCCGCTCACATCTACGCCACTTTCAGTTTGGGAGATCGATACACCCACAAAGTGTGAGTTTAGCTCGTCCGGCGTGAAACCATGAAGCTCGTCTTGCGTTTTGGCAGGAGTCCCAGGCCCTTCAACTCTTTCCATATATGCCTTTTGTTATCAAGAGCGTCAGATATTCTACTTTGTATATAGGCTTCTCGTTGAGACTTAAAGCACTGCTCCACCCTTGTGGCAACGGAGTGCTACTCCTGCCTAAAGGTTTCGTACTTGGTCCGTGCGTAACATCTCCGTACAGCGTCACGTTTCTTAAGCAAGAGCGCCAGCTCAGCTTCATCCCATGGGGGATTTGCCTTGCTTTCAACGTAAATTGCTTTTCAGGAGCTAGCGTGTCGATAGCCTCCAATAAGTTGATACTGAGGCACTCGAGCAGTCCGTAAATGTCTGTATCGTCAGTGCAATCAAACGGCGACCAATCACAATTTGTTAGGTATGACATAAGGTAATCCTGTTTTATGGACTTAAAGTCCCTATACTTGAAGGTTCCTGGTTTCGGGACTAAGTTAGCTCCATATGCAATTTCAACAACGATTAAATTGTTATTACTCGTGAATGGTGTTGCCTGATTGCATGAGTTAAGTACTACGTCATTCTCATCTGTCATCATTACGTCAATCCATGTGTGAGAATTTTCGAGGTGATGAGTCGCACCATGGTCTATTATTTTTAAGTTGAGATCAGTTGCTAGTCGCCTGACAAATTTAGCGTCCTCTGATGTCTTAAGGGGATTCGCGTTCAGATCACTCATGATAATTTTATGATTAAAATCCTGACTATATAATGCTAGCTTATTAATGAAATCGGAGTTTTGTAGGAAAGGAATGTGCGGCGGCCTGTAAATAAGTGCTACAAAGAGTGGGGGGTGGTCACGTGATTGAACACTGCACATAATGTTTTACAGAGAGAAAGAGAGAGAGAGAGAGAGAGAGAGAGAGAGAGAGAGAGAGAAAGATAGAAAGAGAGAGAGAGAGAGAGAGAGAGAGAGAGAGAGAGAAAGAAAGATAGAAAGAGAGAGAGAGAGAGAGAGAGAGAGAAAGATAGAAAGAGAGAGAGAGAGAGAGAGATTGAATCGTCAGGAGCATCGGAATCCACGATTTGCAGAGTGCATATAAGGCTCGATCCGCTGCATCCAGCGCTAATATCGCTCGCATCCATTTGTTTATTGCTTTGCATGCATTTCTGCGGTCTCTCATGCCTCGTTCCGCGCGCTCGTTCCAAATGGTTATAGGTGGCAGCAAGGCAGGCGAGCGACTAGCGCGAGTCATCGCGCGAGTTATCACGCGAGTCTGTACATTGACCTTACATGAGTATAGGAACGTCACCCATGCGTCGCTTGCGCTCGCGTTCTCGCTGCCGACTCGACTCGCAACAGTGACTCGCGCGCAACACTCTCTCTCTCGCCTGCCTTTATATGCTAACGGCCCTCTCACTTTCGTGCATGTTGCTGTGTAGTTTTCTCCTCTCTTCTCTTCTCTTCTCTACTCTCCTCCTCGCCTTGCTTTTGCGTTTTTCCTACTCCTCTTCCACCTCTTGCCTCTTGCCTCTTCTTCTTCTTCTTCTTCTTCTTCTTCTTCTTCTTCTTCTTCTTCTTCTTCTTCGTCTTCTTCGTCTTTGCCGTACACCTTCTTCTTGTTCTTTTTCGCCTCTTGTGCTGTCGCTGCATCTCGCCTTCCTCGCGCTACGTGCTTCTCGCCTTTTTTTACCGCAATCAACTTACTGGCCGAATAAATTGCGGATGCGATTTGCCGCGAGCTCGACATTTTTTGTGTTAGTGTGCTTTAAAAGGGGCACGGAAAATGGAATATCGCATTCTTCGCAGGCTGTAATCTAATTTTATCGTATATGGCTGTGCACGAGTTTATAATTCTGTATACATAATAATCGATACTTGCTTTTTGAATTCTAGTTAATTTTTGCATTGCCCTCTACATTCACTTTTAGAATTAATTCAGGGATCTACATAAAAACAGCTATTTATATATACGCGATAAATGATTACTTATATGATTTATTTTATTGATTTTTACTTCTTCAAGCATACGTAAATCTAAAATATTACATAAAGTTTAGTGTGTAATCAGTGGTAACAAACATGCTATGTCTACCAACTGCTAGCACTTAATGAGACAAAGGTTATTTAACTCGTCAAAAATATTTATATTATGAAATATGAGCCAAGAAGTTTATTTTGTATATGGTTTAGGCATGATATGACTAAATTGCCTACAAAGGGGTAATTTTCCAGAAACCGCATTCACGCCTACTAACAGAATTGAAAGCCTTAAGGCGACAATAAATTAAATAACGGATAAAAAGATATTTCAATCTCAGACTTTTCTGTAAGGCACTTAAACGAGTGCATTAAAATAACAGTCACTACTGTACATTTTTATTGACACTCCGCTATTATCTTTGTGAAGCAGTAAAAAATGTAGTACATCAACAGCTGTATACAATTAAATAGCTTCAAAACTGTAAACAAATTGTATACAATTAAGTAAGAATTAAAAAACTCATGAAAAATAAAATTCAAAATTTACAATATTCATTAGCAGCTATAGCTTTGAGCATGCATAACAAGACTGCGCAAAGCATACGAATTTCATTCCTGCACGTCTCGCGCGTTATGCTTACCCAGAGTATAATCAGACATTAATTTTTGTACGCATACAATTAGGTATCATAGATGCGCGCGCACAGTCTCGGCATTATTCCACGTCATCCAACATTTCGCACACATAAGACCATCAGCATAATAGCGCGGAATAATTGCCGCGCACAATGTTCATTCGCACAGTTCTTTTGATCAGCGCGCGGAATTAAGCAGCGCAGAATAAACATTTTCGCGAGGGTATTGTTTTTCACGTGACCGTAGGTCAGCAGCGTCAAAGGATCAGGCCCGCGCGTAACTGAGAAGCGCCGAGGATGCGCGTACATGACATATAAACGCATGAAGCATCTTGGTCACGTATAACGTTAAACGCTCATCCGACTTTTCCGTTTACTTGGATTTGACGAATTTTTCGTTTGTTTTGTGTATTACACCGGAGATGCGAAGCTTCTTTTATGAGTGCGTGCGCGCGATGCGGAAAGCGCGCGTGTATGTGTACACGTTCGAGACCGCGAACAGCTAGGTACGTTGCGAATCGGATTACCGCTTGAGGTTGACGCTCGCGGCGACCTTATTAAAAGGCGTTTTTTACAGTAGTATGCCTTTCAGCGAGGCATCACGGGTATCTGCGGACGACATGAGGTTTTTAAGGAGATTTTGGCGGATCGAGCACAATGCGCGATGCACGTTTCCCGACCACAAATCGCATCTCTTTTGCGGTGAGGCTTTGTTGGAAAAACGTCCGCGTAAATTGATGTCTCGGTCGCATGATACTTTGATGCAAACACGAGGTTTTCAGTTATTTTCTAATAACTGTTCATATAGTAATTTAATCGTCTCTTGAATGGAAGTGGTTATATATGCAACCTCTAAAGAACTTGTATGACGTTTTTTTTTAATTATAATAACGCTGAAACAAGTAATAAATCATAGGACGATCTCGAATTATTAATAAAGATAAAATAGAGGTGTTAGAAACATATTATCTACACTTATTTAAAAAGAAAATTCTCTTCATTAATCTTCTTACTAAGATCATCCAAATAATAAACAATAGAATATTAAATGTTGTAATAATTAAAAATGATATACGAGCGCAATATAACGCTTAAATTTACAAACAAGAGAACACAAACGCCATAAAGCGGACTAAGGTAGTGGGCCCTGTTCTCGATAGCGTAAGGAAAGGGTCGCCTTTTCTGCGATTTAATAAATATTTATATTTAATATAAACAGTTGCAAAAAATTGCACTAATTAATTAAATTCTTTATTTACGAAATAAAAAAAGTTTCACTTAAATCTATTGCGTATTTAGCGTAAAAATTTAGTTTGAAAAAAAGTTAACGAGGGAGCAGTTGTCGATAGCGATTTCTGAGTCGGAAGCAGTTGCCGATAGGCATTTGACCCAGTTCTCGATAGAGTGAAATAATAAGGTTATTAGGTTATGTTATATTACTTTTGAATTAAGATTTTTGCTTACTTATAATATTGAGAGGTAAGTACTTATTATTTTTCAGAAAAAGTAAACAATAAATAAATAAATTAAATATACATCAAACGTACATTTTATTTATTAAATTTTAAGTATTAAAATACAAGAACCTTACAATAATTAAAATTATTATATTATAATTAACATCACAGATCCAAATTCTATTAGTTGAGATCAATAAATAAATATTAATGCTAAATCACAATTTGAGCTATAATTAACGAATTTTAGTTTATAGTACTTTGAGGTTTTCTATTTAGAGATTTAATCTTTTTTTCTTCTTGAATAAAATTCATTTTTGTATTACATAGTTCTTTCTTTTGCTTTACGTCACTGTCTATTTGCTTTTTTAATTCATTTATTTTTTCTTCTAAACAAGTTTGTGGCTCCTGAAACTCTTTACTTTTTAATTGAATTTCTAGTAATCTTTTTTCAGCTTTCGTTTTCTCAATCGTTAATTGTAACTCTTTAATTTGATTTTGCACACTTTCTTTCTTCGGTTTTAACTGCTTTAAATTTTCGTCAATTTCTTGTTTTATTTTAAATTTAGCTTCTCTTTCAATTTTTCTAATTTCTTTTTGTTTTTCTAGTTCTTCTTTTTCTTTCTCTTTGACTTCGCAATACGATCTCCATTCTTCACCCGTGGCAGCAGGTGGTAGCATTTTTTTACCTTTATTCGTGTTGTTCTTATCCTTTTTATATTTTTGTGGATAAAACAAGTAGCCTGTAATTCTGTTTTTCCCAAAAACAGATTCTGCCTTTGAAGTAGGATCTACAAATTGAATAATTGTTTAATAACTTTTATATTCATTTTAATTTAGTAGATTTGTATAAATTATACTTACTTGAAATGGAAATATCAGTAGTAGTAGAGGGTTCAGAGACTATAATAGCTCGTTCAATCAAAGATGAATTAGAAGGTATAGCTGCTGTACTGGATGCTGGCTTTGATGAAAGTTCTGATGCTACTAATGGTTTATTCAATGAAGGTATACCAGCTACTGAACTGGATGCTGGCATCGATGAAAGTTCTGATGCTACTTGAGGAGCTAATAGTTTATTCGATGAAGGTATAGCAGCTGCTGAACTGGGTGCTGGCTCCGCTGAAAGTTCAGATGCTACTTGAGGAGCTAACGGTTTATTCCATGAAGGTATGGCATCTAGTTCAGCAGCTGCTGAACTGAATACTAACTCCGCTGAAAGTTCAGATGCTGCTTGAGGAGCTGATGGTTCTTTCGCAGAAGGTATAGCTGATGAACCGTATATTGGCTCCGCTGAATGTCCAGAGACCGGAGCAGCTGCTTCTCTCAACGAAGGTTTGAAAGTCTGAGTTGAGCTTAGAATTGTTGGCTTACATATAGAAAGCTCAGAGGTTCCAGTTGTTGGTTCTACGCAGTCTGAAAAATATCATACAATAATTAGTATACTTAAAAAAGAATTATTAGGAAGATAAAATAAAAATTAATCTTTACCTTTGAATTGTGAATATACATTTTGTGAAGAGACGCTTACAGTACTATTTATACATTCTTGATCTACATTTTTCTCATATATTTGATCATACGTTACATTTTCTTTACAATTATTATTAAACTTAAAGTTATGCTTATCAACTATTGATAAATCTAAAGCACACTCATTCATGCAAACATAAGAAACCTGTTGATATACATACAATAGTAAGAATTAAACAGAATTTTTGTTTACATTAAAATATAAAATATAAAATTTAAAATTTAAAATTATAAAATTAGACTTAAAATACATTTATCGTAATTTAATCTTAAGATTAACAGTTTTAAATTTTGGTTTTATAATATATATTACCTTTTCGCAATCAGAGATTTGCTGAACAGTTTCATTACTGTTTGAGTGTGTCTCATCGTTAATCAAGTACGTATTATTAGAATCTGCTAATATTATCATCTGATTATCTATGTTAGGAGAGTATTTATAACCATCTGCTTCGATTTCAGCTACAAGTATAGCATCATTATTGAGTGTTGAAGAAGCTGGTTCCAAAAAACTTGAATCACTCGACATTAATTCACCAACTTCTGTCTCTATTCTGTCATTTTTCATACTACTTGTGGTTTGATTTTTTTCATCTCCAGAAGATTCATTATTGCAACAGCTTAGCCAAAACTTGTACAGTTCTTGAAATTTTAATTCACCAGTCCACTCTTTACAATCATGCTTTTTGAATTTCACTAAAACATCAGAATCTATTTTTGATTCAAGGCAAAGCAGTGTATCTTGAACTGAGTTACCGTCAGCTGCATCCTTGTTTTGCTTTTCATCAGGTTGACTGCTTGTCTTACTATCATCGCATGATGAAATCAGCTTTTTATAATTTATACTCTCTGCAGAAAAGGGATAGAGCCCACATCGCTTGAAACCATTTTTAAAAATTGTTTTTAAATCTAAAACAAGAAGAGCATTTTTAAGAACTTTGGCAAAATAAGCTTTTCCCAAAGCTGCACCATTGTTCTCCATTCTCCACTGTCTAACTGCTTCCTTGTAAGATGTTTTGAGTGGATGGAATAAAGCGACATCCATAGGTTGCATTATATGTGTTGCGTTGGGATAGAGCGCAATCAGTTCAATTCCATACTCACAGCAAAAATCACTTAAGGCTTTCGTTAAGTGAGAACTGTGTCCATCAACAAAAAGTACAATTGGAAAAGAAATGTTATTATTGATGCACCATTGATATAAATGGTTGACAACATAACAATAAAAGGTTTCGCTTGTCATCCATCCAGTGTCGCTCTTTCCAAGTACAAAATCATCTGGAAAATGTTTGGAAATTTCAGATGAAATTCTTTCTTGGTTGTAGATAATCATAGTTGGCAGTAGACTACCAGCAGCGTTACCACCAATTAAAGCCGTATAGCACTCCTTCTCATTGCCACACACATTATAACAAGCTTTCTCTCCTCGAGGCACTAACACTTTTCCAAGCTTGGGATTTAAAAGGAATGCTGACTCGTCAACGTTAAAAACTCTGTCTGGAGTAAGATCTGTAATACCTTTTGAAGTCAAAAAAGCTTCTATTTCAGTAAACCATCGTCTTATGTTCACTTCACTGACACTTGCTCTTGCTTTATTTAAATTTTGACAAACTTTTGCAGACAGCTCTGGATTTCTTTTCAGAAAAGCCTTGTACCAGTGGCGTGAAGGTCTTCCATTGGTAAAAGGGGTCTCTCTCCCTGTTTTTATCACAAAATTTTGCACTGTATTTAATAACATATCCTTTGTTACTGGAAAACCACACTTGCTCATATCGAAAATCCACTTGACTAGCTCTTTTTCTTCACTATTACCTAATATGCAGGATGGCCCTGGTCTTGTATCAATGGGAAATTTTCCCTTCACTCTTGAGTGCAGTGTAGCATATGGCACATTGAAGTTTTTACTTGTACTGAAGATTGATGATCCTTTCTCCACGGCATCAACTGCTTTTTGCATATCTGCAATGGTATATGGATTGGGTTTTGGAACTTGTCTCTGTAAATTTGAGGTTAGAAATTCATAGTTAGTAAATATAAAACTTTACTTTAAGAATCTCATCAATTCTACCAATTAGACATGCAATTATGTAATTAAGTGTACACACAATTTAAAATAAGACATCAATTAACAAATTAAAAAGGTAAATTAATACATCTCGAAATTATCGAGAACTGCGCAACATGTGCATTTCGGTAGGAGTTCTCGATAACGCAATTACATTAATTTAAATGAAACAAAACGGTTCTTACCTTTTTTGCTTTACTCATGATGATCAATTTGTTGGTCTGTAGAGGTTTTTTTCTGCCAAAACTCCGAAACTGATATCAAATAAAGTTTCCAAACGCGGCGTGCTCTAGCTACGGGAGCTAAGGAAAATGCCGAATCACCTCAAGTTTAAGGAGGTTAGATAAGTATTTTTTTTCCCCCAATCATGATGTAGCGCGAAAATTTGAAAAATGAATATCTACTCCTTGATACTTTAACTTTTAAGAAAAATTATTATTACATACAAGTATGTGTTTATATTTTAAGATATATAAAGATTTATTAATCATTATCGAGAATCGGGTCGCTATCGAGAACAGGGCCCACTACCTTATATGCATTTCCCAGTCGACAGTCTGGCGAATAACAATCATGTTTCACAGGCTCATACTGTTGCGCACAAAAACTACAAAGCCATCGAGTGCAGTCTCATCACCGTAGACAATGTTAGTGCTCATCTGCACTACATATTTTAAAGTTGTAATATCCTATCTGGACATCGGCATCACCGTGGCGGTACGGTAGTGACGCGTGTAATTGTTGCACGCCGTTGCGCAAGGACGCCTTGCTGAATTCCTGTGCACTTGCTCTCTGACGACGTTCTCTGGATGCCAGGATGACATGAAGAAGCGTCGAGTTATCAGCTTCGATTTTTCTCGCCGGTGAAGTTGAGCATCAGCGATTCGGATCTCTTTCGTCTGGAAAAAAAACACCTTGAGAACTTGATTACACGTTCATGAGTATAGACAAGTCATTTTTCTGATTATCGATCAACTCAGAATTGTGATTTGACGATAGTGCATGCAGTGTTTTGAAAAATTTTGATCAATTTTAAGTAACAGATATCGAAAGTATGCATGACTGAAGTTTTAGGTTCTTAAAGATTAAAATTTTTAGATGACAATTTATATTAGTTAGACCATGAAAAACGTTCTAACTATAAGAATCTAGTTATAAAATTTTAATTTAATTTTAGCATTCACTATAATGACAGGACTAACAATATAACCAGAAGAATTCATACATAGAGAAAGCAATACGGAACATTCACGTTTAAAAATAAACCCCGACTGAAATATGAATACGAGTTATTCAAGCAGGAATTCGTGCAGGAATTTCAGAGAGCGTCCCCGCGATTAGCCCCGATCCCGACCCGATTTCCGGACCAACGGAACTCAGCTCCGATTCAGACCCGGTCTCCCTGTCTTTTCCACGTATTGAGCGGGACTCACGGATTCCCTGTCTGAATCCCATCTGATATTCTGGGGTCAGCGTTTATTTATTTTGAGGTTATGATTCTTTAGTAAAACAAAGGATTTCCGTACCTGAATCGCGTCCGAATTCCTAATTTTTAGTAAGCAAGGAAAAGTGGAGGATAACACGTCGGAATCTAACTAGTATTTCCTATCATCTACTAAGTAATATTGACGTAACCTGCCGGCAAGATAGATCTCTACATTGAAATTATTACTTATTTTTATTAACATTAAAGTATTTTTTTATTAATGTTTTCATGTTCATATACTATTATTATTGTTTTGAAAGTAATATAACAATAAAGCAAGTTAACCAATTACCGTCCCCTTCGATATTTGCATTTTAAAAAATATTGAATCGTATAGTTATTCGGTGAAATAATCGATATAGAGCACAGTAATTGTCTCAAATATCCTAGTTATAACAATTAATATCATAAATGGTACTATTATTTTTATTAATTTAATTATTATCCTTGTGAGTACTATTATTGTTAAAAATATTTAACTATACCTTATATATTTTTAATCCATTTTTCAATTCCATTCCATTTTTTAATCTTTTCGAAAAAAGAATGGTATTAGACATTATATAAATACCTACAAATAATAAAAATATAAATGTGAAGTTTAATGTGTAACATTAATATATGGTTTGAAGTTACGCAAGTAACAGGTCTGTGTAGTCAAGTGGTTAGAGCATCAGCAAAGGAGTCTCGAGGTTGTCAGTTCGATTCCCCGCATCAACTACAATTTTTAAAATTTAAAATTATTATATTTCTATATTTCTATTTCAGATAATCATATAATAACTACTGTAAATAAAGCTAGTTTAAAGAATTAATACTTGTAGAGTATACGAAAAGGAAATTGAATAATTGGGGATTAACATCCGAAAATCGGGTCGGAATCGGGCGTAGTTTTCTAGGCCGAATCATATGAAAAATGGTATACAAATCGGAGCCCGGATCGAGTGAGGTTTTCTCGTCCTATTCCTACCTGACCTACGGAAATCTGGTCTGAATCGGGTCTGGTTTACATGAGATTAGCTGCACGGGAGCTATCTCCACGATACGATATTCAATTCTCCGCTGTTCAGTCGTAACAATCTCTCTCTCTCTCTCTCTCTCTCTCTCTCTCTCTCTCTCTCTCTCTCTCTCTCTCTCTCTCTCTCTCTCTCTCTCTCTCTATCCTCCGCTGCAGTTATCCTCGCGCGGGAGAGGAAAGCCTATAAAATAAAAAAAAAGCGCTACAGGCAAGAAAGGAAGTTGGCGCGCATTCGGCCTCGAGGCGTTAAATACGCACGTGGAGTGCATACAAACTAGATCCTCGCAAGGCGAGCGAACACCTCAGTGTAACAGTATACACAACGTCTCAGCGCTGCCTACCGATCGCAAACTGCCGCGCTGTTAAACACCGCGCTACTCGCAACCCAGTACTCGCGAATAATATGCGAGCGAGATACAGCGCGCGGGGTTACACCCTGAAATTGTTTGAGCCGAGCTTCGCCGGGGGCGATGCATTCATTAGGTCGTTTTACGGGCCAATAACAGAGTGTGGCGCGTTGCCGCGCGGTGCCAGGCGCCGCCGAGCAACAGCTCGGTAACAACCTGTCAGTCGTCCTAACGGGGCCTGCGCGCGCGCAGCAAACAATTAGGCGGTACGAGATCGCGTGCGGCTTTCAAGCAGATTTCTGGAGGGCCGTTCGTGGGATATATCACTGCTGCGCCGGATCCTGGGAGAGCATCGCGGAGCGTATCTTTCGCGACGGAAAAACGGTCTTTATAGGCGCTAGCCGACTGCGCGGGAATTGCAGCGGAATCGGGATAGGATAGCTTTTTGACCGGCGTGCGAGTTGCAGCGCCTCGCGCTTGTGCGCTATGAGGATGACTCGGTTCGTGCGAAATGATTGATAGGTGTAGATTTTTTTCCATATGTGCGACTTTGCTGGGAAATTTCATACGGTATACAGTCGTGAAGCGCTGCATGAAACGTCGTGCTGAGGCCCTGGGCTCGTTTCATGGGTATACCAAAATTTATGGTTGTATGCATCAGTGACCGTTTTATACAAATTCAAAAAAAGTTTCAACTGATATCAGTAACTGTATTTCTTAACAAATAAATAATCAAACTAGAAAACAGTCATGTTTTTAATTCAGAAAAATTTTAATGAAAAATTGAAAAGGTACCAATTTAAAAACGTTAACTTTTAAATACCTGCATCAATGCGCGTATTTTATAATATTCTTTATAGATATATTGCAGTATAAAAGTGATTATGCCAAATACAGTACCTTAATGAATTAATTGTGCTCTTACTTCCCTTTTTTAATTTAAGTAACGTAGATTTCAGTGACTCCATTCTATTTGATGCAGCTAACGATAATACATATGTCATTATAACGATTCACGTTAAGAACTAAATGTATATTATTTTAAAGCATAAATTTTAAATTTAATGTTTAGGACTGTAATAAATCTATCCATTTATCAGAGCATCAATATTATACTCATAAAATAGAGTCATGCAATATTTGAAAGTTATTTTATCACCACAGATTGTACATATAATGATTAAACTGAGCCTTCATTTTGTAGATGTATACTTAATCGTAAAGTATCCTGTAAGAGATTTGTGCAATGCAGATCTGTCTTCTAAAAAACCAGTTACGGAACTTGTTAATCAGATAAACCTTGATAACAGAACGTGGAAAGACCTAAAGTATATTCATCATCTTTATCTAAAATTGCTATATACGCCAGTATAATTATATAGAGTCTAAATATTTACACGGCAATTCATAAAAACAATGTTAACGCGTTAATGAACATTAAGAGATAATTATGAGATCTATATATAAAGGAAGAACCGACTCTGCGTGCAAACCGCAGCGAGATATAACTCCATTCCACATGCAAATGCGGCGAATTTCGGTATTAAATTCTCCACGCAGGTCTGAATTAATTTACGCAGTACCATGATCGGAATGCAATAAACGTCCAGATAACCGTCTTATAATTCCAAGGGCAAATTAATTTACAAGGCCCGAGCCCGGCGTCGGCGGTACTCGCATACGTGGGCCACGGCTCATTCCGCGCTTCTCGTCGCAATATAATGGGACAGAGAGACTGGCCTCGCGTCTTCCTCGCAAATCAGCGACACGCAGATCTGAGCGCGTTATAAGACAAACGACGCGAGCGAGCGCGAGCCCCACGAGAAGATAAGCCGCGGCGAGTATAAGTCCGAAACGAGAATGCGCTCCAGATGCTGGTCTCGGCTCTTCCTCTCCGGCCGTATAGCTGTCTTTATCCGCTGCGCCGTGCGAGGCCCAAGACAAAGAGAGGGAAGCGAGCTGCAAGAAACGGTCCGAGCGGGAAAGACGTTAATCTAGCGGCGTTGCCTTGTAGGTCACCATTCCAATTGCAATTACTATTGATTAACGACGCGTACACGCGCACGACGTGCCAGCCGCGCAAGCTCTGCACCACGCATCACGCCACCGACTTGTGGCTCTGCGTTGTTTCGATTATTGCGCGTGCAGTCGTAATTGCGGAAATTTGTCATAATTTACAGCGCGCGCTGACACGTTTTTTTACTTCTTCGCTTTATCTCGAGTCGTTGAGCAGAGGCTCGAAGAGACTCTGAGCATGTACTTGGTATAATCCTGGCTATCGTGTGTATCCATATTCGTATACATGTAGGTACTATCGTTTCCAAGTGATTGGCGGACAAGACAATGGCGCGATTTTCAATTATTCTCAAATAGACGATGTAGTGTTGCTTGAGTTTTACATTTTCGTCATTTGGGTGATAAAGCGTCTAACGTTTTCACATACTTCTCACACTCGTCATTGAAACTATTCAAATAACGGTTTAGAATCAGTTATAAAAGGATTATTCTACTACATTTTTCAAAGAATATTTCAAAGGATTCTTGATACCAGTATTCATAAGATATAATTTACAATTTCTAAACAATAATTTACTAGCCATGTCAGAAAGATGTGTATATATATGTATATATATATATATATATATATATATATATATATATATATATATATATATATATATATATATATAAACACGTCAACTCTCCTAGCGCGGCGCGGAAGCGCTAAATTCTGTCTTTTTCAACCCGCGCTGGTGGTACGTAAATATACGTCAAAAAATACAAACATACCATTTCGATGTATTTTTTCCTCAGCTTTCCAATGGCGTGGTCAGATTTTTAGAAATTTTTCATTTTCCCGGTGAAACAACAAAACGTGTTATATCTCAAAAAAAGCTTTTTTAATATTTTTTTGAATGCTTTTAATCGAAAGCCGAGACCCGAGGTTCTTTTACATAAAAAAAGCGGTTTTCCCCGCAGTACCCAGGCATTTTATTATGATTAATAGAACGAATAAGAGTAGAAGTACGGCGCGCGACCTGCCCGCAGTGGCTACGGAACTCGTTCTGCCTATTGACTATTTATTCATTTATAACTTTTACCAAGCCTATTTTTTAATTCAGCTAGTTTTTATATTTTTCTCAGAATTCTTGTCAATTTTCTTCACTTTTAAATAGGAACCACTGTTCCGGTTAGTAGTTTTTGTCTTCGTTACTTTCTTTGTTTTAGTTACAGGCTTAGATGCATTTTTGGCACGTTCATTTGGCATTATTGCACGTAATTGTTCATTTGGCTTGTTCTATCCTACGGCGGAAATGCGTATCGATAACTTATGAGAAATTACTTTGGTAGATACGGCTTCTTAAAAGGTACCATATTTTATGTTGCAGTCCAACAGGAGGGTGTTTAAATCAAATCGAAAAACAGCCACATTTGGGTACGCTTTAGAGGCAGAAAAAAAGGGCAATCAAGACATGTGTGACAAAAAGTATAGTGTGTACTGTGGGTCACTTTTCATTTTTCTTTTCACCCTTGGTAAATAAAATAATATTTATGTTTGTTTTTGTAAATTTGACACAACATCCTGCATCTTTGCCCGCGAAGCACCTGATATAGCGATAAAATAAATATTAATGTTAATCGATTAAATCTGTATTATCATTGTGAAGTTGTCAAAACAGTTAACAAAACTAAAAAAGATTAATTAATCAAATAGAAAAATTGTTACTTATTGCAAACAAACTGTCCATCAATGAAATTAAGCTTGCTGAAAGTTTCTACATTTACATTACCTATTCTGTATAAAAATTAGAAACTCTTGCACCGTATATACATATTACCATTATGTTGTAGATTCTAGTAATTACAAAGGTTTTAACGCAAAGGTTTCGACTTCTTAAAATATTTCGGTTTTATTTATGCATTTATGTATGTATATAATATTTTCATTACGTATCATAAGCTGCTGCCTAATGGTATCAAAGTCGATTTGTAATATTTTGTTAGGATTCATCATACTCTAATTTTGTATGAGGAATTTTGCGTTAATTACATGCATGACTTGTATAATGTAGCATATAGAAAATAAGTACAAAAGACAGCTGAAGCTAGCCGCATCGAGGGTAGTTACATTTAGGGTCAAATTCGTGTTGTGGAGATCCCCGGGAAAAAAATACTTTAATATCATTGAAAACAACCTTAAACACCTCCTGCTTATACAAAGATTATGAAAAATTACGCCGCAATACCGATTCGGTTCTAGACGCGACTATTCTCGATGCGGCTTGTTACGGATAGAATTCATTAGTAATAAGAAACTGTAACTGTATAATAAGTTACTTTGCAAAAGGTCTCTAATGCTTCGGCTAGACCTACGCTTTAACAAAGTCTCTATTTATCTTTGAAAGTGCAATAAAACAAGCACAGTTAGATAAATTTAGAAAAGTCCAATGGATAGAAAATAATTTTCTGTATTTTTACATACTGCACAATATTTATTTACAGAAATAGGCTTGATAAAACGTTCTGTATAGTTCAAACGCGATAACGTTCTCGAGTTTCGTATGTATATGTTTGCGGCGGTCGTCGGCGGCGACTTTCGACGGCTCAAAGAGCGGCTCATTTCTAGTTAAAAAAAATGTGACGCAGAAATCAGATGTACTTTAACCCTTGTACAGAACTACAGTTTCAACGCGCGTTGTAATAATCCGGCCAATGTATATAATAATAACTACTTTAAATAAAAATTGCGTATCAATTATTTTAACAAAATCCTTCGTATAATTACGTTCCGAACACGGCTAGCTTATCAGCTTCATAGTACTTGAAGCTATTGTTTCGTTCTTTGTTTTTAAGAATTCAATATCAATTTGTAACAAGACCAATATTATCGAGACAAGACAAAGACAATATCAAGACAAGACAATATTTCCATTGACAAGAATTGGACAAGAACAAAACAATATTTACTCAAATATCGTCTTGTCTTGTATTCTGGAAGCCGTACTCAAAACTAAGGCTCCGAATCTCTCCTATAAACTAATCATCGCGTATTTAATTTTTTTAATTAATTTAAAAGATGAAAAATATTTGGCTTCCAAATTTTAAATAAATCTATTATTTCTTTATATTCTGCAAAGATAATTTATAGGGATAGTTAGTAGAAAGTGTTATATTAAATGTAGTGGTTTCAGATCACTTACAGTATATTATAAATATTCTCGCTCCATATGTAGTCGAACTTCACGAAATAATATAAGAAGTATAAGCCAGTCAGACAGACGGGACTTATACTACTTGATATAGGTACCGAGATATATCTGATATGTCATTTCATGATCTTTGACTATATATTTCTCGTTGTATAGCCTGGGGATAAGATGCTTAAACTATTTTTTAATAATATTTTTTTTCTTCTTATATGCACGTACATTTTATGTTTTTTTTCATTGTGCAGAAAAAGTATTTTGCTACACAATAACTATAGGTAGTGATTTTTTGAAATACAATTGTCATTCTGCTATGAAGGTTAATATTATTCTAGTTATCATTGCATTTTTATGTAGCTATTTAATTTTATTTTAGCTAAAGATAATTCATTATAATATAACTCCATCGTACAATACTACTGCAAGAACGTATCATATAATACTGTAAAACCGTTATTGAAAGGATTATCGCTGATTCTTTTTTCTTTCATCCATAAAGAATACATCTCTGATAAGTATAGTACGTAAATCATAAGACTACTGTTTCATAATAATAACAAAAGATCTCACTATAATTACGGAAGATTTCAATTCATTTGCTTGGCAAAGTGTATAATATAAGTATAAGCTACCTCACGCGCAATCCCCGTTATCAGACTGTTAGTAACCGGAGACTTAAAAATGCAGCGGCAGCTCTCCAATCGCACATAGGTCATTCTATGCAATGATGACACACCGAGAGAGAGAGAACGAGGCAGAGACACGAGCGGCACCTCTCCTCTCTTATGATCTAGAAACCCGGTGCGCGAAACTCCTTCTTTTTTTGCTTATTATTGCCCGCGCGCTTTTCTCTCTCTCTCTCTCTCTCTCTCTCTCTCTCTCTCTCTCTCTCTCTCTCTCTCTCTCTCTTTCTTGAATCCTCCTTTTTGTTCTCGGCTCTTCTTCCTCCTTGCCTTCTTCGCTCTGCTCGCTCCACTTATTCTCCCTCCCTCTTCTCCTATTTCATTCGGATCGTTTTCTTCTTCCGTACAATGGAGACCTAAAAACTGGGCAATTTGTTGGCTGGCCGGCCGCAGCCAACAATCTTCTGGGCAGGAGTACAAGAAACGCGAAACACCTTCGCCTGGCGTAACGCCTCTATGTGCGAAGGAAGACTGGCCGCGAGAGCGCAGCGAACTTTGCCTTCGCACTTCCCGTGCCATAGCACGGATAATCAGTTCTCTTTCGACCCCGCAGGATCTCCCGCGCCACGTTCCATACCTTTGTATTTATGTAGACGAGGTGCACGCGTAGCCGCGCTCGAGGCCAGACCATCGCAAACCAGGTTAAAGATTCCGTGATTTTTGTTTGGCCGAGCACGGGCATGCGCTCGCCCACGATCATCGTCGATTCTCCGGAGGAACTGGAACGAACGAGGTGACGGCTGGATTCTCGCGCTGGTGCGCGGTCGCCTCCATTACAGAACAAAGAACAATACGAGCAGGCAGCACGAGTATAATGAGAGGGCATAAAGAGCAAATAGACGATAAAGAAATCAGAGCTGGTGCGAGGGGTAATAAAAGAAGCGCTTCACGTGTGCCCCGGCACAAATATATATATATATATATATATATATATATATATATATATATATATATATATGTGTGTGTGTGTGTGTGTGTGTGTGTGTGTGTGTGTGTGTGTGTAGCGCAGTGCAATGCAGCCTCTTTTCTATAGGGGCATTTCTCTTTCATTTGCGCGCGCGCGTAGGGCCTGCCGGTCTCACTCACTCGCTACGCCGCGTAATTGACTTCCGAGTCTACGCTGCGAACGAATGAGGAAATTTAAACGCCGGCCTTGCTCGTGATTTTCCCCGAGCTTTGCATAATGCAGTACTGCGCGGCCGCTCTCAGCGAGCACGTTTCGAGGTTCCACGGAGGATTACTCGCCGCCACGGGTATACTAACCTAATCCTCTTGATTATGTCAGCGAAATGCCCGGAATACCTGCGGCTTTAATCTCGCTCTATTTCCAGAGGCATTTATTTGGCTAAGAGAATGCATAATGCATTGAATATTAAATGACGTTCGTTAAATAGGATGCAGAATTCTGTGTGAATTGCTTTTATATGCAAGAATCGATAAATATCACTTAAGAAGGGGCTTATAAAAGTGGATCACCAACGTATCTTGTAGATTAATAAATTACAAATTGAACAAAGTGTTAAACTAGTATTAAGGTAGTTTATGCGTAAACATGTACCTTACATATAAAAATCTATACTATGATTTGCTCTCATATTATAATATGAGAAATGAGATAATATAAAAGGATATTTCAGGTGATAAAAATAAATTTTTCAACAAAATTTATTTAATTAAAAAAGTAGTTATCGTCAACTAGAGGAAGATTCAATGAAATCCTAAAGACTTTTTTATTTGTTATTCGATTTTATTATTGAAGTTCTCATTATATTCCTTAAATAATTTTATAAATAATTGGACGTGACTTTGAAGGTTTTGATAATTTTCCAATTCTTATATTGGTAAGTTCATATGAAATTATTTAAGGAATAAAATAAGTCTTTCAGTAATAAAAAAGGATGAAAAATAAAAATGTTTTTAGGATTTTATTGAATCTTTCTCTAGTTAACTAGGTATAGATTATATCTACTTTTACAATATGAAAATTTAGTTTAAAATTATTTTTTCTTCACTTGAAGTGTCCTTTTTTCCTATTATATTGTTTTTCATATGAGAATACATCATTACTTAAATTTGTATATTTAAGGTATTAACGCATGAACCACCTTAAAGTCTTCGAAAATTGATAGAAGTAATCTCCTCTTAATTTCACTAAAAACAAACGTTTTCTTAAATTACTTTCTAAGTTCGCGTAAAGATCTGATTACACATATTTGGTACTGCAGTCTACTGTCAAGGCTCGTTGCTTTCACATAATATATGGATTGAAAGCATGTACTTTGCTACTATATATGAAATGTAAGCATAAAGAATGAGTTTACATTTGTAACATGTTCACATGTAATATTATTTTGTTGAAACTCACATTATAATAAATTAAATTAAAATGCAAATGAGATTTTTATTAACCAATATTATTAACTGTTGGAAAAACTGTTATAAATAACTGTACGATACTTGAAATAAAAATATTTTGGATACAGCAAATCCGTTATCGTATTAGAATGTAACCTTGAAAACTAGTTACTCCAAGTCTAAAAAAAGTACCACGATCGGTGAGCCATAAAGCAGACTTCGCTAATAATCCTTTCCGATCTGAAGTTTATGACCAGCAGCAGCAGCAGCCAATCCTAATCGACATAATGAGAATAAATTCATTAATAATAAAATTCCGCCGTCCCGTTCTCCGCAACGTGCACGAAAGCTCGCGGTCTTGAAATTGACGACAAAGTCGTAAAAGATGCGAGTTCGCGTGCATCTTTATTTCACTTATCGAGTGCGCGCCGGGAGAATTTACGCGTGGCTCTCTCCTGCACGCTCTCCGTCCTCGTCTAATGAATGCGCAGTCGGTCCATTCAACAGGTATACGCATATACGTATATACGTGTATACGCATCGCGTCTGGTCTCGGGAGCGGGCGCCGTGTAAAAAGCGGCAGAGGCGAGGTAGCAGCGGCGGCAGCAAGTAGCAGAAGCGACTGCTCGTAAATCTCCGAGAGATTGGATTGCGGTCGGGGCTATGACGTACGATACTCTTTTAGCACCTGCCGGATTCGCACCGATCGCAAGTACAGTTGGCCGCCGGGCGCACAAGTCGCTCTGTGCCAACGCGCTAACGGATCCGAATAATTAGAAAAGTTTCAGCGAATACGCACGTGTGTGTGTGTGTGTGTATATATATATATATATATATATATATGTGTGTGTGTGTGTATATGTGTGTGTGAGTGTGTGTGTGTGTGTGTGTGTGTGTGTGTGTGTGTGTGTGTTAAAGCTAGGTGTAGGTTGCGTCCACCTTTTCGAGTGTGAATTATTAATGGTGCCATGAAAGATGCATGGGGAGAAAATGTGAGTTTTATATCTTGTGCGAAAATTTTCTTTGGGCGGACACGGACTGCCACGCCTAGCCTTGTTACGACGCTTCTTCTTACATTCAAATTGCAGGTTAATGCGACTGCATCAAGAAGTCTGTAATTTGATAATATGAGCCAAAGTCTTTAACTGTTGACTGATTTATCTTCGAAATAACGTATCTAGATCATTTCCGCAAGTTTATGTTTGACGTTTGCTCACTAACCGTACGTTAAAAAAAATTCTCCTATATTTTCAGACAATTAAAAGCTGCATTTGTTATATCTTATTACTAGATTAATAAGTATTCTCAACTTCAAGAACACATAAAAAGCGTCCATATATATTTACATTAGTATAATTTATGTTAAGTGTGTGCAGTAATAATGTTATCTTTCAAATGATTTTATGATATAAAATGAAATATGCTTTTGTATTAAATATCAAAGCTTCGGCGATAAAATGAAGTTGATATAAGTTTAAATTACTTCGTGCGATGATTACACTTATAATGGCAACTATTTATTGTTATTCTTATATGTTATTAAGGTATTAATTATTTCAAAACTTAAATACATTTATAATGTTAATGTTGGAATATTGCTATAAAATTAGCTTAACTGAATACATAGTTTTACTGCATCACATACTATACAAAAATGGCTCGACTTACTTATATAGGTCTAGAACTGTTATCTGGAGTTTAAGTATAGAAAGAAAGAGAGAAAGAAACTGTAGTATGCATGTGCGTAAGCGCTGTAGGTCTCTAAGCCCTTTTGTCAAGTGTTTTAGTCTCAAATGCGCTTCTCGCTAAAGCAGTCGTACTAATCAGACATGAACCTTCGTTATACGTGTTAAATAAATGAGAGTATTTTATTTGGAGTAAATGCAGTTTTGTCATTTATTTAATACTCATTTCCAATAGTTAAAAAAGAAGACAAATCATTTTCATCGGATATTTTAACTTCTGCTTGACTTTGAAAAATTACATTTTCCAAATCTACGAAAATGAATACATAGGAAATTAATACAAACATAAGGACGGCCACTCGAATTGGACACGATGGCGCTCATGTAAAAGTGATATGCCAGCATTGAATGGCAACATCAGCGAGGTCCTTGTCACGCGGAGGACCGCAGCTGCTTTCCATCGGCAGCATTTCCCTGAGAAAACACAGCCGCGAGTCTCGTGCACACAATGGAAAAACATTTGTCTTGCGCGAGCGATGCATCCGCGTTTGCAGTGCAGACGTAGATGCACAGAAGAGTGCGAATCTTAGGGTGCAGGCGTGCGAGTGAAGACGTTAGGAAGGTAAAACCGAGGCGCAGACAGAAGTATACACACGCGGTAGCTTATCCGCGCGCACGCTGCGACAACACTCATGAGTAACGGGTCGCCGCGCGCGCGGCGCGTCCTCCTCGATGTCGTCGTCCTCGTCGTTCCGTGTGGCGCCCCGAGTAAACGTTCCGTGTGTATTCTCTCATTATACAGAGAGGGAGAGAGAGAGAGAGAGAGAGAGAGAGAGAGAGAGAGAGAGAGAGAGAAAGGCGGCTTTTGCGCGCGCCGAACGATACCCGCGCGCACGCGCGGCCTTTAAATAGTGGGAAGAGCGACAAAGTGCCGGCGCCGTGGTGTGCAGCGCTGCAACCGCGCGTTTTCATCGATGGGAAAATGTCCATTCGCGCTGCTGTCGGCTGCTGCGGGACTACTCCTCTCCCTCCCCCCGCTCCCCCGCTTCTGCGCGAGTAATTTCTAGCATCCCGCTTTTGTATAGCTGCAGCCGGGAGCTTCCTGATGCAGTAGCCGAGTAATTGCGGGGTTGACAACGCTCAGCCATGAGCCCGCGCGAGCGTTCGCTTCGAGGAAATTGCAGGCTCTTCGCTTCTTCGAGACTTCATTTGTTTTTCACTCTTTCTTTCAACTTGCTAAGCGAGCCTTTTACCTTCTTCTTTTTCTATTAATGCGCATGCATACTAGACCGTTTTCAAAGATTACAACAGTTTTACAAATAGTATTTTTAAGTTAATAATCACAAAACGATTAAATTATTTCGTTACCTAATGTATTTCATTAATAATTCAGCAGTATGTGCAGATAAACAATAGACGACATAAACGGAGTTAGTTTATGCAGTAATTCTGAGAACTTGCTCCTTATATTGATACCATTGCATAAGAAAAACAAGAAGATCTCGCCGCCAAGTTATGAACACGTGTTATCATACATATTTCAATAGTGATATACTTTCATTCATAACAACTGCTTATATTCTTCGCAAACACTTGAAAAATGAAACAGAAATATTTTGAAAGATATTTAAGAAACTACTTACGTCATGGCAAGATTCCTACACCAACGGTTTAAAAATGTTTGGAGTACAATAGCTTTGTTTGAGTATTTTGAAATTTAAATGCAGTTAAAAATGGTTATTGTCTTTGTGCATTGCGTTGCTATTCACGGATCCTTGCCACGACATCATAACGAAATGTTTATTTATATTTGTCGTTATTAGCATAGTTTTACTAAATAAACGTGTTTATATGTTTATAAATGTATTTAAATTAAATGTAGAAATTAGTCTATGTTTTAATTTTATATAATTACTAGCTGTACGATTCTGTAGAGAAAGAACACAAAAGAACTGACACTGCTAAACTGACAAATGAATTGATATATTCATATTTAAAGCTGAGAAATATATATCACAATAATGAAACAAGGGAAAGAAAAAGCACACTCCGTTTCTTTGTGCACGTTCTTCCGTGATGCTGAAAGTGCCGTTTACAAGCATACAGTGCGTGGCGTTGATGTACAGCGACACTGATTTACGAACGTCGTGAAAGAAGTGGCGCTTTAAGTATCGGGTGTGCAAAACATTTGAGCTGCAAGGCCGGTGCTCTCGTCAAGAGTGAAAACCTTCTTTTGAGCAAATAAATGCATGTATAACTTACATGTGTATACAAGTCGCACGAATGCCATTATAAAAGTATTTATTAAGTATCTCATGATTTACAGTTGATGCAAATGTATGTTTATATACTATAATTTAATAACAATTGCGAAAGGTTTAAATAACAAAGGATCAATATCACAATAAACCATAATAAATAGTATTTAGTATACGATCATTTCTGAAAAAAATATTTTCGACGTAAGTGATTACGTGAGTCTTATTGGGTAAAATAAGTGTATAAATATATTTCGTCTCATGCTAAATAAAAAGGTACTTGGTAGACAATAAAATATACTCTGCTACTAAAATCTGAAGATACATAGTAACATCGAGGGCAGTGTCGATTTTGACCAACTTCATTTCTTAATATTACAATAAATATAATAATTTGCTCAAAATTATAGTGGCAAATTTCCTTAAGCGATTGCAAGACAAAATATACTGCAGGTTGGTCTTAAAATAGAAAGCTTTGACTTTAGAACCTCTGAAATCTGCATAGTTCTTTTTGGAGAATCTGAAAAAGGTCAGTTATTGTATGAACTCCTAAAAACAATTAGCATTTTTTGAGATATTTAAAATGTGTTAATCTTCGTAAAGGGTATCGAAGACACGTAGTCTATTTATTTTCTATCTGTAGATAATGATTTATTTAGTGACAATTTATCAAAATTAAAATTTCGCATTCTAATTTAGTCTGAATTTATAAATAATCTTTATCGAGATGCATTGCCATGCTCGTCTATTTCTACTTATTCGATTTTTCTTGTTTATATTAAAAAAATAATTGGTTTTATTACTTGGACTTAAGTTAGAATATTGCATCTCTGAAACAGAAAATTTATTAAAATAATGTATTAATCATTTATTTCCAAAAATAAATATTTATTATAATTTTTTATATTGTTTACATTTCGCTTTTTTCCACCAAGTACGTATATCAGTATAATATGCAAGAATCCAGCTGGCGTCTAACAGATAGCCGCGCAAGACAGACTTGCTTTTCGTGCAATACCGATATTCCGCTTCCTATATACTTCAACAATATCAAAGTCATTAAAGTAGCGAGTTCCCGAGGGAATTTTAAACTTTAATCTGCATGTCTTGAGTTACACACGAATAAGTAAAAATTATGCAGTTTGCACTTGAATCCTATGAGTATATGTCATATTTGAGTCTTGAGACACAGTTGAGAATGACTAAATTTAATTCTCGAATGCAATAAAGACGGTGTGGTTGCCCTAATGCACAGAAATGCTATTGGGATTCGATCTCGCTATTCAAGGACATGAATTATATCTAGCGATACCTTTGAACGTGTACACACTCTGAATGTGAGTGCAAGCATTATAAGAATAGTATAGCACACTCGCAGAAGCCTCTTTGCTCTGCGCTCTAATTAGAGAGGCTCCAGAAGCATCGGCTATGACTCCAAACTTTGACCCGGAGAGGGACCAAGTAACGTATCACTTGCCAGGATCCTCAAAGCAGGCCTCTTATAACACAAGTTGCATCAAGTATCTTAAAGTTTTTGAATGCATAATATACCTATTGCCACTTCTGTTGCGAAGATAGCCTTACGTTTTACACGCGCACGAAGAGAGACCGTGCGTATACCCGCGCGCAAGAGGAAATCCAAAAATCATATCGAGCGCCGCCATTTGCGCTTCAGGTGAGCCGAAGCGCTGAGCGATACCTTGAGGCGCGACTGCGATTGACTGAATTTCCGAGGAGAGAACAGCGTCGCCTTGAACGTTCTACAGCAACCTTCATGCTCGATAGCAGAACCGCGTCGCCGCGAGCGCTCTGGGCTACCTTCATGCTCGAGGGCAGGATGGGCTCTACCTGTGCGTCTACCTTCATGCCCGAGGGTAGCTACGGTAACCTGCGGTAACCTGCGGTAGACTTCATGCACCTGGGCTTGCTTAGTATTCGAAAACATATTTAAATTTTATACGCTTCTAACATTTTGTATGCACTTAGCAAAAAAAAAAATTTCGAATAGCGAGATCGAATCCCAATAGCATTTCTGTGCATTAGGGCAACCACACTGTCTTTATTACATTCGAGAATTAAATTTAGTCATTCTCAACTGTGTCTCAAGACTCAAATATAACATATACTCATAGGATTCAAGTGCAAACTGCATAATTTTTACTTATTCGTGTGTAACTCAAGACATGCAGATTAAAGTTTAAAATTCCCTCGGGAAGTCGCTACTATGAAAGCACTATAAGAGAGCGGCCAGGCTCGTCTCACTTTTATTCCTACATTATGCACGGGCATCAGGTCATCAACGTCCGCGGCGTATTTTTGCCGCTGCTTCGGGCCCGATTACACCTATTCCATTTCCGATGCGATTATGCAATGTCAAGGCCGTTAATGCGAGCGCGAGGCGGCGCGAGATCGGACGCCCATCATGCGAGAGTCCCGACTCGGGAGCGAGAAGTAACGCGCAGTGCTTCGAGCTATTAATAACATCGAGACTCGCACCTGCAGCAGCCGCGGGACTGAATTCGCCGCCGCCGCCACCGCCGTTGCGGTGAGGGAGAAATATCATTTGCATATGACGTAGACAGGGCCGCGCGCGAGCGAAGGAGCACTCCGGCCCGCGAAACGGTCCACCGAGCAGGCGATCAGGTATTCCGATGGCTTGCTGCATCCGAGAGCCTAGCTCGTTTAACGATCTGGCCATCAACGCGCGCACGCACGCGCCCGTTTCTGCAAACAGCCGCGCGATTATTGTGCATATTATATTACGGAGCCGAGAGCGGTTCCGCGGAGATCGCGAGCGAACGTATAAACAGCCGGCCGTTAGTTCTGATGATTTTTAAATGCAGTAAAATGTGATTGTGAAGCAATATGTTTTAAAGGTACTTTTTTAAGAACATGATAAAGGATTTTTAATTGCGTTATTGAGATGTATGATTCCCAAAAGGGCGTAGTCAAGACGCATAGATCACCAATTTATCAGTCATCGAGATAATTAGGTAAATTTTCTTTATGAATTAGTCTGCTTATAACGCTTTTGTCTACATAATAAGAAGAATCCATAATTTTTAATTCATAGATTTTTTTTAAACGTTTTGACATGCGATCGTTTAAAAAAATTTTAATGTACTAGCATAATGCGAATAATGACAGATTAAAAAGTTAGTAAAATTTAGCTTTATTTAATTGCAATAGTCAATTAGGTAATTAATCATAAAATTGTCCTAGTTATAAATTCCATAAAAAGTTATGATTGTTTACTACGGATGCTCCGTAAATGAGGGAATGTCGTGAATGATGCATATTTGTCTTGATGCGTAAGAGAAGGTGGTATAACAGTTGCTTGATGTAGTTGATGTTTTTCGTATCTCGGTAAATTATTAGATGTGCTAGCTACAACAGTGGCACACATTTCTTATCCGATGACGGTCTAATGTTACTACGCATGCATGCCTGCGCATTCTTGACATTTTGATTCTTGCGAATTTATTGTTACACGCGCGCATCTCACTCTTTGTATCATTTATAATATACCACGTATTACCAGAAACTTGTTTCAAACAACAAAACATGCAAATTTTAGTATTTATTACATAAAACATGTAATGGCGTTTTTATTACAAGGTTACATTAAATAATAATTTTTCTTTTTAAATAAAAATAGCTTTAAATACTTACTCACGTTATCGAACTTATGTTAATCTTAATAAAAATAATTCAATTTTTATTGCAATTCATGTCTGTCACGGTATTGACCTTACTAATTAATTGATTATAAAATTTATAGCGTTCAAGCATCGAATAACATTCATTGGTAGTTGATAGCCAGTAAAAGGCTTTTAGATGAAGCACTTGTCATCAGTCACTCAATGGAAATGAAGTCATGAATATGGAAATACATTTCTTCAATTAATTTAAATAAATTAAGACTGCATTTGAACGCATTAAGTAGATGTATGTTTTAAGTTTAATTTATCATTCCGAAGCTTACAGCTGGAGCTTGAGTGATTATTTATGTAAAGTATTTTAAAGTCATTAAATATGAAAAATCGAGAATGTTTACATTTGAATTGTTTTTGCAATATGAATTCTACATAAATAATATAAATAATTGTTCGTTTCCTTGTGGCAGCTTCTCGCGGAAATAAGTTCTACAGATTATGGTGGCTATTATATGTAGCGAACTCGTATATGGCACATGGAAAAAAGTTTTCTCCGGAAATACATACTATGAAAATCTAAGAAGTGCGATCTTCTCTTTGTGCTGATCTTTTTACGAGGATAAGATTCCGTTGAGACTTTATCACTCAAAGGCGGACTGTAAATCCTTCTCTGAAATTTCGTACTACTTAATTACATGGTAATTAGCTAATATGAAACTTTTTGGCTCAGCATGAGTAAGATTTTAGTCGAATTTAAACATCGTCTAAAAACAGATACGAGGCATGAAATTTATATAATAATATTACACTAAATCACATTCATTGATAATAAAACAAAAGTTTAAAACCAATATTGCATACAATAAATACAATTCAATAAAAAATAAAATGAAATAATAATTCTTTAAGTGGATTTTCCTTCGTCTGCACAGATAAGTGTCAATAGTGCAATTACATACTGAAAACAGAGGTAATTCCCTTCATTGAACAAATGATACTGCTTCATCTCGAAAGCCAGGAATTGATTCTCTGATACAAGCTGAGAATCATATTAAAAAAATAAGAGTTTCCAGCTCATTGGTTCTCAGATGCAAGGGAAAAAAGCAGCCCATGAGAGCAGAAAAAAGAAAGAAAGCTCATAATTATCGCCTCGATAGCATCGCGTAAAACACGTTTTCCAGCGTGTCGCGCACAGACCGTTCGAAGCTTGCTCGGCGCGTCAAAATAGAATATCGCGCCGACGTCGATTAAAGGGACGCGCTCGCGCGCGGAGCTCCCCCTGAACAGAGGGGCGAGAATTGTTATTCGCCTTTATCAGGCTGGCATATATTAATTCGCCGTTTCCGTGATTAATGCCCGGCCCCGGCCCTCAGCGAAATATCTCACGACTCATCGACGCACACTGCAGCGGCAGCAACAGCAGCAGTTGCCTCGAGCGCAAGTCTCTTGTCGAGCCGGAATCGAGTCGGCGGGGTGTGCATCCTACAAGCGCCGTGCGCGTAACCGCGTAACCGCTCCCGCGAACAATTAAATCAATAAATAGGCGACCGGTCATCCATCACGTCCGCGATCTCCGCCCGTCATCGCTCATGATACGTATCGCGGACGACCGGCTGAGCACGCGATAACGGTCCGCTCTTATGTGCTCTCGCCGCTAGTGTGTGTCTGTGTGTATGTATACGCTAGTAGTGCCAGAGCAGCGAGACTATATCTGCATGCATCCCACGAGCAGAGGACGCTACGGTCTTATCCCCGAGAATCGTGTAACCTCGCGGCGGCGTGTACGACGCCTTTCAATACCTCGGCAGCTCTCGCGTCTCTTGTTGGACCACTCTTCTCTCTCCCACTCTCTATATAGCCAGTGTGTACCTAGGCTTATTGTTATTGCTGCACGCGGCTCGGAATGGAATTCATTGATCCCTCTTGATAGCCAAAGGTGTAATTCATTGCCTGACCTTTACTCTCTGCCTTTGGCTTAATGGGATTCGATCATTGAAAATTGAATAGATTAGGTGGTAGAAAACGAAGGTTGCGAGAAAGTAAATGTGATAAAGTGGCACTTTCGATTTGTCTACTCTAAGTACTGCTGCGAGACTCAAAAGCTACTTTGTATACTTTTACAAATTGTCATGTAATCTTATCTTCTCTGTGTAATATATTATCTTGTATGGCTATATTTGATTAGTTAAGTATTACCGGCGAATTTGTTACATTGTTACTTTTACGATTCAGTCTCACTTAATTCTCCATTATATTTACGTTATATCATCTATTATCTACTTTTAGATACATCAAACATTTTTATAAACAAAAAAATATTAACCTTATTTTACTCTTGCTACTAATCGTGAGAAACTTTATTGTTAATCATGTCCAGAAAAGAATTACTATTATAAAGAAAAAACTTAAAACTTAATTTCGACTGATAATTTCTAAGACAAATACAAAAGCCATTTCTCAATAATGTCATATCGAATTTTTTGGCTGTATCCGCAGCCACGTGCTGATTTCTTCTATTCACGCAGGCTCTTCCCTCGCACCCAACCATTTACCTATCTCTTATACATACAATGAGCGGATCGAAGCGTGATCGAACCACCCGTGGACCGCCCGCGCGAGTCGAAGACAGCTGCCTCAAAGACATAATACACACAGAGCCGCGTCCTCTATCGCGTAGCGTCTCTTTCTCATAGAGAACCATTTGCAGAAAGGGACTCCCAGCTTGAGAATATAGGAAAAAAGAGCGAGATAGCGAGAGGGAGACAAAGAGGAGTGTCACTGTAATCGATGGACTCAGCCGAGCGGCTTTTATCTCTCACTGAGCGTTTTGCGCCTCGACGCGCAGGGACGAGATCTTGGGTGGCATGGGGTATGTACCGCGCGTGGGCCGCGCGCCGCCGAGGCCCGTTCGCAACGTCGATGCAGAATAGACGCGCATGATATAGCTATGGGCGTTTTTAATTGATCGAGAAGTGCAGCCTGCAACTCTTGTTGCTCTAACTGACGAACGCGCCTTTTAGCATTTCGACGATCGAGAAGTGCGCTGCGTTCGCCTTGCACTCCGATCTGCGAGGGACAATGCGCGAGAGATCAGATGCGCCGGACCTTTTACAGCTCCTTACACGATTTTACTTTCTTTCGATTCTTCATGTGTCTATTACCCTGCGGATGGAAAATCATGTAATACATACGACCATCTGATTTTTTATGGCACCCTTCTATATTAGTTGTAAGAAAAATGCCAAGAGTGTATAGTGTGCAAAATAGCAAAACAAGATATCGAAAATAATGCAACCTCGGAGTATATCGTATCCCTTAGCATAAAATTGGAATAATTATTAACTATGGATTTTTCCAAACTCATTGAGAAATAAACTGTTTTCATGTGATGAAATGCTCTGGTTTGAATATTATTGGCGATAAAAGGTTTTCAACCTATGTTTACTCATTTCCGACATGAAAATATCATTTTAATTTTTCTATATTAATATTTCTTGCTCTATAATAATAAAAGTAATGACGCTAAGAAATTTTCAACTATCACATTATTGATATGGAAGCCTGAAGGATTTTAATATCAGTTATTAAAAACCATCAACTAGTTATAATTATTATATGCTACTTTTTTATGTATATTTTATAAAGCGTATGTCATGAAGGAACTACCGTACCTTGCGGCTCTTTTTAAGAAAAATCAGTCCAGAACCTATACTAGGGCTCCTAGGGAGCTGTCGGTTCCAGGATCGCGGATAGGCGTAGCTCTGAAGTCCTTCAGTACTCAGGGAGCAAATCTACTCATTGCCATTTAGTATTAAACTGTGATAATAATAATAATAACTTGTGATTATGTTTTTGCGTCAGAAATGTAATGTCATTTTTCTTTTTCATACTAATTGACGCGATAGAATATCATATGTATATATTATAAGACTGTCTTTAAGACTGAATGTATTAATTAATGTAGAACTATAAGTGAAATGTATTTTTTGACTTCGTGCAAATAAAATCTATTCTATTCTATTATGTTCTATTCTATTTCTACTGAATCTCGCTAACTTGAGATGAGTTATATATATTTATGAAATAAATTAGAAACTAGACGATAAAATCAATCGCCGCGAAGATTAATTTTCAACAACTCCAATAATTCAGCCGCATATTAATGTACCTCCCGTGATAAGCTTCACACCTTATCGTATACAAAATCGCTGCAGAAGCAGAGAAAAATCTCAAGTTGAACATGCGTGGGTCCCGCCTATTCACAGTACTAGCACCATAGGCGCAGTGCAGCAGAAGAAGCAGCAGCAGTCGTAGGACATAAACTTGCATCCTGTCATAAAGCACACAAGAGCTGAGTCGAGCCTAACCCTCGCACACTCGAGATCTTTGCGGAAGAATCTCGCACACATGCACTGTGCAACCACCCTCGCTCGCTAAAAAGAAAGAAGACCGTCCGCAGGAAAAACGACGACGCGCGCGCGCGGAGAAACAAGTCTCGCGAAATTCCTGGCGTCGCGCGCGTGCGGCCGACTAACAGTGTTCTCCCTTACAACGAGTACAGTTTGCCGAACGGCCGGAAAAAGGAGGCTAAAAGGAATCCCCTCGGCCACCACGAGCAAGACCAACAGCAGCAGCGGCAGCAGCAGAAGAAGAAGAAGAAGAAGAAGAAGAAGAAGAAGAAGAAGGAAAAGAGAAGAAACAGCAGCAACGCAGCGGGGAAAGGGCCAAAGGTACCTACCTAGAGAGGGAGCATTATCGATGTCGTGATGCGGTATCTCGCGGATATATGCAAAGCAGCAACAACAGCGGCAAGTCGAGAGCGGCTCGAGCGCGCGGCCGACTGTTATACATCGTCCGTTATCCGATTGATCGTCCATCGGTCATCCGCAGCCTGCATTTAATGCCCCGCTGCTGCTACCCGTTACCCAGTTATCCGTGAGCTGCGCGCGGTTACGGCGATCATATTACGACGACGGCGACGAGGACGCTTGCACTATGAGGAGGACAGCGACGACTCTGTACGTCGCTCGCTCGACCGTGCGATCGTCGAGACTTCGCTGCGCGGTTGTTTTCCTTATATTCCTTCGCGGCCGCGCGCTCGGATGCGAGCCAAGTAGGTGAGAGAGCCGGCGCGCGAGACGAGAGCGCGGGGAAAAGGCGAGCTCCCCGAGATTGATGAGAGGAGACTATTGATTTTATGACTTATTGTTTAGCGTTGCGTGCTCGGGTTCAGTTATTTCCTGGCCGATCGATGCGCTCGCTAGCAGTCGTCTGCAAACTGACGGGGCATTATCTTTAAGATACATTTATTGCCAGATTACATTCGCTTAGATTACATACTGCTAGTTCTTGTTTTGTTCGATAAGTTGTTGAGAATCTGAGACGTGAAATTCTCCCGCTGTGCTCATAATAGCTTATGATTATGCAAACTTAATATATGGATCAGATCAAAGTGGACTATTTCCGATCTTGTAATGCGGATGGGTCACTGCATAACACTCGAGAAAACTTAAAAACTTGAAAAATAATTTTATTCCAGAAATCCTCTACTTAAAGGCAGACACACATTTCTAAATGAATTCCCAAAGTTTTTTTTCAATATTTTGAGGCTCTCGGCCTTAAAGGAACGTCGGATATCTCTGTCCTTATGGATTGAGTTTTCATTCGTAAATTTAAGAGAAATAATTTTTCTGAAAAAATAATAGTTGTCCCCGCTTCGTTTTTTAGTAACCTAAATATATGTCCAAGCTGGTTTCATATGATTGTTTTGCCTTCGAGAAGACTTTGACAAACTTAGTATGTAAAGGTTAATCTCCCAGTAGTTGGCCCTCATAGTGTGTCAAAGTTTTCCAGAAAACAAAAGAATCATATGAACCCAGTTTGGACATATATTTAGATTACTATAAAACGAAGCGGAGACAATTATTATTTTTTCAAAAAAATGATTTCTCTTAAAATTATGAATGAAAGCTCAATTATACAAGGACAGAGATATCCGCCGTCCCCTTAACGAGCTAAGAACATACATGACTTCTTATAAGTTATCGCATTTGTACTAAAACTTAATGTTCATGGTAGTTTTTACCATAACTATGCTACTATAAACAAGTCATTTTTTTAGAAAATCGAGTACATACCCAATGTACAAATAGAAACAGTAGGTATAGACTTTGTTATACAATATTCTACTCATAAAAATATTTAGAATTGTTGAAAAAGGCGATTATTGGTGTTCATGATCGTTATTATTAGTTATCAGTGAAAAAAATCGAGATTGATCGTGCATTATTCGTATCCAAGTATATTGTTGGAAATCTTATTGTTTACGCCATTTTTACAGGTCTTAGTCATATAGGTACATTTCTGTAGATTTGAATTTCGCGCCATTTCGTGCGGTCAATTGCGACGTTGCGTGACCGTCAGCGCGCGCGGTTCTGTCTCGATTCGCGCGCGCTCTCGCAATTGTTCACTTTTGACAGGACCTCCAAGCTGTTCGCGCGTTTAGCAGCCCTGCTCAATATATAGTTTAATTTTCAGCCCTTTTGCGTCCTGATGGCCGTGATTTCGTGTTCGATTGGCTGAGATATATTTCCGTTCTTTTCAGAGCGAATATATTCAGCCTTCCTGCGATCGTGAAATTGTAACCGAATTCGTGCGAGCGTGCGTGAGAATTCGCGCGTGTGTGTGTGTGTGTGTATCTTGTGTGTGCCTCGTGTTAGGGAAAACTGTGGGGACGGTGTCCACGTGTTGGACGTGACCCGTCCAGGGCGAGCGCATCGCGGCAACACCCTTGTTGCCCGGCATCGAGGCGTCTGGCTCCCCGAGACGTCGGGGCGCGCCCGGTGCAGGTCGTGGACCATTTTGCGCTCCCCTCGCCCGGCTTGCCAGCCTACCAGGACTCGGCGAGAAGCTGCGGCGGCGTTTCACGACATTCTCGGCTCAGCGACATCCAGACGGTGTCGTTCGAGCTTCGTGCGGCGGCTTTACGCGGGCTGCGTGCCCAGGTAAGAGAGCTCTCTGCGGCGTTAAGATTAAGAGTCGAGGGTAAGGCGGTAGATTAAATCCTTATTTCCCGCGTCTGTTGTAATTGTTTGTAGCTTCATTTTCTCAATAAATCTTTACGCTTGCTTCGGCTTTTCCCGCTAAGCCGTGCGGTTTTTTACGCCGAAGCAAGTGCCTTTTTTTTATCGCGAAATTAATTGTGTTTTTTATTTACTCAGCCTTTCACTCACTCATCCCAATCCTTTTTTATTTTATCTGAACTCACCTTGAGTTTATTATTTTAAGTAGATTATTGTTCACTTATGTACCTTTGAAATAAATTTGAGTGCGGTATTATTTTTATTTACAAGATACTATATGTAAATAAATTATAATAAGTTAAAAACAGCATCAATAAAATTAACTTTGCAAGAAATAAGTCAAATCATGAGCGACGCGAAGATCCCTGTAGGGACATTTTGTTATGCACTATAAAATATCTGCGTTTTTCATGATAGGTGCTTCAATTCATAATTAAAATTTAAATTCATAACGTTTAAAAAGCCACAAAGTTACTATTATTGACTACCTTAGCAATTTGAGACTTGCTCATTGAACATTAAAATGATCCAGATTTGTTTCAAAAGTCAGATGGAGAAAAGAAATTTCTGAAAAATGGACGCAATTGTCCTTAAGGCAGCGAAGAATTAAATTAACTCCTCTGCCCCTTGCATACTACGTTAATGTCGCGCATGAATTTCTATAGGGCTCGAACGCGAATTAACAATACGAAACAGCATATATATCTCTCTCTCTCTCTTTCTTTTTCTTTCTCTCTCTCTCTCTCACACTCCTTCTCTCTCCATCTTTATGTTGCTCTGTGAGCTCCACAACGCTGTAGGCGATTTTACGCGCTGCAATCGAGCCAATCTTAGAGGTTTACGACTCGCAGTAAGAAATTACCGCTGCGTGCTCGCTTAATAATTTTATGGGATTATCAGCATCGAATTGCTCGAGATTCGCGGAAAGGCGTAAATTATCTCGCGGAGGCGCGTGCGCGCTCGGAAAAGTAAGTGCTCCGTACTTTTGTTTCGTGCAAAAAAAAACGCGCACTCTTGAGACCGATAGAACATCCTCAACCTTTTTTCCGGGTATCTAATTTCGAGAATATTTATAATACTTTACGACTTATTGTATTTCCTTTGGCAGTTTTGCAAACATTAACATTCTAAAACTAGACTCAAATATTAAAACAAGTATGTAATAGTGCTTTGTTAATTATTTAATTCGCAGGTTTCATTGTTATACCGCAGTAACGAAGTCTATGTATTTAAAAGGCAAAATTTGTTGTTTTCTTTTGTAATAATGATCATCAAATAATAAACATCACATTTACTCTATCATTGTTATTAGAGAATGCATTAAGAACGATTCAGAATCATAATAATGATTTTATAGATCATAAAAGTTCATTTAATCCAAAATTAACAGACAAACCCCGTTAACTGAAACCTTACTACTAAGTATATATCAGCATTCCACGATGACAATTTAAAGATGAATGTTGTGTATTGATTTTATGCTGTTACTAAATGTAGCGGTAAAAGAATCTATCGCTATCCATCATAATATTGCCATCTAGTACATAAGCGTACGTTCTTAACTTGAATTAATTACCCATAGCCTACGATCAGCTACCTTCTATAAAGCTTTATCTTAGTTTTTGCACTGTTGATAAATATCGAATTCATAAAACTTATAGTCATTGGGATCCTATTACCAAACTAACTGATTAATAATGTTTCATTATTCATTTTCACACGATCCGTCGTAAGGCTAGAAAAAGCTAGAAATTTCGGTAGGAAACTTTACCGTTTTAATGACAGATCAAAAGAAATTATCGGCTTGCTTGTACAAGCTTTCGTTATGGGAAAGTCGATCTCGAAGCACGGCTAATAGGCATAAGGAACGCGTAAAATCGCTCCCTGCCGTCTAGCATCCGAGATTCGCGATTCGCGGCTCCGGTATTATGCATGCATGTATACATCGTACCTCGTAAAAACAATAAAGCCCAGGAAGATTGAGTGCACGCCCAGGTCTCACATGGGGGCAGCGAAAAAGAAAGTACCAGAGCAAGAGAGAGAGAGAGAGAGAGAGAGAGAGCGAAATTGTTCCCGCCATAATCACACCGATAGATAATCCATCAGTCGCGCGATTAAGACGGCATTAATGGCGTTTTTTGGCTCGGGGCGTGCGCGCGTTCTATTGCGTCATCGAACGTGACGTTAATGCGCGTTTCGCGATGCTCTCCATTAATGACGCGATCGAGATGAAGGCGAAGAGGAGGAGATGGAGGAGGATGCGCTGCAGCAGCAGCAGCAAACGGCTAAACGCCGCCGGGAGTCACGACTTGGCGAGCGAGTGGCCGATGACTAATTGCGACAAGAGCGAAACTACCGGGCTGCACTTTCTTCTGCCAGCGCGGCCTCCGACTTTCTTTGATCGATCAAAAGCTAAGCGCTGCCGCGCGTTAGATTCTCGCGCGGGCTCGCGGACGGGGCACGCAGACAAATGGTGACGCGCGCTCCGACCGAGCTCGGCCATTTGTTCTTGGACCGATCTGTAACTAGTACACGAGACAGACGAGTTTTGAAGTACAACAGCGCTTGCTTGATTGAATTTACATGGTTGCCGCCGCGCGATGTGCGATTGTAGCTGCGAGCCCTTTGTGCTCGGCTCTCAGGTAGTTTTGATCTAACGGATTTCGTTGGGCTGTATAATGGATGGATGCAATATGAAGCATAGCATTCTAAGAGCTACAGATACAATTATGCGCACAGTATATAAGAGCTCAAGTATATCTGAGATTATTTTACCGGATTATCGGCGTCGAATCTTTGAAGAAGCTTATACTCGTACAATATTACAATATATTTATCATTTTATTGATTTTATATTTGTGTAATTTTCTATTAATTTGAAAGATCTCCTTTTTCATATTTGAATATGTAATTAATTTTTTCTTTTCTGTTGCAGGTGAGTTACTGAGTTTATGGCTTTATTAAATCTGCTTGTTAACGTAAGTTTTAACAAACATGCAATCACATATATATTATAGCGTGCATAATACTCGAATAATACGGCATCTTACCCGACTCGGTATTCATCTATTTGTACGAATGACTATACTCGTATATTATAATAATTGACATTAATTTTATCTTATAAATCCTAATCATATTAGAATTTCAATTTGAAGATTTCTGTACTTTTTAAATTACATCATCACTGATGAAAATGTAAATTAATGAAAAAATAGGGAAGTAAAGAATGTATACTTGTCTGATTCTATATAACACTTTATTATTATCTAATATTCGACAATACATGGTGTGTAAAGTGGGCAATTTACTTTACGTACAGACATTGGCACCTTACGCACACATCAACTTTACGCCCACCCGATCAAAAAGTATTCTATGCAACTAGGGCGTAACGATTTAGCACTCGTTTTACTCGGGCGTAAAAATTTACTTTATGCCCTCGTTTCACAAACTACAATTTTAAGATGATAAAACGTTGTTGTCTAAAAGGCCGGCTTATGTGTCCGAACAACGTTACGCCTTGTAGGTATTATGAAGACGTTTCGGCGTTCAGAATAATTGATCGTCTCTCACTCGACAAAGGGAGATCGATGCTCTCCGACGCGCAGTTCGAAGTCCAATCGCGCGTCAATTCTCCCCCACAGAGAGTTTCCATGAGAAGCAGCGATGGCCACGGTGCAGAGTAAGAGAAAGAAAGAGATAGAAAGAGAGAGAGAGAGAGAGAGAGAGAGAGAGGAAACGCAGCGCACGCCAAATCGATTCGAAGGGGTCACAGAAGTAACGGGCAACAATTTGCCAATTGATTAACTACATCCCCGCGTTTCCTTCGCTGCTCTCTTCTCTCTCGCTGCTTCGCTGCATCCTCGCGGTCTCCCTCACTCTCTCTCTCTCTCTCTCTCTTTCTCTCTCTCATCCTCCTCCACCTCTGCCTCTTCTTCTTCTTTGGCTTCGCCTTCGCCTCGCTGCAGACGTACGATTCTCCTTTCGCACGCTGGTCTCGCTTCGCTAGTGCCGCTGAAAACGGCAGTTTCTTCAATCCGCTAGAACAAATTTGTTTAACAATAGTATGGATCCGCGCGCGCTCGCGGAGAAGAGAGAAAAAAATGCCTCGGAGCGCGCAGGCAGGCAGGCTTTGTGGGAATTTAACGAGATGCGCAGAAATTAATCCGTGTGCGCGCACAGCTGCTGCTGCTGCTGCTGCTGTTGCTGTGGCTGCTATTGCCTGCTACCCCACCTGTGCGAGCCGGGTGCGCCGCTCTCCTTAATGTATGCACGTGGGCTTTTTACGACGGAATAACTGATAGCGTGGGTGATTAACTCGCGCGAAAATGAGTCAATGAATTCTGTAAAGTTTTCGTTCCTCGAACTCGAGCTGCTGCCTGAATAATTGTTATTGTGCCCGGTGTAGAAAAATTGACTAACGGTCCAAGCTCCTGCAGCACTGCTCTGGCACTGCTATGATAATTCCTTACTGTGGCTTGCCTGATCTCAAATTTGCTATTGTATTGCACGTGTATTCGGTATCAGTGTCGTGAAAAATATGTAATTAGCACTTAGAAATTTTGCAAAGCGATAACGAACATTACGAAAATTATTGTACACATCTTTTGATATGCTCACTAGGACTGGAAAACAGTTCTTTAGAATCTTATGTAAGATTACGTATACTCTACTAATTGAAATATAAACTATTTTGCTTATCTGATTATAGAGGTAGTGTACAATTTGTGGAAATTTGAACATCATAAAAGTTGATAATCTTGCGTAAAATTTTCCACTTCAAACAACTGCTTGTGTGTGATTATTTTCAAGTACGAGTAAGAGTATAAAGCTGGCAAAGTATGAGAATTATAAATCTGCGGAGCAATTAAACGATACTCTCTCTTGTAATTCTTTTGTTTCATTATTAAAAATCGAACAGAGCATTTTTTCAAATCAAAGGTTATATGTCCGCATGTTCTTAAACTGTTGTTATTTATGGCAAAATTAAAAACAATGAAATCAAACAACTCGTAATAATCAAGACTCGGGATGAATATGTATATAAGAGCCAGTAGATTCTCACTTACTTACGCAATGAACGCGGAAGGCAATTACAGAAAATGATACATTGCATTTCTTCATGTTTATTCAAAAGACAAAGCCATAAATAACCGGCAATCATCACGCCGTTAAAATATCAACCACATTGCGAGAAAAAGTGAATCAGCTAATCCCAGCTGCTCGCAGCCGCACAGCCTTGGCTGGAAACCGCAGCGTCGTCGTCGCGCCGCGGTAGCAAAGGTCAAGTCCAACCACCCCAGCTGCATCGAAGCTCCTTCTCTCTCTCTCTCTCTCTCTCTCTCTCGCTCTCTTCTCTTTTCTCTCTCTCTCTCTCCCCCCTCTCTCTCTCTCTCTCTCTCTCTCTCTCTCGTTCTTTATCTTCCTCGTCTTTCACGGACAGCTGCAGCTAAGCAGCGCTCGGCGAACTTTTGATATAAGCCTTGCGAAACTTCACACGGAAACGCGTAATAATTTCCCGGGCAGCGCGCGGCTGCCGAGCGTCAAGACAAAGCGATGTCGAAAAGCTTGGCTTTTACGGGCCCGCGCAAGTAGGCAGGCAAATTAATGCGTGAGAAGAAACGCGCGTTTGGTTTGTTCGCCGCGTGCGCGCGCGACTTTCACCCGCTGATCTTGAAGCTGTTGGTGCCGCTGCTGCTGCTGGTGCAGCGGTGTTCGCGCAATATGAGCGCGCGCTCGCATAACCAACGTCATGCTTACCTTACCGAGCTTATACTGTATACTGTTATGCCGAGCGAGCTGTTGACTTCAAGATCTGATAAATATTTGTCGACTTGACTGCGCCACATCTTTTCAGGCTAATAATTTTTCCGAGGAACCGTCTGAGCGAAAATTTGCTGAGAGTACAGGGTAATAGAGCTCGGAGTTCTCAAAGCCGTGTGAACGACGAAAATTAGTCGAACTGTATTCGTAGGAGTGTACGCCTGCTCTACATCCTTTTGCTGTTTAGACAATTATTCTGAAAAAATAACATCAGACAGTTTGCTCGTTGAAAAAATATTTGTCAAGAATTATTGTATAAGTTCTTGGTAGTTTTGAGCCAATAATCACTGAACGATATTTTTGAATTCTATTTAATTTTTAAAATTGCTTTCTTCGAGAGTGGCGTTTCTCTGTAAGGTTTTTAGGAAAATCAATTTTCCATTTATCTATTAGGTTCAGTCTAGACTTATTAGTAATCTTGGACTTTTATGACCAATGATATTATACGCATTCTTGCCGACTTGTTTAACTTAAGGCAATAGAAAAATGTGTATTAATTACCAATCGAAACAAATAAACGATAACGTTACATAATATTATCGGAATGCTAAAACTAGCTACGTTAGTCATTTTCCCAGTTATATCTGCAAGTATATTACTTGCTGATTTATTGAAAGCAAACACACAGTGTCAATGTTTAATTGATGATCGAATCAAATATAGCACGATCAATGACAAAAAAGACAGTAGGCGAAGCAAAATAAGTCAGCGGAAATGGCAGCGGCAGTTGCAGCAAGAAAATCTAGAAAGCTGCGCGTTTCTATGCGCCTAATGCATAATAACTAGTTTGCAGCCAAAGAAAATGAGCGAAGCCCGTGTAGTCGTTAACTCGTCGAGTGCCTTTCCTCGAAACGTCGATCCTCGCTTGAGCTTGCGCGTGCAGTTACACACGTATGTATATACTCGGACGCCAGCTCGTCGATACGCATAAGATATATCCCTGCGCCTGCGAGTGTATTTATATCCGCGCTCGAAAGAAATGATCGAGCGAAAGGAGCCGAGGTTTAGTTAGCGAGATCCCCGAGCGCAGAGTAGGATGCGGGAGAAAGAGAAGAGAGAGAGAGAGCACATAACCGGGCGCATCAGCGGCGAGCCGCGCAAAATTATGACGGCGATTTTGCATTTAACGAGTAGATATACAGGTGCACCCGAGCGCGCACTGATCTCCTCCCTCTCCCTCTTTCTCTTCTATTCCTAACGGTAAGAATGAGACGCTTCATCGATTTGTCGATCGATCCTGCGCCGCGCCGCGCTCCGCAAGACAGACAAGATGCAGCGCCAGCGCCCTGCAATGCAGTCCGAGACGACGACACAAACGAGAGTGTTTATAATAAGGTATACGTGCATGGGCTAGGGCGAATATTGTGGCCCTCGCGGCTCTCCTTCTCTCTCTCTCTCTCTCTCTCTCTCTCTCTCTCTCTCTCTCTCTCTCTCCCGAAGCCGTCAGGCGTGAAGACGCGGAGAGATGCATCTCTCAGGCGTCGAGTCGCTCGCACGGAAAATAAGCGACGAGATCGAGCGCTTACTCTCTGTCTCGCGCGCGAACTTTTTGTCGAGCAAATAAAGAGCGAGGATGCGGCAGGGGAGATCGCGGCAAATGACTGTGATATACCCGGGTGCAACTATTAACGTATACGCTCGCGTGTCATCCTGCCATTACGGGGAGCGACGAGCTGCATGCGGTACTCGCCGCCGCCGCTGTCGGCTCGTTTGAGCAAGCGCGAACAGCGTGTACGAGACTGCGCTGCATGCGCCGAGTTCTGCACTCCTACGCCTCTTGTACACACTTGATGCTTCTGCGTCTCTCTCGCTCTTTGTGTGTATGGAACTCGCGAGGATGATCTTGTCTGAGGCGGGAAATTGTTATTTTCGAGAACTTCACGCCTTTTGTTTTCTTTTTTTCCTTCATTCCGTTCTATTAGCTCGTCTTGGGAATTACAGGAAATTTTGTTTTTGCGGCGAGACTTTATGGAATGAGATTTCTTGCAGCTGTCATCAGCAGCAGAAGATTATTTCATTTTAACAAAAATGATGAAACAAATTGATTTCGTGGAAAATTTGTGAAAATTGTAATACACAACGTTATTAGCAAGTTCAAACAAATAGTAAATCATTTTTGCTCTATACAAAAATATATATCATTAATTTTGCCTACTAATAATTAGTACAATACTGTTTAATTTTCCATTCTTTAATGACCATAAATTTACAAGAACTGGGTTTTAAGTATTTAAGTACAATTTACGAAGATATATTTCTAAAATCGTCGCGACTAAACAAAATATCTGTAGCACTTCTTTTATTAAAGATAATTGTATACAAACATAGCTGTAGAAATTAAACATAATTTTTGTATTATTTATTTTATTTTAATGTTTTAGACAAAAAGTGAATTTTTACGCTTCAAAGAACGATATACGGGTACTGTGTCATACGAGTTTCTTAATTACAAAAAATAAGTGTGAGGAATGTTGAAAAATGATTGTATATCTAAAAATGTACATTACAACTTAATAAACGTTAAGAAGCATTCAAATACAATATTTCTAATAAAATATTCATACCAATAAGATACAATCAAATATCGGCATAAATAATTAATTATGAATATAAGTTTGAACCGAAAAATATTAAAAAACAAAGTTGCAAGCGGAGGCGTAATTGGTCATTTTCCGTAAACGAATTTTCAATTTCTAGTAAACATTTATTTGATTACGCAGCTAAATCGCGTGCAATTTGTGCTGCTCATTAAGTACGAGAAACGGCTCGGCGGAAAGCGGGCCGACTAGGGACAAGGGTTGCGTGCACCAGATTAACGGAGTATCTCAGCGCCGCTGCCGCCGCAAGCGACGTTTGTGTCCCAGTCGCGCTTGCCGCACGTCACGCGACGATCACTACTTACTTCCACAGTTCCACGAGACAATAATCACTTACTTGATTAGCAATCGTTTTACTCACACTGACAGATTCGTCTCCATTCAGCTCGTTATTAACCCGGGATAAGTTTATTGCCGATTGAGAGATTTGTTTAGTCAATATTTCATGCGATCGTCAAGAGTACACTTTATTTTCAATGTAAAGATGATTAAAGTGTCATTGATAAGAGTTTTATTAATGTTATTTGCACTTTAATACTTATACTTATTTAAATTTTCAATTCAACCATGAGAAATCTAAATTTATAAAGTTAAAGTAATCTTTATTGAAATGCATAAAGACTATTAGAGCACTAAAACAATTAATCGGTATTATCATATTACTAATTTTAAGTAATAAATTTATATACCTTGTCACAGACACACACGTCTGCAACGCTTGCAGCGCGAGCATATGAGACGAGTCAGCTATAAGTGGAGCCGGACTACGATGCATTTGGCCTGCATCGTAGACGTTAGCTCCGTGCTGTGAGCACGAGACCCGCACACTGGGGACCTGGGTTCTAGTCCCGTCGTCTACTTTTTTCGCTGCCTACCTCGTCTCCCATTCATACGTAACAACCTAAACCACAATGATATTTATACTACAGTGCGTCTCATAACTATAGAAACACCACAAATTTTCACCTTTAAATGTGTATATTATACCTTTTTTTAAAGAACCTGTAACTTTGGAAGCAAAAATCCGAGGATAATTTTGCAAAAAGCCAATGAATGGAAAATATATTCTCTTTAAAACGTTACTAGAATATTTCTTTCGCATCAACATTAAAGAAGTTATCGTTGTTTCATAACTATAGAAACACTTTAAATCTTTAGACCCATTTAAATCAATGTAAATTTTTTATCTAGTATTCAAGTTTTGTTTAAACCGTCCGTGAATTTTTCATAAGTTAATGTAGACACAATATTTTGGTAACGTCTTAAAGAGAATAAAATTGCCTTTTATTTGCTATTTTTAAAATTATCCTTGGTTTTTTGCTTCGAAAGTTACAGGTTTTTTAAGAAAAGGTATTAAACGTAAAAATTTAAATGTAAAAATGTTTGGTGTTTCTATAGTTATGAGACGCACTGTATATTCGCTGTGTCATTCTAAATTTATATCACTAAAATCCGCATAAAATCGTGACAAAAAAATCAAAAACATTTACGATCCCGCAAAAGTCGTATACAATGAATTTCAGGTCGTTCCATAAATAAAGCGATCCCAAGTGTCGTACGCCCGTATAAAGGAAGATAGGGTCTAGCTGAAACAGATCTGTATATAATACCCAACGTACGAAAAAGAAGCAAATCCGTCGTCTCGGCATCTCGAACGCATGCTTCCGCGCGCGCTCCCAACGCAATCACTTGGGCAGCTGCTCCTCGTTCCTCAGTCCTCGCTGGCGACGCAGCAGTAGCAGATAGGCAAGAAAAAAAGTAGGAGCAGCGTCGCTTAAATGCCTCGCATTCGCGTGATTGAATAATCCCGTCCCCTAAGCATCCGCGTATCTCGCGCGCGTAACGGTATGCCGCATCGGCTAGCGTCCACTTTAATTTACGAGTCCTACGAGCCAGTATACGACTGCTGTAGACTGCACACACACACACGTGTATACACACACACGTGTACGTATACGCATAAGCAGACATTGGATATAGGAGGCAATTTCCTGCAATAGCGGGGCGCCTTCCGATTGTCTCACGAAATCGGGCCCGCGCGATTCGCCATCGCGCAGGATGCAGCATTCCCCGGAATAAAAGAGGGAAATTTCGCTCGCACTCGCGAGCGAGCGAGGATGTATATCTGCGCGGGCGCGATTAGCATCGCAGATCGTGTTGACCCACTTGGCGGCCGCCGCCGCCACCGCCGCCGCCACGCGAGCGAGCGAGCTGCGACCCACGCAAGGCCGTGCTGCCGCTGCACTATGCGGTAGCGCGGGGAGCAACGACATATACCTCTCTCTCTCTCTCTCTCTTGCTCCCTCACCGGTTTACCTGTACCGCTGCATGTTGAATCAGCCTGTTAGACGAGTTTATCAGAGCTACAAATACGGATGCTGTATTAATGTCCGAACTAAAAATAGACGCGGTTATAGGGACTCCATTCATTTGCACCCGAGCCGTCTTTTTTGGCGCGGGAATAGCCTTTGTTTGGGTCCGTTGAATCTTTTTGCAGAAGACGCTCGATGCATATTGCGCTCTATGTACAATGGAGCCAAGCTATTCGAGCGATATAGCATTGGCCGCGTTCTGCAACAGTACTCGCTTTGCTCGACCGTACCACTGTCTCGATTTATCTAATTGTATCTGTATCTGTACTACCCAGCTTGATAAACGCAAAAGTTGTGTAATTTTATTGTTTCGAGTTGATTATAATAAAGTATGATATCAAGATGGTGTAGTCGGTTTATTATAAAATACTTGGGATACGAATCTTCGATAATTTTTTTTTTATTTAAGCTTTTTAAGCCTCATGCGAGACTTGAAATGGAGAGCTTACATTTTTCGTAAAATGTGTTTATATATCTACAGGCTTCGATATTTGGTTTCGCAATTATATTGTCAATGTTTAGCGGGAGGTACAATTGTATTTTTTTGAGATTTTTAATTAGTTCCAATCTTTCAGCATCGTATAGTTCGCACTGCCATAAAAAGTGATTGAGATCTTGGATTTCGTTGTTGCATTGGCATTTCGCGTCATTGGATATTTTTATTCTATTTAATGATGCTGAAAGATTGTAATGATTTGCTCGGCTTCGATTTATGGTGACAATGTGACGTCGGTTTAGTTTAACGTTGCGATACCAGGGTTCTTTGCTTCTTGAGTAAAACTTTTGAAAATATTTGGAACATTTTTTTAGATTCTTTTCTTCGATAATTCTTTCTGTATTTTCTTTTGATATTTTTTTGTATTTTTCGAAGTGATCAGTATATGGTAATATTATGGTTACGTCTTGTTCACTTGCAGAAGCGCTTTTAGCTAAACTGTCCGCTTTTTCGTTGCCATTAATGCCTCTATGCGAAGGAATCCAAACAAACTTTAAAGTATGCCCGGGATTTTTTAACAAGAATTATTATACTTTTTTTTTTAATTTCATGGATGTGAGGGTACACGGTTGTTTTTAGGTGTGTAGCTTTGAGGGTTTGCAGCGCACATAAGGAGTCTGTGAGAATTATATAATTATTTAGAGGATTATCTAATACTATGTCCATGGCGTTTGATAGTGCTATGCATTCTGCTGTGTATACTGATGCCATTTTATTGATAGTGCGTACTATATTTAAATTTAGGTCAGGGCACACAAGCTGACGCGGCAAATTTTGCGTATAGGAGTTTGCTACCATCAGTATATATATAGCACAGGCATTTTCATTTGTCAAAAATTCTGCGAGTAAATCGTTTGAGTTGACAGATTTTTTATTGTTTTTCCGAGGTCTATATCTACATTTATGTTCGCGGTTATCGTTTTATAATCGTATAAGAAGATGTCATAAGTTTTATCATGAGAGTCTGTTCTGTCGAGTATTTGTTCTATACATTGATTTATAAATTTGGGTTTTCTTTTCTGATATTTTTTGTTTTTAATAGGGCATTGTGTTTTCTCACAGATTTATGTGTCAAGGATTTTTTGTTTGAGATTACTTTAGAAATTAAGCATTTACCTGAAAGTTCTGCGCGCTCTTTGATTAGGGGAAGTTTGGATTCGGCAATAATAACGTTAGTAGGCGTGCTGATCCAATATCCTAGAGCAGCTCTTAAGGCAGTGAGCTGTAGTTTTTCAATTTTTTCCTGATATTGATTTTGTGTAGGGTAATAAATAAAAATTCCGTATTCTAAGACAGACCGTATGTAGCTCTTATAAAGAGTTACTAACGTTTGAGGGTCAGATCCCAACCAAGCTCCACATAAGAATTTTATTACATGTTTTGTGTACATAGTTGATATGCGGAATGAAAGAAAACTTGTAATCAAATATGAGGCCGAGAAAGCGAACAGTTTCACTGGACTTAATAACACAGTTGTCAATAGTAATGTTAGTTTGACCTGGTTAAATACGCTGATTGTTAATATGTAAAAACAGTTTTTTCGGGCGCCAGATCTAATCCTATAATATTTAGATTATCTTTAATAGTATTGACGGCTTTCTCTATGACGTTGCGACATTTCTTTAGTGGTGAAAGGTTTGAATAGACCGAGATGTCGTCCGCAAACTGTGAGATCTTAATGCTTTTTGGAAGACCGGATAGAATATCTTTTACGTATATGATATAAAGTAGAGGACTGAGGACACCTCCTTGAGGGACACCCTTGTTTACAGTTCGATAATTTTGTCCGATTGTGTCAGTATATATGTGTCTATTGCGTGTAATAAATTTTACAAAATTGAGAAGGTTTGCAGAACAGCCAATATCGGCAAGTTTCTCTAATAAGATCTCACAGTTGACGTTGCCAAACGCACCGCATACATCCAGAAAAGCTGCTAAAAGCGATTTGTTTTTCAATAGGGTCTCATTCACTGTCAGTGCTAGGTTCGTAAGGTTATCAATACATGATTTTCCCTTTCTAAAACCTGATTGGCTTTCCGGGATAATGTTGTTGTGCTCACACCACTATGAGAGTCTATTTTCTTTATTAAAGATTCAAATAATTTGCAAAAACATGATATTAATGCTATTGGTCTAACTCCTTTACCTTCTGGTTTGTCAATAAAACGAATGTAAGAATTTTTCCAGTTCATGGGAAAATCGTTAGTTGAGAACATTTTATTATAGATATCCAAAAGTAAGAGGTGATATTTGATTGGTAGATTTTTTATTACCTTGAAATCGATACCGTCAATGCCGGGTGCCGACTTAACATATGTAGGGTTGAGAGCTGTGTTGATTTCGTAATAGTCGAAGGCAATATAAAAATTTCATTAACGGTCTTGGTTGGTGATGCGGAGAGGTCAGTCGCTACCCGTTGAGGACTTATTTTATCTAGAGCACTTGAAATTTTACCGCATTTTTGCAAGTTTTCCGGAGTGTGCGTTGGATTAATTTTTATCGACTTGTTTTTCAGTATTTTACATATATCCCATATTTTTGATCGATTCTAAAGTCGATAGACTCCAAGAAACGCTTGAAATATTCTATCTTTTCAGTTTTAAAAGTTTTAGTAGCTTACGCGTGAATTTTTTTGTAATCAATGAGACCAGCCAAGCATCTACTAGTTTCCCACTTCTCAATATTACGCATTTTTTTCATTTTATTGCATTGTTCATTCCACTATGGAGCCGGATTTTTAGCATTGATTTTATAATTATTTGTACGAGGTTGTGGATTGCTATTTATTAATGCGTTCGTTACGGTGTTTACAAAATAATCATACTTCTTACTAGGAGATAGGATGTTGTAGTTATCAATCAAAAATTCGTCGTATTTTTCATCGAGCTCCATGGTAAATTTTGTCCAATCAGTACGAATGGTTTTAAGTGTAAATGTTCTTTTAGTATAAATGTTCTTTTGAATTTGTACATCGAAAAGTACTGGGAAATGATCCGAGCCATGCAATTCGTCAAGAACTGTTACATTGATTTTTTCGCAGATGTTTAATGTTGAAATTATAAGATCTAAATTAGATTTCGTGTCGCTGTGTACGTTTATATAAGTGTTTGTGTTATCGTTAAGCACTAATAGGTCATGATTGTCAATGCTTTTATAAAATCTTTCACCGTTTTTGTCAGTACTTGAGCAGTTTCAGGCTTGATTATGGGCGTTACATTCCCCGACTAGAATACAATGATTGTTATTATTTATATAATTGACAATCATGTCCCATTGAGCTCGTGTCAGCGTAGAACTCGGCGTTCTATAGCAAGCAATTAAATCGAGAGACGGATTGGTGTTCATGATTCTGATACCGCACAACTCCACGGATGTATCTGGAGACATTATGTCTTTAATTTCAAAGTATGCAATGTTTTTTCGTACCATGATGACTATGCCACCGTCTCTTGAGTGGAGTCTATCCTTTCGAAATGTAAAAAAACCTGGAAAGTTTATTCTTTTCTCAAAGTCCTTATCTACAGTCAGCCAGGTTTCTACGCATATGAACACATCTAAGTTGGGGAGAAGTGCGGGAAGTTCTTGGAATCGCTTGTTTAAACTTCTAGCATTCCAAAAGAGAAATTTTAACGAGTTACGTTTTTTTGCATTTGTATTAGCCATTTTAGAATAATTTTTACTTAAAATTTTATGTTCTGAGATAGGCTTCTGTTTCTTTTCAAGACAGCTGAGAGAGTCGTCAGAATCATCTCCATTGTCTTTCTTCTTGTTTAGACGCTTGATGATTCTGTTGATACGTCCTTTAAGGTTTTTCTCTAAGGTGACAACGTGAATGTCTGATAGCATAGTAATGAGAGAATCCTTGTCGTTGGTATAATTCAGCTCTAGAGCTCTTAAATTTCTGTTACCATAACACTGTCGTAAGAATTTAGTGACCGCATTTAAATCTATGGGATAAGTGTTATTGGTTTTTTTTTCGAAAAGTTTTGCTGCAGGTTTTAAGAATTCGGATATTTTGGAGATTTCCATATTATCCGAGTCATTCAAGTGACAAATGAAGGAAACATTATATATATACGGAGCTTGTTGTATTAGTTTATAATTTGGCGGAGTATCTTGTGTAGAGGAACCTGCAAGTTTTGTTGTAATGATGATTTCTTCGTTTATTGTGATATTAGGAGTTACGGTGTTATCAAGTGTCGTCTCATTTACAATCGATGAGTTCTCGGAATTTTCCTCTAGCAATACAGGGTTTGAAGTTTGTGTACTGTTGTTGATATCGGTATGTTCTAGATTATTCGGGCAATGCTTGGCAATATGACCGTCCATTCTACATGTGTAACATTTGAATTGTCCTGTACTCGGATAGATATAATGCGTAATTTCTTCGTAAGTTATTTTTATGAGTTCGAGTAATTTTTTAACGTCGTTGGCGTCGATTTAGGTTTGCCGTCTAGCGCTTAGAACGTAAGAAATCCGTCTTTCGAGAAGGAGGCCATGAGTGTAGATATAGGGGCGTAACGTTTTATGTCTAATCAGTCTAAGATATCTTCTAGTACACCGTGTGGTATAGGAGGTGCAACATTTGAAAATAAAACTCTCTGATGTTTGGCAGTTAGGGGTCTAATCGGAGCTTGTGTATCCCCGATCTGTAGAAACTTGAGATTACTAATCTGCTCTTCTATCAATTCTTTGGTAGAAAGATACAAACATACCCTATTGTTGGATATTCTGGTAACGTACAAGATATTCTTTTTATCCACTAGGTCACCAACTGCACATATGTAATCTGTTAAATTCAGTCCTCCAATACATTCTACAATCAGGCCTTGATCGCGTTTGGAGAATTAATTCCGCGTGATCGATGCGTAGCTGGCACTTCTTATCTTAGTAACTTCGTATGAAAAAACTTTAGAGGAACTTTGGGACCGTTGCTTTTTATCTAATTCATACATGATTAAATCACTTTTTGCACTCGCGAGAATGCCGAGAAATTTTGGGCTATTAAAGCCCTGAGAAGTGTTATACACACACGCGGCTTGCCGACGTTCCGGTGTGGCCTAGAGCGCTTGTAAACACACGTGCTCACTCGAAGAGAACTCGAGCTCACTCGAAGAGAACTCGAGCTCGATTCAATCTTCGATAATGATTAGAATAATAGTCTATTATAGTAGTACAGCTTATCTATTTAAACTTTTATTATGACTTACAGAATTCAAAAAGTTCATTGTTTGATTATAGTTACATCAAATTCATTAAATTCAGACAGAGGCAAGCAGTTTTAAACATAAAGCTAAAAACAATAGTAGATATTGTTTAAAAAATGAAAGTAAATATGACGTAACATACTGATTCATACGCAGTAAAATTTTATCTGATTAGTAACATTGGATTAGCTTATAATTTACGTATTACAAGCTATTCTCTTTCTTAACTATAAAGCTGCAACGGTACATTTTTATGTTCCCAAGCCTAATCAGGCCAAATAACTTAGAGACTGTCTTTTTTACTTTAGTTTAAACAAAGGCTTAATATAAAATAATCGATGCTCTCCATTCGACACTGAATACACTTACTTTTAAGAATTCCTATTTAAAAAGTATAAACACTGTTTTTTATAGTTCTCCGGATCTACCATTGAAGTTTCTTTAAATTTAAATGAATTTCTTCGGATGGGAATTTCAAAGTAAGAGATATTGATATTGAAACTACCTCGTTTGCTGAAGTATCATACTAAATAACAAGATTGCACCGATACAAGCTGTAACACTATGTACAAATCCCACAAAGGTACCGCCCGGAATAACGATACGGAGAAAAATACAAATTTTCGTCCTTGAGCAAAAACGAAAGTCGCTTGACTATCAGCACTCGCGGATGCCAACTTCGATGAACGCGTATCGCTACCGCGCAAAAGAGAAGGTGGTGAGCGTACCGACTCGCTAATTGGACACAGACCACCTCGTAATATACGCGCATCCTGAACAGCTCGCATGCATCCGAGCCGAGGCTCACGCGCTGCGATTATTATTTGCGATGCGAGGTCGCGATATAGCGGCATCGTGAGCGAGATATAGGAGGAAAAGCCGTGGAATGACGTGTGTGCTTAACGGAATCGTGGTTGGGGATCAAAGCGCACCTCGATGCTAATGTCCACGTGTGGCCGGGGAACGCGTCTGCTCTCCTGCGGTCTCTTTCTGCAGAGCTACAGGATTTCGTTGTCTTGTTCTGTTTCTTACCTTATGCAAGGTCGACGGAGCTGATTCTTTCGCGACGGAGGTTATCGACTCTATTGAATTATCACTGTTGTCGTGATGTGATACTGTCTAGAGGAATAATGGTCTTTGAATTACTCTTGTGAATATAAGCCTAACGGAACATTGTGGAATTACTTTTTATTAAAGAAAACTCAAAAATCGAAATAATAAACTACGTTTATTTGTGTATCTAAATAATTCGAGTAAAGGAGGGTACATATGGATGGCCTATACCGGGCCCATGTAAAATATTGACAGGGAACTTATAAAGCGGATGTGAGCATCAAGGACTGCTAAAATTTTAAGCATTTAAACAAAAATTTCCTTTTGTATAAAATGAAAAACATAAAAAAAAATTAATTGTCTCAATTTTTACAACTAAATGGCTGATAAAATCTTGATTTTTTTACTTATTTTATTGGATTTCACCCTCTCTTTTCTAAGTTTCCCAACACTTTCCCGGTTTAAATTCTTTTATAATGTTTAAAATTTTACAACTTCTAAATAATATACTCAATTTTGTATATCGATCCCTCCACGACCCCTTACTTATTACGCATCCATTGGGATCCTCATCTAAAAATACACTACAAAAAGAAAATCTTATTTTAAGATTGACCGATCTTAAATTTGTTGCATCTTAAAATTTCAAATGCTTGAAAAACATAAAAATAATATTAATATTATTTTAATAATAATATTAATTATTTTAATATTAATTATTAATTATTTTTATTTTAATATTAATATTATCTTTATGTTTTTCAAGCATTTGAAATTTTAAGATGCAACAAATTTAAGATCGGTCAATTTTAAAATAAAATTTTCTTTTTGTAGTGTAAACAAGAGATATTATAGAAGTCATTGATTTTAAACTGAAAAGATATGTATTGCAGTAAACATTCGGTCAGCCGAAAAAAGGCATAATGTCACCTAAGGTCAATTATGATCCGGTTTCTTTTTATAAATCAAAAGTCAAATAAGCAAAGCTGCATTAGCAGCGGTTTTTAAAGATGGAGATTTCAAATCTAAAGTCAAATAAGCAGTCGCATTAAAAGAAAACTATTAATCATTTCGTGTATGCTAGAATTTGGAAAATCGTACATATAAACGGAATCTATTTTATATACCTTCAGATGTCGCTAAATTTAAATCCTAAATGAAATTTCTTAAATAAATTTGTTTAAACAATGTGGTTAAATAATTCTATTGCAAAATTAAAGTTTCAACGATACTGGATACCACAGATAGAATAGATGAGAATGTTAAAATAGTTAAAGTTTGAATAAGTGAGGTATCACTGGATATTTTTCTAAACTACAAAAAATTAAGTTTTTGTTAAAACCGACTTTCATCACTTAGTACATAAAAAATTATTTAAGGAACAGCTCAATTTATTACTGAATCTGAATTTAATCCTAAAATATGAAAATTGTCTGTCCATAGATTTGCTTAATGATGTTAGAGTACGAAATTGCTGGTGATTCAATAGTAATGAAATCGATTCCTTGTTCATTCTGCAGAAAAAAGTGATTAGTACAGAAAACGGTAATTGCTTTACAGCTGCAGTTTATAAGTAGAAAATGAAACCTTGATCTGAGCAATTTCCAGTTTCGCACCTACTTAAAATATCTAGCAGTATCTCAGATTGCCCGTAAATGCCCCTCGGCTATAGTAACCTCTGCACACTACTTATAAAATGCTTACATAAGCTTTCTCTCATTTCTTCACCCACTCTAAGTGTTTTCCGAGCCACGCCAAGTACTCTCGTGTTATACCCACCTAGGCATACGCAGGAGTAGAGCACTGACAGGCCTCGTCCGCGGCCGGCACGGCTCCAGCCTTTGGTCGTCCGTTTTCCTCGGCTCCCCAATGGTGCTACCGTACCACCAACTGTCCGCAGCCACGCGTGACCGAACATTCTCTTCCTTGCTCCCATTTTCCGTCTTTCTTTCTTTTGCCGGCGTCGTCCCTCTGTGCGTTGCCTCTGCTGCAACTCGGCGCGGCTCTCGCCGGTTATGTTAATTCCGCAGCACCGCGCACAAGCGAGGAAAGAAGAACGCCAACACTGAAATGGCCAACTGACGTTTTGCGCTGCGCGACTTTGTAGCGCGGATTTTGCGCGAGCGCGCTTTTTCATGCGTGGCTGCACGGATGCTAATGTGCGACTGGGTGGGTATAGCTAATTTTTTTGGTTGCATTTTCCGATGATAAATTCTTTCGCGCGCTGTTCCGAGCGCTCCTCGCCTACTCACTTGATACAGTGCTGCTTGTCTCGAGATTTATCTATTTCTTATATTACCATTGAACGGTAAAAGCGGGTTTCAATGTCTTGGCAAATTAAGCTTTTTTTTTATATTAGAAATTTGTTAAAATTGTAAGTAATCGTATTAATAATTGTCATTTGTTCAAATTGTAAGTTCAAGTTATCTTATAATTATTTTATTAACAAATACGAAAGAATGTTTTTTTCATCCATTTTGATATTATAACATCCTTAAGATATACCTTAATATAAATACCAAGAATAAGAAAAATCATAAGTAAGAGTATGTAAAAAAATGCTAACCCTTCATAGTTTCCGGAAAGTCTCAGAAAAACAAGGAAATCAGCCTTACTTGTGCACTCAGAAATCAGACTCGCCTTCCTTGAGCACAGCGCCAATATCCGCACGCTAATATCCAGCTAATAATCTTATCCGCGCATGCCGTTGGAATTCATTGCACGACTCTTCCCCTATATCAACGGTAACAACTAAAACACGTTCTCGCGCGCACTCGCGCTATCATTGTTCCTTCTCTCTCTCTCTCTCACTCTCCCTCGATAAGCATCCGCGATCGCCATTCCCGTGAGCCTCGGCTCCCTCTTCTGCCGCTTTTTCTCACAGAGAGCAGGGAAAATAAGGATCCGATAGTATAGCTCTTCGGTATATACGGACGATTAGAAAATCCGCGGCTTGGCCCTCGTGCAGCGCACATGCGCATCACGAGTTGGAAGCAAGTACTTAGCTGGTCCCGCGCCTCCTCGCTTCGTCGTCCTCGAATTTGTTGCTACCGTCGCTGTTCGGCTTCCGGTACTTTCTCGTGTGACCTTCGCTCCGCTATCTATCCGCCATTTATCTCTCCCTCTTTCTTTTACGGTCTGTCGTCCGTTACTCTCATTCTCTCCTCTTCTCTCCCTTGTTCTCCAGCGGGGGGCCTATTTACCGAATAACGACCCTTGGGGGGGCTTCTGCTACCATGCTGTTGCCCTTTTGCCAACTTCTCCGGTATCGTGAATCTCGATTTCTTCTCTCGGCCCTTCTTCCTCCTCCTCCTCCTCCTTCCTCACCACTGTATGTGTCTTTCGTTTCTTGTGCACGCGGGGCGCACTGCATCGGGGGAAATCCATCGCGGCATAGGAGATTTCCGTTACGTTTAGCGTTATCCTCCGCGCCGATCGAGGATAGGCCCGCGCCTGTGTAGTCCCCGTTTGTTCGTTCGTTGCTCGTGCTCTTAGAAGAAGAAGAAGAAGAAGCGACGACGTCGACGACGCGAAAGCTGCTAATTTTAACGCTGCCTCTCCGCCGCCTGCACTTTATTTTACTCAGGCCGCACGAATTTTCGTGCTCTGGATACGGAATAGCTGAGCATGCGCGGCCCAGCTGTCTCCCTTGAATTTATGTCGCATAAGCACAATGCCTAATCTGATTGAACCATTAGCGAGTCGCGCGCAGCTGCTTTGTGGTGCTGCTTTTTTCGCTCCACGCGATTATTTTCGAGGCTCTTTTTTATAGCGCCTGCCGCGGAAATATATTGCCCTTTGTCACGTGGAAAAATTTGCTAATGTCCTGGATGCGGTGCTCGGAGCGGAACGAGGCGCGCGTGAAACATCTCGGCTGGAATCTGCTCGAACCGGCGTGAAATGTAATCGAGTTGCATTGCTAACCTACACTCGAGTAGTGGTAAACACTCGAGTGCAGTGTATTGTATCGGCGAAACTCGTTCGGTGTTACGAAGATTTCTGATTGACGGTACAATTTTAGGGATAATGTAAAATCAATACTTTATTTCAAGATAATCTTAAAATCCACAATTATTTTTCTTGAAAATTATGATTTATTTCAGTTTAAACTTTTAACCAACTAAGGAACATATTATTAGCTTTTCAGCTTATATCCATTTTCAGCTGTTTTTAATGAAAATACAAATTTTGATTTTATATATAATATTGTTTTTATTAAAAATTCTAAAATTGTAATAAATTAAGAAGTAAATACATTTTCATAAAAAGTATAACTATAATAAATAAGAAATATAATAACATTCAATAGTGTTGATATCACTAATGTGTCATGGCGTATTCAATGAATTTACGATAAAAATACACGCTTTCGAATAAGTCAGGTATGCCAATAGCACATTGATCGAAACCAATACTGAAAACACCTACGAGAGTGCCTTTGTATACAAGAGGAGCTCCGCTGTCACCCTAAAATCATTTATTGCAATGTAAATATTATGAGAAAAGTAAGAGAAAAAGGAATCTCATTGTTACTTACGAAACATGGACCATAATCGACATCTTTAAGAGTACAAATACTCTGATTCTTTACGAGGTAGCCGTATCCGTACTTTTGGTAATAAGTTTCGCAGTCCTTGTAATAGAGCGTAGAGACTTCTAGCTTCTGCAAGAATTCGGTATTCCGCTGACTGTAATCGTCTCCCCATCCGGAGAACTGTACATTCACGCCGCTTTTCACTTGTGAGCTTGGTAATGAGATGGTCGACACTGAATGAGAGAGTTTCACTTCTCGCTCAAGCTTATAAAAAATCATGCTACTGTGAGTATATTTTTTAATAAACTGTGCAATCTCATAGAATGTAGTTTCAATCTGTATTTATAACTATTTTTGAGTGAATATGCTTTGAAACTGGTGTATATTAATTGAAAAAGATACTTCTAGTAGATACTAGTAGTTAACCACTTTAAAAGATTAACTTGATCAAGCTATTTGTTGTTATAGAGATACATCGATTACTGCTATTACTATGTGATTTTATTAAAAATTAAATTTTATAAACTTAATCTCATTATACAAAACATTTAAACTTCTTTATTTAAAGTTTCATTCTTGATGATATAATTCTATTAAAAAAAGTTAAATTACCTTCTTAATGCTTAAATAATATTATTTTGAAAAACATATTCTGTATCTAATCATATCTTATAATTGCGACTAGTTATGCAAATAAACCTTTTTAAAATGGGATGATAAAATTCATAGAAAAAACTTATTAAACACGACTAGACCTATTATGGAGTGAAACTTCATTTAAGTTTTTCATTTATGTAAATACAATCTGTGAATTGACATTGATAATGAAACACTATTAGTTTGAAATTAAGCATGCACATAATCAAAAATTCAATAACCTACGTCAGCTTATATACATCATTTTCATAAGACTGAATTGCAAATTCATTTTTCAGTAATTGAAATTCAATCAAAGTTTCTGATATCGTAAATACTTACGTAAACACTTAAAATTTAGGAAGATCGTATGCTTGACTGATAAATTTTTGTAAATAGTCATTGCTATTAGTATGAGTTTGTTAACATGAGATTGGCAAACTATTGCGTGAAAAGATCCACGTTTATATAGGAGATTATTATTTTTCCATTATAGATATTGATTTTTGAATAAATTTAATGAGTGCAAAAGAAATTACCGTTAAAACAGCAATATCGTGATCGTAGGCATCTTTGATAACATGACCATCGTAGGGTGGATAAATGAGGACCTTCTGGATGCGATAGGCGTATCCGCCCCTTGTCAGCCTGTTCGTACCGACGACGGCGATGAGATTGTCGTATCCGATACGGATGCAGTGATAAGCGGTCAATACGTGTTTAGTGCTGATAAGGGCACCTCCGCAATCGTGTTTCCCATCGCGTCTAAGCGACACCATGTACGGGAACTCGCCGATTCCGGCCACAGATCCGCCGTATATCCTTTTCTTCTGAGATTTCTTTGGAGATTCCCCATAGATATCTGACAACACACATACACATTCTTTAACAGCTTACATCGATTGTATACATCATATAGACTGTGCCTCTTACAGATATAGTTTAGAAATCACGCTTTTCTAAAAATATGTTTTTACTTTATAATTGAGGAGATGGTTGGAATAACGATATAAGTCGAGTTATGCAGTTCATCTGGAGATTACATAAACTAAATCAGTAAACACACACACCATACTTTAAGGTGGCTTCAGCGACTTTTTATAAAAATATATGTCTTTGAAACTTTCCAAAAATGTTCCTTGAATATTATACTATTGATCTATGTAAAGAAACTCTGGGTCAACGATCAAATTATTGAAAAAACTAAACTTATAGAAAGTCACATTAAACTCATAACCTTATGGGATGCGGACGTTTATCACATCTTATTAAATTATAAAAACGTATTTCTTAACAAACAGAATATGTAATTAAAGATTTTGTAGCAGATTCCAATGACGTCATCATAATTATGTGTGAACGACCAAATAAAAAATATATTAAGAATAAACGGTAAAAACGTGCTTCTGCGCATGTACACCAAAAACTATTAGCAGAATAAGTTTTTGTTATTATAGATATTCAGAAGTAGTTTACCATATTTATCAATGAAATTATAATGAGGTAATTGATCCAAAATTAAATAAAAAAATGTATTAAAAAAGGATATTATTTACATACATAACTGAATAGGATATTCGGAAATACGGTATAACGCATGAAAAGAAAAGGTAAGATTTTCAAATGATTACTCAAAAAAGGCAGTTTTTCTATTTAAAAAAAATTATTTACGTATCATTGATTACTAAAAGCCTTGCAATGATCGCGCCAGCTGTTTTAACAGCAGATTAAGTTAAATGGTTAATGTCGTTAATAAAACATGTTAATGCTGAAGCGTAGCTATGATACAAACATATTTTTAAGGAAATATTTTCAATTCCTGTAAAAAGTTTGGCCAAAACTTAGAAAATAAAAAAAAATATTGAGAATATCGAATCAGAAATTGCTGTAATTACTACAAAATCTATCGCTGAGTACAGTTTAACAAAGAAACTAAACGAAAAAAATGTTCGAAAGAATACAAAAAATATTAAAGCTTGAGTTGATGCTAATTCAATAAAAACTAACATTGTTAAATCTACTAAAAGAAGGAAGTTCTAAACAATTACACAAAAACTAAAAACAACATAAAAATTTCAGGAAGAAAATTCTAAAAAATCAATGAGTGTTTGTCATTATAATATAAAGTTAGTACTCTCCGTTAGCATAGTTTTTATATGCATACAATCATTAAAACACCATAAAACCGACTTGATATATGGAAGAATGGTATAAGTCGAAAAATTAATTTTTTTTTCAGCTCATATATTTAATTTTAGTATTTTTCTGTTACGAAATGAATTCAAACTTATGCTCTGAAAGACTATGTTAAATTACAAAAATGGAAATTAACTTTAACTAAGATTCCCACGTTCTTCTCATTTTTCTCAAAATTAAATTTTTCGAGATATACCGTTATTCCATCCATCCCCTCAATATTGCTGAATAATTAAAAAGTATATATAAAGAAATTGTTAATTCTATACTACTATTAATTTTAGTAGTATTAATAGTAGAACAATTATGTAAATTAGAAAACTGAGCAGCTACAAGACATATCAATGAGCAAAAAATAAAATATTTAATTTATTGGGAATAAAGATTATGGAGTATAAATTAGCATGATTATTAAATATAATAATAATCTTTTACTAAATATTAATCTGCACAGCTTAATATACATAAATCAACAAACCTGTAGCTAACAAGAATATAACAATTATAACGAAAGATCCATACTTAAACTGCATGATTTTAATGTCGGTACTTCTATTATACGTTAAGTGTGTACTTGAACTGTAGTAGTCGCGAGTTCTGTAAATGATTTTTTACCGTATCAATGTTCAAATACAAGTGTGTTACTTTATAAATTCTTTAGCATGTGCGTGTATATGTGTGTGTGTGTGCGTGTATGTGTGTGTGTGAGTGTGTGTGTGCGTGCGTGTGTGTGTGTATGTGTGTGTACGAATCAGTACAAGTAAAGTTTACGTAATCTTAAACTTTTATACGTAAAGAGTTGGTTTTAGAGTATGTAAAATTTTATATTGAATGGATTTATTATTATTAAAAATGATGTATTTGTATTGTTTAAGTGACGTACAAAAACCTCTAGATAATAGCTAGTTGATTGGAGACTTACTGCTTGTATTACAATAAGCAATGTTCTTCTATTCTGTTCTATTCGTTTATCATTTTATGAGATATATGATGAAATCTCAATTTCATGCGATTTAAAAAAATAAAGAGTATTTATTTTAATTATAGTGTACCGTAAAGTGAAGTCTCTTGGGCTATAATATTAAAATTATATTCAACGAGCACTTTAAGCAGCTACATTTTCTCTACTATTTTGTACATATAGCTTGAGGTGTGTCATGACTTGAAATAAACTTTGTAAATGTTTCTAAACTTCGCACTAACGTATTGTAGCTTATAATGAAGACGCGCTTATGAGTAATGAAAAACAGATTGACTTAATATACTCAATAATTTTTCTTTTTTTCTAACTAAAAATGTAATTCGGTACTTTGAAAAATAGTTTCAAGAATTGTAATATTAGTAAGTTATTAAAAATAAAAAACAGTAAAGGCAGAAACCTGAAGAGATTTGAACGATTTTTACTTATCGACTTAAGGGTAGCACCGAGAGAATTTTCAGAATTTTAAAAAGTCATGAGTAAGGTTTACAAGCAATGTAAGTCTTCGAACTGCAGTGAATCACTATTTGAGGATTTGCTTATATATAGATATATTAGCGGAAAGAATAGCATTTCTTGCAGGTGTAAAAACTAAAACGATTCTTTTTATGATAGTACGTACCAACTGTACTTGTTTTTATTTTTAAAAAGTCATGAAATATGTCAAATAAAATAATACTTTAAAAAGAAAGTTACGATGTTGACGAAAAAAGTCGCTACTAAAAGTCATGAAACTTTAAAAATGATTAAATTCATAGAGATACATTAATTCATAGAGAAACATACTCTCTATATTAAAAGCGATAAAGAAAAAATTGATTCCTACAATAGTATCCTCATTAAATAAAAGTATGTAGGAGATGATTACAATATTATGAAAAATATCACTATCATGGCATATCTTTGTGTTAGTATTTGTGCATCCGACGCTCGATTCTACGTTTATTTGAATTAAACAAATTTCATCGTACTTATGTATATAAAAATGTTGCTACCCATTACGCGTAAAAAGATTAAATTAATACAGAAAATGATCATAAAGAGGATAATTCGCTCGCAGGAATCCAGAAGACATAAGAAGCAACACGATTAACAAAACAAAAAGAGGAAAGAGAAGAAGAAAAAAATAACAACTACGTTCCCGCGGCCGCTATGTTCTCGCGAGGGAGCAGTGTGGCTCGCCGAGAAACTCGCGATATTATTTTTTCTTCCATTTTTCCTGGTCGCATGGTGCATAGGAGCTGTGCGAGCGTGCACCGTTTCTTCCTTTCCTTGAAGACGTGCAACTCGGCGCGCGGCAATAATTATTATGAGCGGTGCGTTATCCTAATCTCGTCGTTACATCAGGTTCACTTAGCCGCAACGGTAACTCGCGTCCGCGATCTTCTCTCTCTTTCTCTCTTTCCTTCTCTCTCCTTCTCTCTCAGCTGCTTTACTCTGCTCTGCTCTGCTCTGCTCTTACTTTTCTCTTGAAACGCCGCGAAGAGCTGCCCGTATAAACTCAAAATTGCAACAGCGCAACTCCTTTTTTTTCTCATTCTCGCTTGTTTTTAGCGCATAAAAACACACAAATGCGCACCAAGAGCGAGCAGCGGTCTTTTTAACCGGGATGAATGAATGAGAATAAGTTAGCTGGAGTTGCTCACGGCTGGCATATTTAACTGTTATGCGCTGTTATACAGAAGTATGTCGATTCAAATTCTTGCACTACTACGTATAATACAGCTGCAGGTAAAAAATGAAGTTTAGCTATGAATCCATTTTATGCAATTAGTATGTATATGGAGATTATGTTTGCATCCAGAAGCTTAAAATGTCATTTTGGCTTTAGAACATAATTTCCTAGATTTGCTTTACCAAAACAAATTAAAGACATTTGATGGAATAATATTCATAACTAGAGTTCTATATCTGGTAGAAGCCAAAGCGAGTATTATTTAATACCAATTTTGAGGCCATGATCACTTAAGAGATAAAGGATGAAAAGATTCAGTAACATAATCATAAATGCACAAAAATTAAATTGCTTAAAGAAGATAAAATCGCATATCACTGTAACTTATGAATTTACCGGATGCTATGTTACAATATACCTTCATTAATAATCTTTATCAAATGGGCAATAAAAGTGAATCTCACAAGTTTCCTTTGATCACAGATAATATCTTAGTAAAAATGTGCACGAAGTAATAAAGATATATTGAATAAAAACCCGTAAGAAACTCTCTACGTAAACAATTATTGTAACAGAAAAAGCTATAACGTTACTTATAAATATTTAATAAAATAATCGTTATCATAAATCTTATTTCACCGATGCATAATAAAATGGCAATACAATATCTTTAAAAGTAATACAGCTATAAAGTTTGATGACCAGTGGCAAACCCCACGCATTTCAAAATTTTTCTCACGCGCACGCTATGTCGCTGATCATGAAGAAGAAGAAGTAGAAGCAGATGAAACAGAAGAAAAAGATGATGATAAAGAAGAAGAAGAAGATTATACTATAATGAATGCACTTCAATAGCCAAGAAGTTGTAGTTTATAAAGTCGTATTACATATTTGTCTACACATACTGCTGGCCTCTAAATAAACATAAATTCTCATGTCTATATATACTCGTAGAAGAGAGTGCGTCGGACGAGTGCATATACACATAGCGCGAACGCAGGAGTGCTTCCCTTCCCTCTCTCGGCCGTGTTCATATGGACTTAACGCCGATCTTAATTGCAGTTACATGCAAATATCCGGCGTGCGAATGCTGCGTAGCGTCGGCTCTCCGGGAGCTTTCTTGCGAGCCCTGGACCTCGCGATCGCGCTGTGTGAAATAGGGTCCTCCAGGCTCAACACAATTATCACACGCGTACTTGCTTCTCTCTATTCATCTGCGCGAGCGCGGCCTTTAATGATCGCGCTTCTTATCGCTTAACAATTTTCTAATTAGAGGTAATTTCGCCCGCGGAGCTCCATTGATGTTGATAGGACGGCGCAGCGCTCACCGGGCGTACGCAATGTGTAACCTCATAGCCGAGCTTACAGCCGAGCAGCAGGCCTGTGCACCATATATGCATATGTGTATATGTGACCTTTCAACAGGTGCACTGCGCAGTAGATACAACAATGGGACGTAAAATCAATCGTTTCTCGATTCTCGATTCTCTGTTTTTCAAATTTGCAAATACGCTTTTTTATGAGAATACTCTTTATATTAACGATATTAACGATATTTTTTTGAATTGCAATTTCTTTTTACAATAAATTTCTTTTTTTTATTTTAACAGTTTGAAATTTAACGAGTACGAGACTAGAATTAATCTAATATTTTATTGGAAAAACGGTATAATTTTACTAGAATATTATTATGTTTATTGGCTTTGATTCTGAGAAACGGTACATTTTTAATATGCAAGGGTTAATAGAAATAGTTATACATATAAAAAAGCAACATAAATAAAAATATTTTCTACCCAATCGTTTGAATACCTTCAAGCGTTTAGCGTATTAAAATACGAATAACAAATGTTATAATTTCGGAAAAACAAAGTTGCTTTTCCAAACAGTGGCTGAAAAATCAGCATAAATATTTCAAAGCAAAGGATAAGTGTTGATTTTCACACAGAGGTACATGGCAAGCGTAAAGAAAGTGGCATTCCGGGCTCGCGGGGCGTCGAGCAAAAACCAGTAGAATCCCGCGGTGCAGTAATTAAATCAGGAGATACGGACAGAAGAAAGGAAGAAAAGAAACAAGGCGCCATAGACCCGCGGCGCTCGCGCGGTTGGCGCGTGCGCCGTCGCAAAAACGTCTAATAAAACGCCGCGGTTTCATCGAGCGCGCGGCGCTCAAGATACAATTAGAGGAATTAGCGCGCCGCGATAATTTGCAAGCCCAACGTGTCTCAGATCGCGCTCGATACACCCAATCCTCGCGCATCCCGCGACAAACTTATATACATGCAAAGCTCGACGCGTGACGAGACTTTCAAACAACTTGACGCGCTCGCAGTCTGTGCACTTCGAATTAGCGCCTCGAGGTTTAAATACAGCAGCAGTATTCTATAAAAGCGATCGCCCGGACACACAGAGGATCGCGTTTATATGCACTCGCGGTGGCAATTACCCGCGAGCGCGCTGCGATTTCCCACCGTGGAGCGGCAAGGAAGGTCCGGAAAAAAACTTCCTGCAGGACGTTGGCTAACGGAACGGACGGATGCTCGTGCCCGGCAGTCGCAATTATGATTTTTTGATGGAAGGGAACGAATGCGCGAAGAAAGCCACGGCTTTGGGAAATCAATGCCGTTTCACTTTTAAGTGGAATGCGTGACGGGTGATGCATAATGCGACCAAGTGGCACCATTATAGAGTATTTATAATTCTTTGTTAAACTGATTGAGTAGTGTGGCTATCTTTTGATAAATATTTTGTCATTGTGTATGGTTATGTTGTTAGTGGAATTGTCATCAACTGTTTCAAAATTCTATTTTTGTTTTCATGTTATACATATTTTTACAAGTGCACAATTAATTCACGTTTAATAATTACGTTCTCGAGGAAAATATTCTTATATACTTTAATATACGAAGATTTTAAATCATGAAAAATTATTCTTTAAGAAATAAATCTACATCTTATTTATTACCCTGTAAACTGTATTTCCGTTTGTTCTAAGCCAGTAGCAACTCGGCGCAGATCGACTTGGTTATTTTTGCTATTCAATGTTTCAAACACCCATTTATCATTGTATTAACTGCACGTCCAAGTAACAATATTTTACTTTTTGTACAAATTGTATTCAAAAACAATTCTATATAAATTATATAAACTTTATATAAAATGTAGACACAACACTGTTACAATCCATGTCGTGAATTTTACGATATGAATATCGTAAAATCAAAAAGTTGTATTTAAACTTTTTATGCAAAAATGTATCATTTACAAACAAATTTTGTTATCAAATTTTGCAATATCAATATCATAATATTTTATGAAATCATTTTCGTAATGAATACTATATAAAGAGTATAATAATACTACATATTTAAACGGTATGTATAAGAAACGTTTATTAAAGGGTTTGACAAATTCAGTATGTTATAACTAATAAATGTTACATAAGTTAAGTTACTTTTTCTCGTTATTATTCGGAGGAAAACAGATATAATTACTAATGCGCGAAACTTTTCCTTGAATTACTTCTAACGATAGTATCTGAATACAATATGTATCGCGAATCGATACAATATAGTTTGAAACGTTAATACCAAATTTTTCATTCATTATTCTAGTTGCCCTATTATTACATCTTATTAACTGCCGAGTAAGTGCACAGAAAGCATTATTGAGTGACAAAAAAGAGAATACTACTCCAAAGCAGGAGTTATTCCAGAAAATATGAAAGTTACATCGCTTATTTGTCAATCATACATTTGAAAAGTAAAAATAATTTTGCCAATTTTTACCCGCGTATATACTTCTATACTTTCTATCGCTGTGTGACGTGCTAAACAAAAATCGGTTATAGTTTCCAATTCATTTTCGATGAAAACGTTATTTATGGGTTTTCCCAGTACTTATATCACAGTGTCATTTTGATGTTGTTTGGCAATATTTAATTTACTTCTAAGTATTTTCTGAGCAGTAAGAATATGCATGGTATTGACAATTTCCATTTCAATTTTGTTTGGGCCATGTACAAGTTTTTTTACCTGTTCGTTGCCATCTTCGAATGGAAACGCTGACCAAGGCCAAAGAAGCCCCCATAAACGAACATTCTCTGCTAAATGTGTCAGTTGATGTACATTAAAGGAACATTTATTACGCTCGTATAGTACTTCTACTTCGATTACAAATAAATTCAAAAGGCATTCAGCAAATTCGATTTCTTGCATATGAATTTTATATTTTAATAAAAGAGTTGTATGAAATAATCAAGAAGTGCTCGTAATATTTTTGGACGCCTATTTTTTAATACAGTGGGAAAGGTATGTATAAGAGCTTCCCTGAGCTCAGAAGCTTTCCAATAATGTATGTATTTAAGATTTCGCGGTATGCGTGTTACATAGTCGGGGGGGGGGGGGGCAAAATTTTAAAATATCCATATCGATTTCATTTTGCAGTAATTTTTTAACGTAAAAAGGACTTCTATTGTTTTTCGTATCGAACCATAGTGAAAGAAGCATTCGAAAAACTCCAAGTAGAACTGCGTGCATATAATCAGGCACAACAGAACGAGTCGTATCAAATGCAGGAATCAACGCAGTTATGGAAGATCCTTTTACACCTTTAATATGTTTTACATTATTTATTACAGCTTCTAAACCCTGCAAAAGCATTCGCTCTTTCGTTCGTCGTATCGCATATATTAAAGGGGGATAAACTCTGTTAAATCCGCAACCCGTCGCGCATGTTTCCCCTTTATGCTCGCAGCATGTACACCCGCACTCTCCGTTGTGTAGCATAATGTTTTGAGCTGGTGCTCTTGCCGGAGCATCTAATGTAGCAACCGGTGCTATTACGACGCAATGTTTTACAACATTGTTGGATTTATCGAGCCAATCTATTCCATTTTCATACGCATGTTTCCCCTTTATGCTCGCAGCATGTACACGCGCACTCTCCGTTGTGTAGCATAATGTTTTGAGCTGGTGCTCTTGCCGGAGCATCTAATGTAGCAACCGGTGCTGTTACGACGCAATGTTTTACAACGTTGTTGGATTTATCGAGTCAATCTATTCCATTTTCATACAAATCTTTTAATGTATTAACAAATGGCCTTCAATATGACGTCATATCTGGGTTTTTTCTGTAGTATAATAAATACCGGTAACAAATTGAAAATTCCGTCTATATTCTGGAGGAATGTTTGCGATTTGGGTTTGCACAAGCCAAACTTGCCCATTTGAATTATTCGCTATAGGTAATCCATCTGTATTGCAGATTAAAAATACATCATTATCTCCTGGAATAACGTCCTGCTTTAAATTTCGCTAGACCGTGCCTGATGTTATGTCGCTCACATAATTCGGATCGTATCTTTCTCGTTGTTTATGTACATTTATTAAATCACTGAGATTTCTTATTTCGAAAGCATCTTTTATATTAAATCGTTTAAGCCCTTTATTGTTAATGAGTTATTTATAAAAAAGTCAAGAATTTTACATGCGCACTCGCCTACGGATAATTCACTGCCTTTGTAAACATTTTTTTCATTCAAATATCATTTTCATTTTCAAATTCTAAATATTCCAAAGTTTCTTCAAAATCGTTTTCAAAGCCGTCATCAGGTTCACTTAAAGATTCTACCGAAAAAGCGCCAGATATTTCGGAATTCAAATCATTATTATCTTCTATCTCAATAGCGCCATCATTCAATCCTATGAATATTAATGAAATTTAAAATATTTTATAAATATATCAAAAACATATTATACTTTTGAATACTATATTGTTAAAATAACATATGTGACAGCATGTTAGATTTTATAAATATACTAGAAGTTCGATGTAATTAAAATACTTTTTTACGGTCCATTATCTTTTTCCAATCATATGACATACTAAAATTTTACTTTTACGCTTTTTTAACAATATTTATTGCAAATTTCATTATGAATATTCTTTTAAAAAATATGTATAATCGAATAATGTAAACTTAATTGTTAAAATTGACTTTTTTGCTATTTATACCCTACTAAGAAGTTCGAATATTACATTAATATAATGAGTTATTAATGGTTGGAATTGTTTGGCATAAAACATGTACAAAGGAGTATGCCTCCATATTTGTAATATTTGGACCGATCATGAGGAACATATAAAACTAAAACCAATATTTAAAGCTTATCTTTGAAAAAAAGAATTGATCTCTTAAGTAAGGGGAAACTTAACCAAACGCGGTAAAAAATTGGTAAAAATAAGTAGAACTTTCCGTGTGTGGTTAGACTTTATGGATTGCTGTAAATTTGAAAAATCCATGAATGTTATTCCTTTTAACTTTCTCCGCACTTTAAGGTATTCATTTCTTTCATAAAATACATATAATCAGTTCATACGTTCCCACAGACTCGATGTGGGCATCTTTCTTTACAAAATTTTTAAATGATTAATCGATAATGTCAAATATTATATGACAAACAGCGTTCCAACAACATACAATTTTTTTTTAATTTGTTTTCTCTTAATATTTACAGAACATTAATATTTACAGTACATTAACAAATTAATACAAGCTGTTTGTATTTCTTTTTTATGTTTATAATAATTTAATCTTATTAAATTTATTTGAAAAATTATTTTCTACAAATATTACATTTTATTAATGTAAACAAAACTGTGAATGTAAGTGTGTTAGTTGTGTTATACCGTGATATTTTTAATCGCGATGTCTATTCGCCTGAAATTTGTGTGCGCGGAAAAAGCTCGAGAACAGTGCAATAACGGCGCGCTATCATGCGTTTTTGCGGTGACCGAGTGAGTTTGAATATAAAGCTTATGCGCAGAAAGCTACGGCCGCGTATAACATGTGCTGGACTACGGTCGCGCCGCCATACAGCAGTGGTAGCCAAAATCGAGGCCAAAATAAAAAGCAGAACCTTCATCTTATAGGTTATATGTCGATCCCCGTGTTTGGTGCGACGACCGTATCTGTTAGGATGCTAAGCTACTCAAGTGCGCGGAGAGTTGCGTCGTAGCGCTTTCGCAGGTATTTTGTGTCCGAATTGCTTTTGTGTCCAAATATATTAGTACGCCTAAATGACATTAAATATTCAATATTTAAATAACTCAACTACTATTAATTTAAAAAGGTTGATTTCAGTACTTGTTAAATATATATCAAACTTTTATATATGTACTCTTATTTTGAATTTTAATACTTTATATATTATTTGACATTCTGTATAAGTACTTCAATCTCCATGTTTTCTATAACACGATCAGCCATCTCTTGATCGTTTGAACCATTTTCTGCTTGCAAGATCCTTAGTCTTTCTAACCTCGCCCATCGACGAAGAGTTACGGCAGGAATTTTCACGTACTTCGCACCACACATAGTAAATATTAAAACGATATAAATGTATAAATATTTTGTATTTAATAAATTTTAAGAAAAGTGTACGGACTAGTTTTTTTCAAGCCCGAAATTTAATCAAGTTGACCAGCTCATTGAAGCGCTATAGTTTAAACACGCTTAATTTAATTTAAAAAAATCAGTTTGTTACTCGGATCGAACTTAAAAGAGCTTTTAAACAATTCGACATTTTAATAAATATTTACATTATCAATCAACGTTGTGAAGGACATTACTTTTATAGGTTGAATTATACTTCCATCTTTTTGCATACAAAAGTGATTATGCGTATAAACATTAATTCGTAATATTATAACTCACCTCATTATCTGCAATTTGATTACGAAAATGTGCCATGGTGTTATTTATAAATACTTTCTTATTTAATTAAGTTCTAATAAAAATTCGAACGTATATTTTCAACATTGTGACATTTCAATATTCGATAACAAGAAGTAAGCAAATGTATGCATATCGAAAATCGATGTTTTTTGTTAAAAGAAAAAACACTAACGATAATTTGTTTAGCTTGTCAAACATAACCGCGGCGCAAAGCTGAAAAGTCGTTCTGTGATATTCTACTTTCTGAAAAAGAAAATTTCGTCGGAAATGCTGTTCTTATTAGAATGTGAGGACAGTTCATTCTGCGTCATTTACAAGCATTCTATTTTATTCGACGATTGCCAAATAAAGCTATCCACAGGAATGGATGTACAATTTGTGTGGCCAGAAAACTCGAAAAATGCTAAATAGTATCGTGGCTGAATAAATGATATGTCTAGTAAGTTCTTATCTTTCAAATATTTAATATTTTGACATTTAAATCATAAAAGAAAATATATTTAGGACAATTTTATACATCATGTAAAGACTCTTACAGGAACCTATACGTAAATATGCTTTAAAGTGTTGAAAATTGATAAAATTCTATCATCATACAAAAATTTATTTGCTTATATTTTCGCATTACTTCATATGATATTTAAACTGATAAATACAAAAATTATCTCAATTTTTTATTAAATATGTAGATAACCTAAATATTTGTGTTACTTTTATAAATTAATATCACCAAAAATGTTGTTGTTTTTATAGTTGACGAAGAAAGATTACTTGATTTAATGGATAAACTCCGAAAAAATAAAAAAACAACAAAGCAAGCTAAAAAGTGTACGAATAATGAGAAGCAAAAAAAGAGGAATTTGATAATTGAAAGTGAATCCGAATCAGAAGTTAATCTTAATGAAGATAGTGATAAGGTACCAAATTATTTCTAAAATATATATGTTTGAAAATTTTTATGAAAATAAATTTAAACGATAATCTAACTTTTATAGGAACAAACAGTGAAACGTTTAAAAAAGCGTATAAATTTAATAAAAGTTAAGCAGATTTTTAGTGAGTTGGGAATATCAATTGAGCCACAAATTAATGTTAATGTATCAAAAAACGCACCGACGGATTTTGAAGCAAATAATGTTGCAAGTACAAGCGATTTTAATAATCAGTTTACTTCTTCTTTGGACGTTTTGAAAAATATAAAGAAACGGAACTGGATTTTTGAGAATATAAATTCCTTACGGACTGATATTGAGTCTTGCTTTGCTGCCCTCACGGTAGTAGCAGATAGTCTACAATCGTTATCAATGGTAAGCTAAATAATTTTCAGTTTCGATTAATCAGAGTGTCAAAGATTTTTGTGGTTAGGCACTAGAACTCTTTTAAAATATAGCTCCAAATTACTAACCTCCCTTATGTCCTGATTTCTGCGGAACAGCGCGGCGAGGTTTCTGCTTTTCTGCCGTTCTCCTTTATCTCAAAAGTACAACTATTTGCGCACGATTTAATATTTTTTTAAACTATATTTTGCTTCCGAGTCGTTATTTTCTCTTTGCTAACGCTTTTTTCTTTGTGATATTATAATTTTTTAAATAAAAATGGAGATTATTTTAACTTTGTACATTTCAGGTAATCGAACTCTTAAAAGGATCAGATGTGTTCGTGAAAAGCTATGCTCTAGAAAATGTAAAAGAGACTTGCGATAAGCAGACCAATATTGCCCGAGCACTATTAAAAATAGTTTTTAATAAAGATGCACTGCCCTTGTTATCTCTAAAAAGGAAAAATTCGAAGAATACCGATGATTCACGACCAGGTCTCTATCGAGGCGGTGTCAATGCAATTTTAGGTACTTATTAAAGTTTGTAACATGAAAAAAAAAATATATTTCAGCGCTACAATTTTTGTCTTTTTGCAGCATTTGTGAGAGCTTTTGCTAAAAAAACATAATTGGAAGTCAGTGGATGATCAATCTGTTACAAAAAGCTTGGCTCAGAATTTAATTAAGATTAAAAATAAACATAAATTAAATTTGGAAAGGTAAATCAAAATTGAAGGCCAACACATTTAAAGTAGACGTTTTAAAAAACTTAATTTTATTTAAATTAATAATTTATTATATTATTACATTATACTATTGAATGGCAACTGGTGACCGAATTCTCTATTTTAAAAAGTATTTATAGCAGTTAAAAAAAACAATCTTGAGCATAATCTTGAATATTTATTATTTTTTTCATTTCATAAAGTTCACAATTATTCGTATACAATTTTAAAGTTTGGCAATTCACTATTAATTTGACGTACCTAAAACGATTGTGTATAAAAATTCGTTTATTTAAGTTTTAAATAATGCGCAAAACTAAAAATGCGATGTGAATTAAACTTATAATATAGTTTTTTGCGCATAATAATAATGTGTACTATTATTATGTGCATGAACTGTACTATTTCGTAACTTTTACGAGTGAGCCGATTACTTGTTTTCGAAAAAATATTTTCTTAAAGTACAAGTATATATACTTATTTCCGGTGTGAATTTGAACTGCTTGAACTGAAAATTCGATGATAAAATTTTTCATTTTTAACTAATTAAAAGTAATATGAAAATGTACGTACTTTTTATTAGTTAGAATTTTGACTATACGAATTTGACGATTTAAACATTGATGATGGAAGCGAGTCCGTGTTTAATTTGCAAAGGCGCACAATTCATCCTCAAATATGCTTATCTGAGGTAGCCACATGCGCGCACTGCTTTCCTTGTAGAATCTCAAATTCCTATATAGTTATAAATTTAGAGACAATCTCATGAATTGCCTACGTTAAAAGCTTTAATATAGCCTAGAAAAAACATTCAGTCACGTGTGAAAACACGTAAAAGCGCCCGAATTAAAGTTCAAGTCAGTTTTATAAATGTTTTTAGACTAGTTGTATTTTTCAATACTTGAAATTTGAAAACTTATAATTTGCATTACTGATTTTGCCTGCGTAATGCATACAACATCCATGGCTATTTTCACTTAGTAAACATACTGTTTAAACGAAGAAGAAATTGTAGTTTTCAAGTTTGGATAAATACTCTCTTTTTTTAAATAGTATAATTAATTTGTATTTTGCCAGAGGGTTAATGTCGTATATCATATATCAATTATTCATTCTGAATACTAAGCATCTACTCTCTTAATTCGAATCAGTGAAAAGTATGTCAAATCCACTAATTCAGCAGTGAATATTAACTTTTGCACTGCGAATTAAATATTCACTGCTGAAACAGTGGAATTTTCACTATCTCAGGGGCAGTGACATACTTTTCACTGATTCGCTTTTAGAGAGTAATTTCTCGAATGAAACAAACATTCGTTCCACAACTAATATTATAATTAAAGGGAACATATCATACATCATCATGAACATAATTCAATAATTTCAACGATTTTCTTATCGTTAGCACTACTCTATAATTACAGTTCAGGAGATAGATTATACAAAGTAAGGGAGAAAAGCTGCAAGTTTGCTGAACACATCTAATGAACATACCATGTAACGTCTCGTTAAGACACGAATCTCTGCAAACTTGCGTGTTGCCTGTACAGTTTTACCAAACTATCGGTTACATGGAGGCACGAAATACAGAAAAGAGATTACAATCGTGTTGCTCACATAATTATAGAAATCGACAATACTGATGTTTATGTACATATGCGTTTAACATGTGAACATTGTATAGATGTATTATTAACTCGCAAATACAGTTGGCATACTCTTAGATTAGCACTTAGCAGCATGTGTCTAAGTATGGAGCTGTCATTATGAAAATGCAATATAACGCCCACTGCGATGCGGCTGATTGAAGCTTTAGTGCAGATGTGATTAGCGCTAAAAGTTCAAAGACATCGCATATTCCATGTCCCATCACTGTTGCTACACATGCGGCGATGTCAATAATCCCAGCAGCGATTGATTATTAACCTGTTTTTTATAAGATTTACTGACGCTTTTTATCGTTCTTCTGTTATAGTATCAAACACGTATAACTGGTTATGTTTGACCCACATATTTCTGTATTATTTGATAACGGTAGTCTGCAATGACAATCATAATCAAAAGTTAATTATTTTACGTTTTCTAATTTTATTTTCCTAACTATGCATAAATATTAGGTTAAAAATATCTAATTTATGATACAATCTATATCGCATTTAATGTTTATTCTATTTCCAGTCTGTAACTAACTAAATTGGTTATAAAGTTAACTGCACGTAAGCTTCTTATATTATATACAATAATTATTTATCATATAGTGAAAAATAAGTTAAATGTAATTTAAGAATGTCATAAAACTGTTATTGAAAAAATATTTTTAAAATTATTATTCTTATACTTATACTTATAGCTTGAATAACGTTATTTTCCATATTACAGATACACATGTATCGCCATCACTTTTATTTTATATCATTACTTCTACATTTCGTGCTACATGATAATTACATGCTATGTGTAATATTAAGATTTCTGTACACTATAAAATTAAAAATGAGAACCTCATCATCAGCTATGTATTTCGAACTATTGGAGCTAAATTATCGCATAACAGCATCATTTAGTTGCACTTTACAGAAATAAGTGGGACACACTCAGAGCTCTTATGGTAATTCGACTGAGTGCATAAACAACCTGAGATCTTAATTTTAATTTTCGAAATACTGCGAATTCAGGAAGCATACGCGAGCATCTACCACGATTAGGGAAGAGAGTCAATATAAGAGCCTTAAAATCACGATCTTCCTTATCCAAGAATTCGCGAGCCAGCGAGTAGTCTACGCTCCACGGCCGTAGGTAGAATGGCGCACACACACACACACACAGACATACATATAGATTCCAATGGCGATTCGCTCATTACGTGCCGCGCTTCTCTCGCGCGCGCTCGCGAGAGCGGAATAAATGCGGTAATGGGCTAGCAGTGGCACGCGGGCCGGGGCCCTTAATGTAACTCAATTAATAATCCTTTTGAGACGCAATAAGCGCGACGAATCGATATCGAGTGCTGCGTATGCACGTCTGCCTCTATCCCGCGCAATGGCTCGCCTGCATTCGTCCAGGCGTGTGTGTGCGCGCGGGTAAAGCGTGGCCGATTCTAATCGAGATAATGCAAGCTGAATAATTCCTCTCTTGCTCTCTCGCTCTCTCCTTCCATGCGGAATGCGTATTTGCACGATATCGCCGAAGGATCTCCGTGCGCACATATGCTTTCTCTCTATAACGGTTGCACCAATGCATATCCGCCCGCCGCCGCTGACTTATGAAATTCGACGCGTTTGCAGAATGATAATAATAATAATAGCAATCTGAAAGAATCGCGTGAGAATCATACCTGTTATCGATATAACTTTAAGAGGAGACTTTAAACCATAAGTTTGATCGAAGGTATTGTTCACATAGGATGTACGTGTGTACTTTGTATTTGGTTCAAATTGCTGTTTCTGAAGTATGACCCATAGTTAACAAATTATTTTTTGATAAACTTTGTCAAATATTGCATAACTTTGACTAACTTTTCTAAACGCATTGTCAAAGTATTCCAAAATTTTGTCTATCTACAGCGACTATGTCTATCCGCAAAGACTTGGCGATCTTTCACAATTTTTGACAATGTTGAGCAAAGATGGGCAAAGTTAGGCAAAATTTAACAAACCATTCATTACCAAATACCTCTTTTGATCAATTATTTCTTAAGTTTAAGTAAAAGTTTTTTTTTCAAACATTATCTAACTTTACTAAAAATTTCTGAAGATTGCCAACATTTAGCATAGTTTTATTCACTGCTATTGGAAATTTCCAGCAATATTACGAAAAGTGTGCAATGTTTACATTTTCACTAGGGGGCCTTATTATTGAATATATTTTTTCTAATCAATTCGTATTATTGACGAACATCAATTTCACTCAACTAGGAAAGATGATTAGAGTGTTGCTACTTATAACATGCTTACAGTGGTTAAGAAATTAATATAGCGAAAGTCTACGGTAATTCTGCATGTCTGCACGTGACATATTATATGCATAATAATTACTATACTTATTTGCAAAGTCAAAATCAATTTATTTAATGAATGACTGTAATCTATTAAGATGAGCGATGCTAATTGTATGATTTTAATTATTGGAAAATATATTTTAAATCTTTCAAACTTTGAAGGTATTTGCAATGTTAATAATGATGTTTATTTTTCTATTATAAAATTATTATTTGGAATGACTTGTTTAGAATTGTGCTCGTTAAATTAAGTTATATAAATATATGGAACCACAAAGCAAAGTATAATAAATAGGTCGGCGGTGCGGCTCTGAGGTTTCGTATTATACCTAGTACTCATACTTGCAATCGTGGTGCAACCGCGCCCGTTGATACTTTTATATAAAGGACATTTATAAAAGTTTTAGCATAAAATTATAGTAAAAAAATCTTTTGAGACTTCATGATAATTTTAATGCTTTAATAACAATACGCTATCTGAAATACAATGCTTAGGAATTTTATCCCTTATAAAGTGAATAATTTTAGAGTGAATTAGATTAATCAAACTGGTATTTCGATAAAAATGAATAACTTCTCACAGATATACATGCTATAAACACTAATAGGTTTTGAAAATTTGAATCGTATTTTATTGTTTAAATGATAATAAACTAATCTACAGAATAATACAATTTTGTACTTATATTATGTGTGTAGCACATATTGATTAATATAGAGAAGAAATACATCCTCCGTATAGGTATATACAACCATGGGTTTAAAAAGAAATAGTTCAACGTTGATATATATATACAAATAAATAATAATTGTCGGCAGAACGAAGGATATAGGAGTGGAGATTTATCGTCATTAACGGAGCTTCTCAACTCTCGCTTGCTAATTTTACCTTCCGTTCCATTTCTCGGGGGCACGGTGTGTATATATAGTATGTACATATATATAACGACACGAAGATTATCGAGATGTAATTACAGACGCGGGATATGTCATCTAGCCAGGTGGATCTTGCTCGGAAAACATTAAACATCCAGGAGAGAACGGAATTCCAACTTACAGTCGCACAGTGCGGATTACTGGAAAAAGAACCCTTCTCTACTTCCTTTTGCTGCATTTCGTTCTGCTGAAATTGTGATTTAGTATGCAGTCACAGTGTAAAAATATACACATTTTTTAAAAATCAGTGATTTTTTGTGAAAGAAATAAATATATGCTTATTTTCAATAAATTAAAATACAATGTTATTTCATGAAGTTAGGTACATTTGTGAGTAGAACTTTGGAATACAAATCCTAAGGTCGATGAATACGTGAAACATACATCAATTTTTATAATCCAAAATATAACTAAAGTGCATCATTATGGAAATAAGTCTCGTATTAGTTAAAGTGATAGCTTTGAGATTATTCTGTAGGGTATGTATCAACACTAATTTTGTTTACACAGCAATTTATAAAATCACATTATATTTGTAGAAACAGGATTTAGTATGTATCTAGAACCAATTCAACATGGAAGCAGGTTAAAGCATTGTTCCCATGACCATGCTAATACATCAAAATTGTGCCACGATTCTTCGAAGCTGATTTCAATGTAATTGCTCATATAGTTCATTTAAAATTCTAAATATTTCTGCCCGCAAGTAAATTGACGAAGTATGCGAATAATAGAGCGATTGCCAACGAAATTTATTTCATGCAAAAATATACCCGACAGAGTTTCAATTATTTATTTGTAACTGTATCATTTTATTTTTATAGCATGATTTTATTCAATTGCTAATTTTTTTATTGCAAAGTAAACATTAATATTACGTTTGATTGAAATTTAATATCGCAATTTTATTATCGTTGCATTTTTTTGATTTTTATTATTATATTATATTAAAATATCTAATCTAAGAAACGTGTTTCATGAAATCATAAATTTTCCAGATACCTATAGATTCATTTCAGTTGTCAACATAATCGGTCTCTCTGCGAATGCATTTTGCAAAAAAAACGCAAGAATGGGCTTGAAAAATGAGCTGACCGGTAAAATACGAATACCGATACGCGCCTTGCGCCGCCACCGCTTGCTCACTTAAAAGTAACACGAATTTCTGAACGATCACGGCGATTCTTAATGCGGACAGAGACAATGTGTAGTCGTTCCCCTTGACAATGAAAGTAACTGGTCGCGCATTAAGGAAAAACAAGCGCGGGGCCTTGAGTCTGTAGCGAAGAAGCGGCTCGATCCTTATTAAGTCTTATCAGGAGTGCATAAAGCAAAGCGAAGGGTTATCAGGTACGATCAACGTGTCACCCACGGCCCAAGACACTTCCGTCGTTGCGCACCACACAAACATACGAGAAGCACACTGACACACGCACACACGTACATACAGGAGCGAGGCTGCATCCTTCGCAAAAGGAAGAAGACAGAAGTAGAGAAAAAAGCGAGAAGGAGAAGGAAGAAAAAGGTATAAAAAAGGAAGGTAGGAGACGAGAAGAACGACGACGAAGTGGACGACGAGGGGGACGACGACGACGACGACGCGACGACGCGGACCGCTATATGAAGGCGAACACGTGTAAAGCCTTCTCTGTGAACATCAGCCAAGGGTAAAGAAGGAGAGAGAGAGAGAGAGAGAGAGAGAGAGAGAAAAACACAACGTGACTCACGACCTCGAGAGAGCAGTAGCAGCAGTAGCAGAAGCAACAGCGGGAGCAGCAGCGCCTCCCTCAGGGGGGAATTTTTACCCGCCGGCCAACTAACGTCCAGGGCCTCGTGACGCTGGTAAGTAGTATCGAAGCTCCTGCGGCTCTGTAGCAGCAGCGCCAGAGATATGCATCTCTACGATTAGAGGCGGGCGCGCGCCCAAGCTCCCGGGCGCGGACTATCTTTCTCTCTCTCTCTCTCTCTCTCTCTCTCTCTCTCTCTCTCTCTCGCTCTTTCTCTCGTTTGCAGAGCGCGCACGGGGCTTGGCTGTGCTCCTGATCGCTGCGGCCGATGCGGGCTTAGTTCGGCGCCGCCGCTGTTCACCAGCTCAGAGTCGGCGAGACTTTGTGACGGGGTGCGAGAGACGCGACGAGTCTGGACGCCAGGGAGAAGGATAATGACGGCTGTTGCTGCTGCTGATACTGGGCTTCAGAATAGAGAAGGGAGTGTTCCTATAATTGAAACCTTTGATCGGGAAGTCGCTAGTGCATGTGCGCGCCTGTGTTGGAGAAAGTACGGATCGACTGTTACAGTTTCGGCTTTTTATGAATTGACGTATCGGTTAATGAGGCTGACTTCATATAGACATGCAAGTAGCTACATTATGTAGAATTGAGAAGCGGTTATTTTTACTACAGATTCTGATAACACATGCTTTATTTTCTGTTGGGTGTACTAAAAAGGTATTGCGTTTGAGTTTGTCATCGGGATTTCAAGCAGATCCTGGTACACGGATTTGAATTAATTAATACCGTTTATTAATAAAAAGAGGTATTTGTTATTTGTATTTCTTATGACTCACTTTACACAACATGCAGATAATAATATTTTGTTATCAATAATTTTGAAAATAAATTTAATATTATTATTCAAATTGATTATAATATACGTATTTCTTATAATCAGTAGAAACAGTATATTTGCCATACTTGTCTATTACTACTGTGTGGAATCTATTACAGTAGAACCGGCACTGTGACTCACGACACTGTGAATGCGGAGCATCTCGGCACTATGATTTTTCTAGGGCCGGCTTTATGTACTCGTATGTGCGGGGCCCCGTGTCCCAACTTTGCGGAAAAAGTTTTCTGAAAAGGTTTAAACCGAAAAAATGTGATAGGATCAGTTTCATACAAAGGTTTAAGCCAACAAATTTTAATAAAATAGTTTTTTAAAACGTTCTCACTTAAAAAATGTAGTAGAAAAGTTTATAAAAAGAATGATATAATGTTATATAGCTTTTTGTACGAAGTATTTCTTTTAATAAAACTGCATGAAAGTCAATTATTGTACTGAGAATATTTGATTATCGGGAAGGGACGGGAGAAAGTTATTATTATGACCTGGATACGGCTCTGATGCTCAACGTTGAGTGGTTGGCGCATATTCACAGTGCCGGGGGATATCTAGTCCCGAGTTTCACAGTGCCAGGAGGTTCTACTGTCAGTGTAATCAGTAGTAAAATCAGTATCTATATGTATTCGTTTTTACTATATTCACACTTAAAGGTTATAAATTTCAATAATAAACAAGATAATTAATTTAATATATATTTAACATTGCTCTCTTCAGTTATATATTATCATTTTCAGTGTAGGCAAATAATTATTAAATCCAAATCTTTTGTAAAAATGAACAATAGACGCCTAGTTAATACAATTTATTACGTTTGGTACATATTTACTTAGCTCACTTTTCAATTTTAAGATGTTTCCATCTAAATAATGATGTTAATTATAAGTAATTATAACTCGTTTCCAGAATTTGAGTAATTTTCGTCAAGTTGATCGTGCAATTTTGAATCTCTCCGGATGACTTATGACCCATCCCGACAAACAGACCCAGCAAAAGATAATTGAAGCAACGTATTGATGCATTACCGACTCGTAAATAGCATTGTATTAGCTCTAAATAAAGCAAAGCCTACAAATATAATTCAAAAACGCCAACACTATCTACCTAGTAGAGAGAGTGAGAGAAGAAGAGAGGAGGAGAGAGAAAGAGGAAGGGAGGGAGGGAGCGAGAAAGAGAATGAGAGAGAGAGAGAGAGAGAGAGACAGAGAGAGACAGAGAGAGATATACATCGCTCACATTATTTATTAAGCGGTATACCGGCATAATTAGAAGCTCCGGGAGAGATGCATCGACTGGCTTGGCAAAATGTTCGGCGCATAAATATCGACGGGATCGACGCGCCCGCGCGCCAGCACCTATTAAAGATCTCCGGCGCGCTCGCGAACCAATAGTAGCAGGCCGGCATCGATAAAACATCTTTATTCACCATTCTTCGTCTTACGCGCATAAAGATTGAGCTAGAGAAACCCTAAGCATCTTTAACTCTGGTACAGGCCGAGTGAAGTTTGCGAAGCGCTTACGAGCCGAATATACATAGAAGGCAAGTGCGCGCGTGGTGGTGGCGGCGGCGGCGACCGAGCGCTTTTCCAAAGCACTCAGGCGTTGCTGGTCTCTATGCTGCAGCTTTAGCTTCTAAATAAGAGCTCTAAAGCCTCGGGGCAGGCGATAGTTAGAACGTAAAATCGTGCGGCGCTCCGGAGAGAAAGAGAGGAAGAGAGAGAGCGAGAGAGACAGAGAGAGAGAGAGATGCAGCTGATCCGCGAGAAACGAGCGGCGTGCACGTTGAGGCACATAGCACAGCATCTTGCAGCGAAGGGCACATCCATGTTTTGCCTAGGTGGAAGGCATGTAACAAAGCTACGTGAGCGCCGCGCGCTCGCTCCACCAACGAGCAGCTCTTGTAAACTACCCTGCGCGCATCTTTTCCCTGCACTGTGCACGCAATGAGCCGCGGCAACGAGCGACCTTGTTGTGTACAGTGCGTGCGCACGCTCGCGGCGTCCGTACGACGACGACGAGGACGCACCGAAATGCTGCAGGAAACGTGCGAAATAGGAAGAGGAAGGAGCGTCCCGGCGTGTATTACTGCTGCGAGCGAGCCGATGAGACGGAAAAAAGGAAGCGTGTGCTGGCGCACTTCTTCGCTCTCGAGCGACTGCCGATACTTTGTCTACTCGCGTTCTGGTCTTTACTGGCAGTACTGCGCACTTTCGGAAAAAGGAGTTTTAGAGCTGCGCACCTTTTTAAATGGCTTTCGCATTTTTATTTTGACTTTTTGCGCGAATTCTTTACAACGCGCTGCTCGATATTGTATTTTGCTCCAAGTATGTGTAAGCATCGTTACAAAAGTTGCTTTCTTTCTTTTCATGTATTTAAGTAAATAATTTCTTTGCGTTGTATGCAAAGCATGCTCGATACTTTGGTGAAAACATTTTTACGTCTGAATAAGCAGCTTTGATTTATCTTACAGTATTTCTAACAAAAACAGCTCGCTCACTAAGTATAACTATCCATGAAGATTAGTTTCGATTAGTACGTAACGCTGGATTATCAGTTTATGAAGTGCAATCATCATTAAATAATTTCTTCACTAAATATCAATTTCTGAAGATCAAAGACTTTAAAAACAGTTTCTAATAGTTCGTCTTTTCACATTTAAAGATGAAGAAGTTTCGCATAATATTTTGATCGTCTGTTATTTACTGAGTGACATTAATTCCCTTTCTACACCTGATCTTTAACCCTTAGCGGTCACACCTCAGCCAGGCCACATAGCGGCCACATGGGGTAACGCATTACCCCACGCTGAAAAACCTAGTTGTACAAGACATATGGATGTTTTAACACTTGTAACCGATTGTTTCATGTTTGTTGAAGTGTTCTTCAATATTTCTAATGATTTTTATCGGTCAATTTATAGATGGCGTTCTAAAAACTGGTCAAATGTTTTAAATGTTTTAGACCTCCAATTTCACTTTTTCTGAGCCTGGGGTAACTAGTTAACCCGTGTGGCCGCTAAGGGTTAAGCGAGAGGTTATTCAAATGAGTTCAATTTATTATTATATATTCTTATTTATTGTTAGATTATATTATGCGATTTCATATTACGCACCGTAGGCATTTGATAAATAGGTAGAGAACCTAAGCCGATTTATGGCCGATTTTAATGTTTGAAAATTATTAAGATTCACACAAGTTATAACATTTTAAAGTATTTTTGTATAACGTCACCGTAATAAAATATCAAAGGATACCGTAGTTAATATCGTAACATCATAACAATTTCAAAGCACTGCAACTTCTATATTTTTTAAATCTTGATCTATTAAAAAAAGGCTATACATAAAATACGTTTTTAACTCGCGAGTAGGCGCGTTGGCGCCTCTGAGATACCAAATTCAGGTAAATGGTGTTAGCAAGGTTTATTTACAAATCTAAAATACTTAAATCGTTTGGAGTGATTTGTATATTAATAACAAACTGTTGTTTAGTATTTTTTCGATTTATTAATAGTTTTTTAAGTTAGTTTGTTAAAATAGAATTTATTAAATTCGGATGCACAATAAACATTTCTAAAATCCCTTAATTTATTAGAAAAATGTGTATTTTCTCCAATAACTAGTACAAACATTTAAGTAAAAAATTCTCAAAAAATTTTTTACAACCTTCTTTAATTATTGCAAAAAAAGTTACCGAAGTTTTGATATTATTGGTTTAATATTATTGGTCAAAAGGGAGAGATTTTTGTAAAATCAGTGAAGTACCCCCTTAAATGATATTTCTGAAGAATACTTAAAAGTCCCAATATGAAATAGAAAATTGTTCGCTGAGAAAAAGCCGTTTGAGAAATGCATGGTGTCTCAATATGTATATTTCTTTTTGGCAATTGCTATAAAGCAATTGTTAGCATATTATACATTAAATGACCATACAACTTTTTATTTGATTTTTTTTCTAGTAATATATACGGGTATTACTTACCTTACCCTCGTAGCGGGTGGTAGGCCCAATTTCTGCCACCGAAAAATCCGGAAAGACATTTTTTTAAATGTTCCCGAAAAATTCGGATAAAAGTTCGGAAAAATTCGGAGATAAATTCGGTAAAATACGAAGATTTGAACCCACGTCACTTGAGCAGCCTTATTTTTTCCAAATTTTATGTTAAATCATGCCTCGGACGCATATACGCATGTAAATGTATATTATAGTTCCTAGAATCTTGAAACATGTTCCTATAATGTTTTTTAGAATAACGTCTCTCTTACTACTGTAAAGCTTCCTCGACACGCAAGACAAATATGTAAATAATACTATTATATTTATTTCCCACGCTATTGTTTTAAAATAATTTGTTTTTATGATACCTGAACTAACAGACGCTTCCCGAACGGTTTTCTTCAAGTCATAATATACATATCTAAAATCATAAACTATTGTATCATTGAATACGTTTCCTCGGATAAAACGGTGAAAGAGAGTACATTTATAGTTTATTATAAATACAATCAGAAAATATATTTATATATAGCCAATAATAATAGTCATCTTCACAAAACAAATTTATTCTACTTGTTAAAATGTATAGATATACGGCCTCATTGTACATAGCGAATTCCAACTGAAATTTTTTCATGTTTTCTTTAGAGTAACGGAGTTATATTTTGCATTCTCTTTATACTGTAATCGAATATTATAGTTACAAAAGTTTAATATCCAAGGCCGATCATGATCCTAGGCATCTTCCTTATGCCCCAGTTTCCTTGGTCATATAACGGATGAATGTTTTAAAAATATTAGTACACGAGAAAGTACTAAATAATCGCTAGCGGATGCACAAATCAATATTGGATACTTGCAACTTCTTTAAAGTAATAATAATTTTGAAGTAAATGAATTCTGAATTTTGTAGCAGTGTTCTCCGCAATATCGCAAGCTCTTGTATGTAAAAAATGCAAATCCGATGTAACATTCACCGAAACTGGAAAGCGAGGCTTGGGTTTCAAAATTGTGATTTCCTGTAAAAACTGTGATCAGATTACTATTCCTAGTTGTCCATTTATTGAGAAAGGATATGATATTAATCGCAGAATTGTTCTTGCCATGCGATTACTAGGAATAGGATTGAATGGCATTATAAAGTTTTGCGCCTTCATGGATCCCCCGCGGCCAATTTTTCAATCGTTTTACGATACAGTTGTTAAGAAAATTGCCATTTAAGCAGAAGCTGTTTGTAAGCTCAGTATGAAAACTGCAGTTAAAAAAGAACGAGAAAAAACTGACGATCCAAGTGGCATTACTGTATCTGGTGATGGTTCGTGGAGGAAGCGTGGTTTTTCATCTCTTTACGGGTTTGTTTCACTTATCGGCTGGTATACTGGCAAAGTAGTCAATGTTTTGGTGAAATCTAAATATTGCAAAGCTTGTGAATTTTGGAAAACCAAAACTGACACCTTCGAGTTCAAGGAGTGGAGCCAAACTCACAAAGATGAATGCCAAGCGAACCACGTCGGCTCCGCAGGAAAGATGGAAGTGGACGCCGTCATCGAAATGTTCCAGCGCTCAAAATCTTTGCACAATTTGAAGTACGCTAATTACGTGGGCCATGGAGATTCAAAAACCTTCAAAGGAATCATAGATTCTGAGCCCTACGGCAAGTTCACCATAAAAAAAAAAAGAATGTATCTATCATGTGCATAAGCGGATGGGTTTTCGTCTCCGTAATTTGAAAAAACAAATAAAAGGACTTGGAGGAAAAGGCAAGCTTACTGGCAAGCTCATAGACGAGTTGGCAATTTATTATGGTTTAGCAATTCGTAGGAATCATGATTCTGAGAAGAAAATGCGCAATGAAATCTACGCAACGCTGTACCACAAATTGTCTACTGATGATCAACCGAGATACGAAAGATGCCCGCGCGGAGAAACTTCATGGTGCTCTTGGCAAAAGGCTCAAGCTACTGAAGAAGATTTTGTACATAAACCACCTCTCTCTGAAGAAGTTTATAAAGCAATTTCGCCAATTTATTAAGAGTTAAGCAGTGACGATCTACTTACGCGTTGCTTAGGCGGCTTCACACAAAATAGCAACGAAAGTTTCAATGTGACTGTCTGGTCTATGGTTCCAAAATTTTTCTCTAGTGGCAAACACGTGCTCGATACCGCAGTATATATTGCTGCAGGTATCTACAATGATGGCCTTTCAAGTGTCATGAAGCTGATGCAACACTTGGGCTTGACAATCGGACCGAACTGCTATAATTTCTGCGTGGAGAGATCCCTAACAGACGATGCCAGAGAGGCCCGGATGTCCTTAAAATCAGCCAGGAAGGAAGAGGAGGAGTCAGATATTAATAGAGATGGCCAAATGTACGGTGCAGGAATCGCAGATTAGAGGTATACAAAAATTTCAAGGATTTAAATGCTCCGAAAACTTTAAACGCGTTTTTCTCGAAACGGGTTTTTTCAAACTGGGCGCACTCATAGCTTCAACACCATTACATGGATCGACTTGCAATTTTTACAGTAGCTTCACAAATATATTCTCCATCGAAGTACGTAGCCTTTTTTTGATATTTTGAAAATTACTTGTTTTATTAACAATTTACTACTCTTTTTTTAGTCGAAAATTCATACGTTTTGTTCAGAAGTGCACAGTTTCTACAAAAATTGGAATACAAAAAAAATCCTACGTACTTCGATAGCTATTAGTATATAGCTTCAGAAAATTTGGTTTTTTATTCCAGCTCTCACGGTTTTCGAGGAATTGGTGCGCCGGCGGAGCACCTTCAAAAAAATCTTTTTCTGCAGATCTGCTGTAGCGCCGCCATTTTGTACAAAAATCATAATAAAAAATTTTTTTTTCATACATCAATATGTGCTAAATGAACCATCTAAATATGAATACTATTCCTTCTCCCATAATCCCAGAATAAATTGTCAAGATTAGGCCTTTTTCAACCTCTAGAGTGGTGTTATCCCTTAATACTTTTTATATATAAGAATAAAAATATCTGTTAATTAATTTATACTTTTCATGCCCTGGCGATTGTGTACATTTTTTGGCTAACTGGTTCAAAGTCAATCTGTTACTTACAGTTACTATCTGTGTCTTTTTCTCGTAAGAACATAGTTTCCTTAATTAATCAGCAATTAACGTTCTGTGCTGTAAAGAGAGTAAGAGAAATCATGCATCAGCCTCACATCTATTTCTCGGAGGTAAGAAGGTGTGTGCAGAGACGCCTCGTACGAGTGCTGAAACTTTTTTCAGATTTAATAGCTGTATCCTACGTTCTTAGTGATAATCAATCCTTTTTCCGAGCTCGACTTTTTCCTTTTCCATCTTCCCGCGTAACTTTATGAGAGTAATAACCTCGCACATTTTCCACTCAAGTTCTTTCTCGCCGCCGCGAGCATCATTGTACTGTTATGCAATAAATGCTACTTTCGTTAGATTTTGAAATTTTCTCTCTATCTCTCTCTCTCTCTCTCTCTCTCTCTCTCTCTCTCTCTCTCGGCTAGGCGACTTGTTCGCGGAAATAAGGAATATGGCTTTTCCGTATTATTGTAACAAACCGTAAAGGGAGAGCGATTTTCGCGCTGATTTTGCTCTCGTATATGTGATAGATCGTTGCTATATAGCGAGCAAGTACGCGTGCGCGCGCAAGGGCAAGAGAGAGAGAACCGAGGTTTTTCTGCCTCGTCTCATGCAAATGACGACGGGTTTCTTGCGCGGCTCCTCCTCGCGCGCGTATGAGGATCTTCCGCAGCTCTCCCTCTCTTTTTGTCCTACGCGCGAACCCTTCCGCGAGCAATTTGCAAATGATCACGATAACAAGGAAGTCCTCTTAGTTAAAGTCGTCTTATCGCTGCGGCTGCATCTACTCGCTCGCTCGCATCGATGATTCTCGGATAAATAAAAAGCGGAATTGTGATTCGATATCGATCGTGCCTTTGTTTATATACGCGATATTGTATCATTCACCACAGGAGTTTGCTTAGATTATCACGTTGCGAATGTGATCGTATCAATATAATTTTAAATGCAATATCATTAATATACTAATACTATACATAATTGCATCCGCAGCTGTGATATACTTTAAAATAAACTTATTATTTTATAATAAGCCGTACAAGTTTCACTGGACTATGTTAATAAATACTGATTGCTCATATTATATTTTTCCAAATAAATGTTGCGCATCTAGCTTCAAAGGGAAAATTCTAATAGGGACGTAAATTATATCCCTTAAGAAAATCAATTAAATGACTTACGATCTGCTTATTGATCCTCGAACCACGCATTAACCTCCATTTACTCTCAACGCCGTATCAATTCCGTAATAGCAGCATTTTCTTGAAAGCCCTAATCAAGCGATTCGCGCTACGCATTCGTTCGCTACAATAAAAGAGCGAAAAACAAGTGGAAAATCCCCGTATCAATACGTCGAGTCCCCATCAATCTCACTTAATACTCATGCAGCCGACAATTTCATCCTCTCGGTCACTTTCCACGCTTTTACATAATCGATAGCGTAGAGCAGCGTCGTGGTTAGGTACCTATAAGCTATGCGTGTTCGCGACGAGAGCTGCAACAGGCATCGGGCTGGACCGAGGGATCGGAGAGAGGTACAGAATGCAACTGCCCACGGGCCGAAGACTCGCTCTCATCATCAACGAGCAGCAATTGATTTCCAGCTCGCGATAAACCGGCTGCAGTCGCCCGACGCTCGTTTTCTTCCATTTTCATCTCTACCTCTTTAATAGACCGTTCAACCAACTGGCTTGCCATCTCTCTCTCTCTCTCTCTCTCTCTCTCTCTCTCTCTCTCTCTCTCTCTCTCTCTCTCCCCCCCTGTGGCTCGCTCGCGGTTCGTTGTCGCCCACGAAAGGGTGATGGACGATCGGGACCGGTGATAGGCGCGGGACGCGTCCAGTCGCGTTAGCGTCGGGCCCTAAGCCGACCGGGGGCCCGTAAATAAGCGCGCAACTTGTAATGAACTCGCTGCGTATAAGCGGAAAAGTCTGGGACGCGTGGATGCGCATGCGTCTGCGCGTAGTGCGTGCCTGCCTGCATGCTTCCCTGACGTCACGACCTGTCGCCCCTTTTCCTCTCTTTTTCATTCTTGCGCAGTCTGAGATCGCGATCGGTTTTTCGCGACCCGTTAGATTCATCGATGTGGAAGCCCACGCGAGAGACGCTGCAAAGCTGCAGCGAGCTCGGGTTTATGCACGATCCTGCTTGTAATTGAGTGGCCCGAGATTATTGGATGGGCTAATATTTACACGATGTACAGCACTACGATGGCACATCTTGGCCACGGATGATTGAAAATTTATTTTCATCCTTGCGTACGTGCAATGTTTGCGCAGAGCGCTCTTAATTAGGGTTGAATTAACAGTTTAGTGTTCAATCTATTTTTTTTATGTACAGATAACGTTATTACTTTTTTCTAAAATAAGTTAACTTCAGCGTTGTAATCTACATACAATATTAACTTCAAGATTTATATAATAAATTATATAAATATTTTCTATTACGGAGAAATAATTTTCTATATAGTATTGACAATTTATAACTTCAGTTTTCCATTATAACATTTTTAAACAATTTTTAAATTAATGAACTTCTTTGTAAATACATAATAAATACCAAAAATATACTTTAAAAAGTTTTGTTTACTGCTTTTAATGACTTCCTAGATAACGTATAAGTTTGTGTGAGTAAAATTGAAGCGCAAACGCAACAAGTGTTTTACGAGTAGTATAGCCGTTGCAGTAGCCTGAGGATGTTTGAGTACGAGATTGAATTTGCCGAGTATATGACGTGTACTTAAGTTTCATTCTTGCGTATAGTCCTGACTACTTTGTTTTTATTAGTATAGTGCTAGGGAGTGATAGATTTTCTGCATTTTTATACTAAAGTTCCAACGTTTGTCTGTTACAGATTTATCGTCGTTTGGATGCTGGCGGCACTTTCCACAAGGTCACGGGTGAGTTGCATTGATCATTAAGCTTTATTAATACATAAATACATCTATAGATTGGTTAAGCATATGTTTAATAATTATTATTTGTAGTATAGATTACAGATATCGTTAAATTATTAAGTTCCAATTGATTTATATTATATTGTCTTGAAAGCAAATCGGTAATTACCTCCTATTTAATATTTGTATATATAAGAAAAATGCAAGTATATTGAAATCCCACTTATAAAAAAAGTTTATGTAGTAGTTTTAGGTGATTCCAGGTTGCTAAAATTATTTAAAAATATGTTTTATCTACGCTGTAGGAGATAATGTACTCATAAATTATAATATGAAATAGAATTTAATATCATATAGTAGAGTAATAAATAAAACGTATACAGAATTTGCGGAAAAATATTTCAAAATCAATTAAATGTTATCAGACTCGTATTTTAATCTTGTGATATTAATCAAGAAGACTAAATAAGTATGCTTTTCGTAAAAATATGTTAAACTTGTTCTGCGTTGACTATTTTTATTTCATTCGGCTTTACTATTTCTTTTGTAATTAGCTGATAGCAAATCTCGTAATTATCCTATTAATGCGGGAAATTGAAATTACGAATCTTTATAAAGTATTAAGCGGCTTCCAATTGCTTCACCTGTATGCTTCTTCATAAATATTTTACCTTAATTATCTATAAACCAATAATAGCTATACAAACGATATATCGAATTTACAGTCTGGATTAAAAAAAATAAAACTAATTAAAATTAATAAAAAAATCTTAAAGGATTTTAAATATTAACTGCGGCATTGGCAAGATAATTTTTTTTATTTACAGATTTATATATACGGTGTTCAAAACTAACTCTATTGTTTAATCTTTATTAAAATATAAAAAGTAAGACAAAATTAACCCGAGGGAAAGAAAGGAAAATTAAGAAAAAATAGGGTAAAATTAGATAAAATAAGTGAATAAAATCAAGTTTTATTAGCCATTCAGTAGTAAAAATGTTAAAAGTTCACTTTTTTCATGTTTTTCCTTTTTTCAAGTTGTTGTTTAAATGTTTAATATTTTGAACAATAATAGTTTCAATTTCGTAATATTTGAATTAGACCTTCGGTCTATGTGAACTTTGGTGTTGATCGTAGACTTAATAATTATAAAAAAGAAAAATGACATCATATCTCCATGAATAATGAAGATACGTAGTGCGGAGTCGTTCTAAGAAAGTAAACTTCTGCAAGCAGGCGGCGAACGCAGAGAACGCCGATCTGGAGTCGACGGCCGAGGAGTCCTCGGTGGAGGACGCGACGGAGGACTACTGGACCGGAAGCGGCTCGGGACCGGTCGAGGAAGACAGCGCCGCCCGCAACGAGACGAGAGAGGCTCTCGCTCACGAGGCCAGCGACCACGAGGCCGTAAGTCGCTCGATAATCACAAAAACGACCTTGACCCTCCCCCCACCGCGTGACCACGTCGCACCTGCTGCTGTCAGCCGCTCAGCCCGTATCTACGTGGCGCGTAGCTGTATACAGCGTGCTTGGCGGATGCGGGAAAAATCGTGCCCCATAAACCCGCTCTCCTCGCTCCCCGGCAAAAACAGTCCAAACAGACTCGCAGCAGGATTATTTATGTGGAGCTGGAGCTGCCGCTCGGGGGCAGCAACAAAAACAGCGCGCGGCGCGATGCTTGCTTCCCGCTCTCTCCCCTCCCATCCCCGCAGCCGCGCTCAGAAGCGGTCGAGCGAGATCCTCGTTCGAGATGGCAATTACTCGCGGGAATCGAAAAACAAGCGCGATCCCAAAAGAAGGAGAGCCGCGCGCTATATAGAGCAGGTGTGCGCGAGCGTGTACGACACGCGAGCGCGCCGGCACCACGCAGCGTCCTTAATAAAAACCAACGGTCAACTTCCGCGGCTGTATGCGCGATCGCCCTTAAATGTGGGCCGCCCGCGCCACTTCCGATTGATATTCCAAATGATTTTGGATCCGCTCGAGTAAATACAAGGTACACGGGGAGGAGACGCAGCTTCCATCGCGGCTTGAATAATGAGTCGTAAATATCGCCGCTTTTTATGTAGGCGGACACGTCTAGTCTCGCGGGCTGCTGCTTCTTTTGCCTTTATGGAAAAATAGCTTTTTTTGGTCGGTTTAATGCTTTGCATATAGGATTCGAAACGAGTTTGCAGAAAATATAATAATCGTAGAGGCGCTGCTAATGTAGAACGAAACGTGCTGCGCGTTAGATGTAAGTGTCAATTATCATTTTATGTGTTTATCTAAAGCAGAAAGTTCCTTATCTTAGATTTGTATCTTATGAAATACGAGTTTGCTACAATAAGTCAAATTATTTATATGATAGTAAATAATGTCGTATTTCTGTATTTTCATTTATATTTTTAAGTGTTTGATTGTTTGTATTAAAATAAATACATTTCAAGTATCAGAAATACATAAAAGTCGCCCTCCGGTGACTGATTTAATCAAATACTTCATTTTTATTTAAAATATTGCACGCGCATACGTATAAATTGAGGTAACAGATTTGTTTCAATGTCGCAAATAAAAGTTAGCTCTTATTTTAGACAAAGATTTATTGTGTTGACTGTTGTTACAGATTATTTGCATATTTTATTAATTCTTAAAAAATTTTAACAACTATATGAATGTGAATTTAGAGAAAACAAACATTTTTCCAAAATAATTGTCATTTGTGACATTGAATAATTTTCAGTTCAGTCTCAAGTAGATCAATTCATTTAATATACGCTTATAGCATTTTGAATCAAAATCACTTATTTGATCCAACCATCCAACAAAGTGTAATATTTATACTTTTGGCACTTGCGATATATTTCTAAACATACACAAAATTATATTGTATAAAGATTTTACAAATTTTTGTATAAATTCACAGAATTAAAATTTTTATGTTTTTGTGACGTCCGGACTTTATTTATTTAAAAAATAAAATTTTATTAATTTAATGTTTCCCGGTTAATCACGGCTTTATCCGTCGTGCACCGAGTGGTTGTACGGGCGGATGAATTAATCGAGCGTGGCAGACTTGAAAGGAGGAGGACGTGCGGATCGAGATTAGTTTAGGATTGTGTAAATCCTGACGAAAAGAAAATGGATATTATGTTATAAGTGGCACGGGCAAACTTTTATTATTTTATAGCGTGGCGACTAAAAAGAGTAGGGCGCGAGGATATGGACTGCTAGAGCTGTGCTCTGGCGGAAAACGTGAATAATATTAAACTTTTAGTATAATAGTTCTTACCTTGTTTATTGGAAAACAGCAACGAATTTTGGAGAGCAACATCGAAATTGTTTATAATAATTATTATACTATATGAATAATTTTATAGAATAGATAGATTTTATCACACAAGAAAATAATGTTTTAGAATACATCTTTTACAAGAATTTATTTTGTGAATTATACACGTTGTGCCCACGATGGCATACAATAGTTATAACTTATTATAATAGAAAACTGAGAGAGCTTCCGCGGAGTAAGCGATTGTGAGTAAAACTGAATCTATGTATGTATATATATATATACATATATATGCATCGCGACTTTCGCGGCAATGTGGCGGGCGTCTGAACTCATGCAGAAGGCTGGCTGGCGACGGCCTGGCAGGGCTGTATTTATACTAAAAGACGGATGAGATTTTGTTAGAAGTATACAGAATGTTCAATACCATTGAATCATCGAGCGTTATCAGCCGGCTGGGTAAATACTGATGCAATCATCGCACAATGTTGCTACATTTTGGGGAAAAAACATTTAAGCAGATTTTCGGTGAAAGAAGCACACGTGCGGTTTGCTTATCAAGCTTTAAAGATAGCGCGTTAGAAAACTAATTTTGGGAGATATTATTCTACGAGACAAGTATTTTGGAATGTTGTCTAGCTGAATAATATTGTTCGATGGAGATTATATTTTTCAAAAGGCTTCGCCGAAATAAAACAATAAAAAAAAGGAATTAAATAATTTCGTTACACCTCCCTTGCCGAAGTGTTCATCGTCCTCGATGAATTTACGCGATGCCTTTGGAGGAATGACTTCTTTTATCGGCGTAAAAATTATTTACTATAAGGAGTGCTGTTCTGTACAATTTAGTTATGTTCGCTTCGAAATTTCACACATTATATATTTATTCGATGGTATTATAATTTCTAAAATATCGCACGTTACAAGAAATCAATGTACTGTTTGTCTAATAGCCAATATTTTCAAAAGCAAAATAAATATTGCTATGGTTTATAGATTCAATGAAAGCGAGAGAAACTATCATATTCCGGGTTTTATTGTTAAAACTAAATTGTCAACTATATACAAAATATTTTTGAAACGTAATTTTGTAGCATATGAAGTTAATTTTAAGATTATTGGTAATGCATAAAGTAACAATGTTAAGTTGAAATGCTTACAGAGTTAAATAATTTTAATGAAAGTTTTGCGTTTAATACATTGTTACAGAAGTTTATCTATATAATACTCGGCATATGCATGTGTAAATAGTCGACTGTAGAAGGAGATTCCTGGTTGTAGGTATGCATTATGGGCTGGTTTGCAGGGTTCCAGGTTTTCGATGAATTTAGGCGATGTGTGTTCGCCTATCGAGCTATTGGTAATGGTGACGACTATTCTTTGGGTCTAGTAGACTGTTTCACTCTTTTTCTTAGTGATTCTTCTCAAGGACTTTTTCTTTATGATAACCCAGATCATGTAGTCGTTTCGTATGAGTAGTGAAGTTTCTGATATCCTAGTTATTTTTTGTCTGAATCAAGAATTTCATTAATCGCTTTATGTTGTACAAATGTATCATAAATTAAAAACATTTTTAAAATTAGCATAAAAAATAACTTCATAGTCTCTAAGATAGCTTCTAAACGGTTAGGATTTAGTACTTTGAGTTTTAGAAGAGGTATTAAGCAGTTTAAGGAGGTTTCAGAGAATTATAAAAGAATAGGGTATTTTTATCGTATTTCTATTAGTTGATGCAGCTGTTGTTTAAATAGATACTTTCAAAATATAAAGTCAGATAATGTGAAGATGAGGACTTACGTAATGTTGTCCTTTTCTCGTAAAAGTATTATTTTCTAGCGAATCTCGTGATCCGATTAAATTGATGATAGCTGTTATGGTCAAACCTTGATATTTTGTTACAAGATTAATCGTACGTTTTGAAGTCTTTAAAAACCTGTTACTGATGCCAGGGTTGAGCTATTATCTGTATTAGAGAAAAGATTGCTCAAATGGTTCAATTATCGAATGAAAAATTAGCTGCGTGCCTTGAGCGTAAGAAGTAAATTTCCAGGGGCATCAATTTCGAAGCATCGACATGGTAGTGACTACATAAAGTATCGCACATCCGCATTGCTTCATGAAGCTCCGATTTTCTCGGCTCTCGCGGAAAGTCAACACCATAACAATTATTTGAGAAAAAAGCGCAAGTGTGAGAAGCGCGGCTCGCATGAAAATTATGTGGAAAATGAGAGGAGGAAAGTTGAGACAGGAGAAAAGCGAGAGGTAGGGAGAAAGAGCAAGACCGTGAATGATGGAATGATAGATGGAGAAAGCGATAACACTTCAGATTATTAAAAGAGAAACCGAATAAAAGAAATCTCTTTGCAGAGCTTTATCATAATAAATATGCAGTTGTTTCTAAATAGTAATATTAGTATCATAAATATAATTATCTAATAATCTTTTTTTTTACATTATTCCATTATGAATTTCGGATACATAATGATGAATAATATTTTATTCAATTGAATAATCATTAAAAGAATCCTCTATGAATTTCGAAGGCAATGTTATTTTATAATAATACCCTTACTCAAAATTGTATTTTGCATTTGCATTTTGAATGTACTTGAAAACTTTTTAGATAGTAATATTTTTTAAATTACTATATTTATAATTAAGAACTATTTGCAAAATATATAATAGTAGACTTACATATAAGTTTATAAATAAGAAATTTAATGTTTCAAGCTGCATAGTTTCCATTCTACCACTTTATAGGTGCAAAGAGCAATAATAATAAGTTAAATTTGAATGGAGAAAGAGCTGAAAGCAAAAAAGTGCAATATAATAGGGCTGGGGAGTATGCGTATGCGTACGTGGATCTACAAAAAGACGAAGGGAGAAAGATAGCGGCAGGAAGATTGTGAAATAGAGGAAGGTATATAGAAAAGCAGTGCGCGAACGTATATAAGAAGCGGTGAAAGAGAGGTGCAGTGTGCAAGTAAGAAAGACCATACATACACGTGTACACACAGTCAGGTGAACATATACGCTCCCGCTAGCTTTAATGATTTACTCGGCCTCTGCTCGGCGGCGCGGCGGTGCATCGACGCATGTGTGTCTTATATTATCAATGAGATTCCGCGGTGCGATAGCGATCGAGCACGCTTATTAGCCAATTTGCTTCTCCACACGCGCTCGCGTATATTCTCCGTGTATTGCTGCTGCAGCTGCAACTGTCCTTCGTTATCACCTACCGAGACGCGTGTTTTCTACCCCCTCCCACCACCCCAACAACCCCTGCGCCTTATCTTATCGTGCTCACAATGACTGATACTTTGTTTTCTGGCGTCGGATAGCCCGATGTTAAGACATTCGTTTAACTTTGGATTGCTCAACAAATTTGACTGATGTCAGTTCAATGAATTTAAAGGAGATTCGATTATTATTTGATCTTGAAAACGAGGAATGATTTATTCTTCTTTTATGGGATACTCGAATGAAGAGTGAATTGCTAATGATTTATTTTATATGTGCTGCTTGTAAGGTTTTCAGTTACCTGTAATGGATTGTAATTTAATTTAATTTATACAGATTTTACGTACATTGAACGATTATTTCTTAAGAAAATGGCATTATTTGTTCTTTCCAGGGTTGTTTTAAATATTATTCATTGTTGTATTGATAGCAACTTTATTAATTATTGCAAGAAAATGGAGGAATACGTTTACACAATGATAATTTACGTATTTTTATTCAAGCGATTGTAGATTGCTATCATGAAAAATCGTTGTAATCTCGATACACTAGTTTCCTAGTTTTTGAAAAGGGTTTTTTTTTATAGTCAGTTAAAGTTACATACCATAATTATTAGCAAAGAAAAATTAATGAACCTACCGAAATTGCTTTACCTACTTCAAATGAGGTTATGAAGTCTGTAGGTAATTGTTTCAACAAAGTAGACTTTCTTAATAGATACAAATCACATGTTACAGTTACATTAAAAAACATTGAAATCAGTAACAGGTAGTATATTTATCAATTATCATATTAGTATTTAATTAAAGTTGTGTGTTCTCTAGCCAATATCAATTGACATGAAATTGTAATATATAATATTGATTATCCAAAAATGATCTAAAGAATTATGAAAAATGATAACTAATTATTTACAGTATATTATTTATAACTTTCGATAACCAGAAATAGAAGGGGCTGGGTTAAATCCCTTGTAATATTCAGATACTTTCGCTTCCTCATTGAGGTAGCTTTGTGATGGTAAAAAAAAGTTTTGCTAAAAATATGCTAGAAACGTGTACGAGTCAAAATTCACTATTATTAGAAAAAGTCTGTATGTGTGTGTGTGTGTGTCCGTGCGCATGTGTGTGTGCATATGCGTGTGCATGTTTTTGTGTGGACAGATGTGTATGAAGATTACTTTGAATATTCACGCTCAAAATTAATGTTTCAGAGCTCAATGATTTTATTTTTCTTAAAGGAAGGGGGCTGTAAAAAAATTGGTATTGTTTTTCGATATTGTTTGCTTTTCTTTGCGGGTTTTCGATTTTTGAGTTTTAGTATTTTGGGTTTTTTGGTATGTTTGAAATAATATAATATCATTAATTAATTTTTATTGCATTTTAAAGACCATAAAATTACCTATCTTTTCTGACCCGAAATTTTAGGTAAGGTATATTCTTTTTTCTGTTATACACGAAAACGTCGTGTTTTGTTTAAAAGGTGATATCTGGGAAATATAAATTATGAGGAGACTGTATAGGCGCATACCTACTGTTTTATTAATAAGTGACAAGTAACGTCTAAGTTACTTATTACATTTTTTTTTTTAATAATAAACTAATCTGTTCTTATCATCGTCATTTTTATCTTCAATTTTTTATTTAACATAGCATTCGGATGCTTGGCTTCTATCTAATTTTTTTATTACAAAATGGTCTTTGTTTATGTGTAAATCATCGCAATTCAGTTCAAGCGGATAAATACGCAAATAGGTCTAGTTATTTCTCCGGACGCTGTTGTTAATCGCACGACGCGCCTGTGACCATCTTTTCCTGTGAAAATTTGTTTGATTTTTGCTAATGGCCACTCCAAGCGCTTTGTATTATCGCTGCCTACTAGTACCAAATCACCTACTTTGATCTCTTTAAAAAGTCTACCTTTCCGTTTCTGGTGGGTCATCGCGCCTAGATATTTGTTTCTAAATCTTTTCCGTAAATCTTGTCTTAATTTTTTACGATACGCGAAACGCTTGTTTAAATTTGTTTTTTCTCCGATATCTAGGTCTAAAACGCCGATTTCTTTCACTTCTTGCAAAAACATAGATGGAGTCAAAGGTATTATTTCTTCATAACCTTCTGAAGTAAAAGTGATCGGACGAGAGTTTATTACGGCTTCGCAGTCTGCCAATGTCGTTAACATTTCCTCGTAATTAGGACACGATTTTTTAAGAGTACGCTTCAGCAATCTTTTCAATATACCAATGAGACGCTCCCAGAACCCTCCCCACCAAGGTGCCGATGGAGGGTTAAACCTCCAATCTATTTGTTGAATCGCGAGCGTCTTTGCGATTTTCTGATAATCTAAACTATTTAATAGCTTATTTAGTCCTACGAAATTAGTGCCATTATCATTATATATAATGCTCGACCTGTCTCGTCTCGCTACGTGTTGCCTCAAAGCCATTAAAAAGGAAGCGACAGATAGAGAATTCAGTAATTCGAAATGTACTGCTCTATATATATCGCGAAGGTGAAAATGCAAATCCAGGCCTTTTGATTTTCCTTGAGGTAAATGGGCCCCGCGAAATCTACACCTAATATTTCAAATGTCACCGCGTCCCTTATTCTATTGAGCGGCAACGGCGCTGAATGCGCTGTAATTTCTTTTGAGTCATACCTGCGACAGTGGACACATTTATGAATCACCCCTCTAATTAGTTTCCGACCTCCCATGATCCAAAATTTTTCTCTCAATGCATTCATTGTACCTAACACTCCCGCATGCTTGAGCTTGTTATGTTTTTCTCTGATCATTAATGTAATAATATGATCATTATTCGGTAGGATAATTGGGCATCGAAAATTAAATGTGTCTTCGCTATACAAGACTCTTGTCTTTGTTCTTATTATTCCCTGCTCATCTACAAATGGCAAAAAATGATTGATGCGCTCGTCCTTAAGATCATTATAATGATTTTTTTGGATTACTTTCATTAATGTGGTTTCTGCGTCCCAAAGTTCACTTGCTGTTACAAAACCCTGTTTCCTTTCATTCTTATTAGTACAATTAAACAGAAACTTTTTAACCCACCCTAAAACACGAACAATTTTTTAATAACTCGAGTGACGATTTATCCAATCATCATTTATTTTCATTACAATCATTATTTTCCCTACAAAGTAATGTTGTTCCTTGCGTTACGTTTGACTTTTTTACTTCTATCTCAATTTCATCTTCTTTAACGCTCAAATCGTGCGCAGGCCAGCTATCCGGAGCCTGTCTTAGCCACTCCGGTCCCTCCCACCATTTCGAGTCTCACAGCTGATTGACCGTACAACCTCTCGATGGCAAATCAGCTGGGTTAAGGTGGCCAAGTATATGCCTCCACTGTTTATACTCCGATAGTTCTCTAATCTCTTTTCTTCTATTAGCAACAAAAAGACTCCAATTGTTTTCTCTATTAATCCACGCGACTACTGTTGACGAATCTGTCCAATAATAAGTTTTTACGCCGTTTAAATTTAAAGCTTGCAATATTTGCGCGGTCAATCTGGCCCCAATTATCGCGGCTAATAATTCAAGTATGAACTGGTCTCATTGTTAACTACGGGCGCTGCGCGAGTTTCAGCTTGCACAAAGTAAATCTGCACATCTAATCCCGTCTGAATATTAATAAAAATTACTATAGCATACGCTAGTTTAGACGCATCACAAAACGTGTGCAAGCTAATATTACTGGACTCGTCAATTATTCCTAGCATGCATCTTGGTATTTTAATTTGATCAAGATTCTTTAATTCATCAACCCACTGCGTAAATTTCTTCTTTATATCTTCGCTTACTTCCTCGTCCCATGATAACTTAGCGGCCCACGTCTCCTGTAATAAAATTTTATGCCCGAGCGAAACCGAATAAACAAAACCGAGAGGATCGAAAATGCGGTGAGCTACAGAAAGGATATTTCTTTTTGTAATTTTTTCGAAGGCTAATTTATGTAAACTAGATACATTCAGCGATAAAGTATCTAGTTGCTTGTCCCACAACAATCCGAGCACCACGATAGGGCTTTCAGAACCGCCGTCATTAGTGTATTCCCACCCGCGCAAATCAAAGTTGCCTGACTCCATCACAGTTTTTGCATAACTTTCAAGATACTATCTGTATTTGCCACGCGTGATTTTAAACTTTCCTCTAAATGCAAATTAATCGTCGCACCTAAAATAAATGGACTGCTACAAACTCCAAAAACTACTCTACAATGTCGATACATAATCAATTTTCCGCTTGGTTCATACCAAAAAAAATCTCAAAAAATCTCAGTCCGCGGGGTCTACACTAATCTGCGAGAACGCTTTCTTTATATCCGCAATAATACCAATAATACCTTCTCTAAAACGCAACAATATCGCAGAGCCGAGCTCGATGAGGTTTGGACCCTTTTCCAAGCACTCATTAAGCGCTGGGGACTGTTGATCGTTTGCCGATGCGCCGAACACAGGCCTAATAGTTGTCGTTGAATTCTCCTTAAAAACGGTGCGGCAGGTAATGGCCCCAGCCATTTTCACTCTCTGCAGGGACACGTTCAATAACTCCCTCCTAAAGCCAGGTATTGAAAACATTGTCATATGCCTCGTACTTCCCTGAGGCCTTTAATTTCTTCAAAGTGGATTCCAACCGTCGTATAGCCATATTTTTATTATCTTTGAGCACTGTATGATACTTGAGCCATGGCAATTTTACTTCATAGCGGCCCTCTGCATTTTTAATTACGGTCTCTGTAAACCTTTGTACTACGTGGTTATCGCGCTGCTGCTGTGTTTTTTGTTCCATTGGGTCTCTAATCCCCAAAACGTCTAAAGACCATAAGTCTTTAATGTCAGCACCTTTTGTGAACATTGAAATATCCGACACTGCTAAAATTACATGTCCGTTTATTGCGGGCACTTTTCCCATAAGCGTCCATCCCAGATGCGTTTCTACTGCCGTTAAACCGCACTCTAACACATGTAGGCGTTCGGTGAGTAACTTTCCCGCTACATCTGTGCCAATGAGAACCGCTACCGTTTTTTCTTCGCTGAAACATCTGTCAATTTTATGTTCAAACTGTCTAACTCTTTTAGCTAGCATCCTTTGGTCACCGTCGGCACATCACTGCAAATCAGTTTTTCATTGAGCGCTCGGAAATTACACCAATAGCTGCCGTCCAAGTTACCAACATGAATTAAATACTTATTATGTGTTGTGGCGTTGGATTTCTCCTCACCGAAAAGTAAATGCACCATTTCTTGTTTTGCTATCGGTTCATAATTCAATTGATCAGCAACTTCTCTAAAAACATATGAATTTTGCGAACCAGTGTCTATAACCGCGCGCACAATCACTTAACTTGTATTATTACGCAATTTAACTCTAAGCGTCTGCATAAACGTACTTGTTACACTAGAAGCGGTAGCTAAATTGCATTCCTCTTGCATATTTACAGCGCTTATCGAATATTTCAGTTTTCCACTCTGTGAGTCACTGCGTTTTTCATCACTGAAACACATAATATCCACATGCCGACGCCCGCATTTCGAGCACTTCATATTCTATAGCATAATCTATAACTGTGTCCGTATTTTAAACAATTAAAACACACGCGCTTTTCTTTCACGATATCTTGCCTTTCTGAGAGCAACATACTTTTTGCCTTAACGCACTTTGCACTATCGTGATCACTTTTTTAACAAAATATGCACGCGTTTCCCCTACCTTTGGCTGTCAGCAAGTTCCGCGCGCTGGGTACTTCTCTTCCCTCTGTTGCGTTTCTTGCCTTCTGGGACGCTCTGATCCACTATGCGTACTATCTTTTAACAAAAAACCTTCAACAGCCATGGAAATTCTTAATTCATTTTGCACTTCGGACTCTAAAAAATTAATAAGCCTCGTCAAACGATTTTTTGATGCGTCGGACGAGCTCTCCGTCGTGTTCAAATCACTCACACTATTAGAACGTTGCCACACTCTTAGTAACTCCTCGGGCAATGAAGATTCTACCAATGGAAAAAGCATCGCCGCACATTTATCGGTGGGCACGCCGAGAGTTTCTAATGCTCTCAAGTATGATTCGATTGTATCATACAAGCTGGAAAGCAGCACCTCCTTAGTAGACATGGCATTTTGGAGCACTAACTGTAAAAGCTCTCGCACGTATACTTCTATCTGCATATCAACTCGGCCAAATCTTTTCTTTAAACTCGCGATCACATTATCATAGTCCTCTCCCGTCGGTGGATAGTTTTTTACTAATTCTTCAGCGCGCGAGTTAGGCACCATAGCTTGAATCAAATACTGGAATTTTTCTTCTTTCACCAGATTTGCGTCCTCGTGTATTTTCTTGAATAAACTCCAAAATTGAAGCCAGTCGCGCACGTTTCCACTAACTTTACCAGCTCGATCTTCAGCAGGTTAAAGGTCTTTCTCAATTCCACTTGAGTCGCATTTGCAGCATTATGTGACTGGACATTTTGCACAGCGACATTTTGCACTCTACTACTTGAGGTCATCCGGCTGTCGAACTGGTATTTAGCCAATAAGAATTTACATTTATATACGTCATTCTCGTCATACTCTTTCTCGATCTCGGCCTCCGTTGCTCTTCCAGTTTGCAGATTATCAATGATACTCGCTGCGATCACTTCTAACTCATTATGCTTATCACTCAATAAACCATAGGCCACTGTTAATTCTGCGGTCCCGGTATTAACATTATCTAATAAAGCGTCAAGTGTATTCAACGCTTTTGTGACCGCAGTCCGCAAACTTGTTCTCTTCTTCTTCAGTAGCTCCATCTTATGCACAATATCACTGTTCACAATAACACTTTCAAGTCACTAGAACACCTTGTCCTGTCACGGTCGCCAGTTGTTTTATTAATAAGTGACAAGGTGAAAAATAAAACTTGTGAACAAACACTCTAAATGAAGCTTATTTACTATTTATTATTTATTTACTATTTATATATAAGCTTATTTATTTATTTATTCAAGTATACATAAGGAGAGATCGACCGGTTCACAACAAGAGACACGGCTCGGTTCGATGCTCATTCACGACTGCCGAGTCCTCTCACTCCGGCTTACAACATTATCTCGGACGAGAAGCGGCAGCTCCTTCGTCAAGGCGTAGTTTTCCGCTTCCTCGAAAAACTACGTGTCCACCCTAACCCCAGATGCCAGTGTTTTCCCAGTCATAAAGGTTGTCGAGTCGTCGGGAGCATCGCATTGTATGGCTGGTTCTCATAAAAGTACCATACTATCGTCGGAACAGCACCCTTTTATGACTAGTGTACCTTTCATACCTATCCCTAATAATCCGGCCTGTCTCACGTATGGACAGTAAAATGTATTTTCCCCGAATAATCTCTCGGTTTTTTACAATTATTTATTATTGTTCTTATTTTAACACGACACCTACATTCTGCTCCAAAGCACAATGCGTAGTCAGAGATCCTTACCAGGCGAAAAACTCGAAGAAAAAATTCTCGAGAATTTTCACCGGGAATCGAACCTTGACAGCTTGAGCGTGTTGTATCGGTAAGCAAGCGTCTTACCCACTGAGTCAAGGGGGGCTCTGTGATTGCTTCATATTGCATTTGAAAGAGTATAAAATTACTTATAAATGGTGATATTTCTGTTTTTCTTTTATAACTTTTCCATTGATATTTTGAAATATTGATTGAAAAAGTATTTGAAGATTAATAAAATAATGTATATCAGTATTTTATATGTTATATTTCTTATAAATCTGGGTAAAAATGATACATATGAACGATCTAATTATGTGATTTTAGATTCTGTTGAATTAAAATTTGAGGTGAAATGTATAAAATTAAAATGATTAATGTAAAAAAATAATGGTACCGAAAACTGCTTAAAACAGATTTAATTTATATACAGATGTAAATTAAATATATATATATATATATATATATATATATATATATATATATATATATATATATGTGTGTGTGTATAATAGAAATATGATTATGGCTACAGCTAGTGGAATTAACTGTTGTGAATTAAACCATCAATGATAAATCATTACACATTTTTTTAGCTCCTAATTAAAAAGAGATTTAAAATTAATTTATTAGAACAAAAAATTTTATATTAGAACAATTAATTTAGTTTGAGGAAGCTGCCAATGAATTAGTAGCGGTTTTTACATTATTTAGACTTGCGAAAATATCGAACTTTAATAAAATTTCAATGATCAACGTTCTAATAATCTATACTCGACTGTATTTGAATTAAATTGTTTAAACGCGAGGTTATAAAAAAGTTTTATTTAACCATCTTAAAAATTAAGAGGTATCATACAATCTAAATCCTTTTAAGCTAGGTTCATCAATATGAATCCCCGATAAAAACAGCAATAGCTTGTCCGAATGAACATTAACTTCGACTCCATCAGATAATCTGCGAAATATCGTCTGAAGCATGCTGACGTACATCATCTCGTCCCAAGCTAAGGGTCAAAAACAGAGAGCCCTTCTACATATACACATCCCATAAAAAGTGGCCCTGAGAAAAAGGGAATCTCGCCATAAACAGTTATCTTGAAGCGAAGCTTCCTGCTTCCTTTTTTTCCACAGACGCAATAAACGCAAACTACACACAACATATACAACAGGCAGGCGCTCTCGCGCTCCTCAAGGAATATCTCGATAAAAGTGGAAGCGGAGAACACGATCGCGGCGCTATCGCATGCATTCCAGGCCGCCCGCTCGTGCGCTTATCTCATCTTCTCTCACTCTCTCTCTCTCTCTCTCTCTCTCTCTCTATATATATATATATATATATATATATATATATATCACTCTCTCTTGCATCCTTGCCTTCTCACTGCCGCGCGCGCTAAACGGGCCACTCGTGCGTGCACCAACCCGGCTAATGATTCTCGACACCCCGCGCCGCGCGGATCGACGCGCGACCGTTAATCATCCGCGTGTATATACCTACAGTCCCGCGAGGATATTTGCCCGCTCGAGACCTTCAGCTCATCCAGATACTCCGCGCGCGCTGGGCACAATATCGCTTGGAGCGCGAGCTGGAGACGTAATGGAGATGTTAAGAAACTCCACGTGCGCGCACGGATCATCATTTTTTCTCATTTTGGCGAATACCTTCCTAGGAATACATTAGGAATACCTTCCTGTAATCACACGTCGGGATACCACTAGGAATACCTTCCTGTAATCACACGTCGGTTTCCGAGTGTACACTCACGCGTATTTTGCATACTTCTACTCATATATGTAATCCTACGATATATAATAATATTTCATATCATTACTGTAATTAGCTTTAGTTTCACAAATTATAATTCATTTCTAACATTATTCTTATTATTATTTGATGATTATTATTTATAATTTAATTCTATAAATACTTAAGTAATTGATAAGAAAATGGGGCTTATTTTACAAATACATGTACGGGTTTTATTTATATATATATATATATATATATATATAAATAAATGTAATTCATATTTTGTGTCTTGAAATTTTGTCGTATACACTTCACAGCAGCGTGCATCTGCCCTCATACAAAATCAAGCTTGAAATTACATCGCGTTCAAATACACTCTTTCGAGGTGATGTATGCGACACGGATTAAGCAGGAGCGTTAATGCGTTTATTAGGGGTACTGCGTCGCGCGCTGTTTTATTGCTCTGAACCGGAGACGGATTCTCATGAAGGTTAGCTCTTTGATTGACCACCTCCACTACGCAATAGGGTGAGAAATGTGAAATAAACTTCTCCTCAAAATATCTAGCGATAAGTCACAATGTATTCTTCAGTGGCAGAAAAGGGCAGTACTTTGGCGATGTTTGACAGACACACATCTTCTCTTGTTCCAAAAATAAATAGACTTCAAACGTATACGCTTGTCATTCATTATTTATTCCGAACACTCACAAAGTAAATCGCGTGATTCAAATTCAAATCGAAATATTGATTTCTCGGATTAACTTTCGAGAATCAGCACTTACGCGACGGTGCACCGAGATTTCAGTTGTACTATGTTGCACCGCGCATCTATCTCGACACTGTTAACGGTTGTATCGATGCAGCGATGGAAGAAACGTTTAATAGATGATGTTATATATTGCGTTGCGTATCGTGCAGTACAACGGAAAATTTCTTATCCATACAAATCAAGGCTATATTTATAATTGCGAACACTTAAAAATTATTTCTTCTCATAGAATCTACAAAAAAATATTAGGACCCAAATAAAATCTATTAAAAGACAATAACCCTGGTAGAAAATTAATCTAGAACTATGTAGATCTATCTAGTTTGCCAAGGAAATAATCGAGGGCCTCGATAAAACTAGATAATTTTCTACCAGGGAATATACTATCGTTAAGTTTTTTGAATAATAACATTCTTCATCCCTACCGTGATGTATGTTTGACGATACTTATTTTATACAAAATATTACCTAAGAAAAATTGTTTGTCTTATCGATTACATACAAATAGAACAAGTCAAGTGATTTCAACTAATAATTCAGATTTCCAATTAGTCTTGCCAGTCCTGGAAATTTCTACTTGAGTGGACAAACCTATACTGAAATTCAAAAAATAATCTAAATATTTAAAACTTAACCAATTTTCTAAATATAAAATGTTTTAGGGTCGTTTGAAGGCACTTTAATAGGCGTAAAGAATAATTTGTCTTTATCTGTTAGTTTAGTATTCTTGGAGACGTCAAATAAAAATTTTAGCACCAAAACGTTAACACGGTGTACTATTACAAGATTCACTCTTAATTAATAGATGGGCTTTGATCTTCCAGAAAACTTTCAAAAGTATATCATTGTATTAAAATTGAGTAAAATAGAATTTAAAAAATTAAAAAGTAAGTGTATTCAACAGTATACATACTAACATTAGTTACAATCAATGAAACTCGCGCATAATTTGTTTGAAATTCGTACTTGAATTTTAACACAGACTTGCTCCTTGTTATATGTAAATATGATTCTTATAATTTTATTAAGTAACTATTTAACTATCTAACCACATATTCTTTTTTAATTTTATTGAGTAAATACATTTTCGCTTAATATGTTTGTATATTGACCGTTGAGCGGAAGAAGAGGCTAACTCGGCGTTTGCTTGAAGAAGGGGCTAACTCGGAAATTGCTTAAAGACGGGCTACTTTAACTAATTATTTCTCGTATTCAATTTTGTAAAGAGTAACAATAAGAAATAGCAATACACATGGTTAGCGAAATAATTAATTTTCCTAATTTTCATTAGTATACTTTTTATAAAATTTAACGCGAGAAATAATTATATAAAGTAGCCTCCTTTATGCGATTTTCTAGTTAGCCTATTAGCTGCAAGCGAACGCCGAGTTAGTCTCTTCTTCAAGCGGAATCTAAGTTAGCCTCTTCTTCCTTTCAACCGTCGATATACATTATTATAAAAATTAGTTACGCTAAGTAATTTGATATAATGTTTTTCTATGACAATAAATCTTAACTGTCTCTCTCAAATATTGAGACAAGATATACAACTTTAAGTAAGTAGGAACAAATTAAATCAGGAGCTTGAGAACGAAAATACGTTTGTAAAAATAAAAAAGTGGCAAAGGAACTTACAAGTCATCCATTTTACGGTCTTTTAGGCGTTTCATAATAGCTTTATTAGAGTCTGTTAGCAGCCGGGGGCAAAGCGAGTAAAACGATTCGAGCCGATGAGAATGTAAACGTGACGACCCTCGCTTCGCGAGCCGGACTTCCTTCAAGTTCACTGGTCACTGCCTTGCAAGGTCTCTCCTTAAATGGTTACGTGCAGTTTCGCTTTTCTATCACGAGTCTAAAGCACGTCGTTAGACCTAAACTTTCAGATGAGCTTAATTAGTGTTTTTGTGCCAGATTATTAATTAGATATCCGCAAACTTATCACTTTAACTAGAAGACTGATCTTGTAAATTTTACAAAAACATCGCAAAAATAGTATGACAAATTTTCGTTAATGCAATATATAGTAAAAATAATACACATATTAAATAAATAAATGAGAATAAAAATCCATTAAACAAAAGTATTATGTCACAATAAGGTAAAAGTACCAGTAACTGGACACTTAAGGGCAAACGAAATATATGCGTTAATATATAACGCTAAATTTAGCACTATACTAGATGATTTTGTATCCTACTGAAAGACAATTTTATTGTCTATCAAATTAATCTCATAAACTTCTAATTTACACTTTATTACAAGAAATATTAATAAAAATGTAATGTAGACTAGTGCACTAGTAGCTGGACAAGCAAAGAACATTTGTTCTAATAACTGGACATCGCTGTCCTAGAGTACATGGACACGTTTATTTTGGCTCATTTCTATTAAAATAATATATATTTCTTGAGAAAATCAGGCTTGAATGAACAATAACAGTACTATTGTTATATTTTTCGAGTGTATAAGTACTTAGTTGAAAAATTTAAGACTGATTATCACTTGAAAAATATTCTACTCACCTAACCTATGATGTGTCGGCTGATATGTACGCCATAACTTAAAAATGTCAAATTCAAGACATGAAATATAAACACGAACATTATTAAAAATTGAATCAAAATATTGACAAAGTAAATAGTAGAACTAATGGTAATCACTTTTGAGAACTTAATTACGCAGGGAAAGGCGTGGTTTGTATCAAAATATGTTTATAATATTGAAATTCATATAGGTGTCCAGGTACTCGGCACTCTAGCTTATCTGTGTACTAGAGACTGGACACTTGTTTTTTACAAGAAAAACGATATTTTGGCATATATTAGCATTTTATTTCGATTTATTATGCGATTAAATGGCACAGTGCGTTTCTTACACATAAGAATTGTACACGTAATTATTGTGCACAATTTAGCATTGGTCAAATATATCTATATATAATTTGACCAATGCTAAATTATGTACAATAATTACGTGTATAATTCTTATGTGTAAGAAACGCGCTATGTCGATTAAATAAGTTCAGAAAAAATTTGGGCATCGAAAATAATAATAAAATATTAAACAACTTCTAATATCAAAAAGGCATATCTTAGCCATTGCTTAAGAAGATGACGTGCTGATGTGCATGCATTAGTTCCATTACAAAACTATTTTTTTAGGATACAAATCAAACATAGAGTTTTATAAAAATTTAAATATATATAGCTGGAAAGAAACAGATTATGATTACATATAATTATTTTCATTAAACGCACTGTAATATCCGATATAACGTGATATTCGAGCTGCTGTCCAGGTACTGGGACGTGTCCAGTCATTGGTACACTTACCTTACCTTAATAAAACAGCGTCAAAAGTTAATAGCCCGAACGAAAATTTAATTACAATTTTCAAAATTCATTGTAGCTAAAGAGGCGTATCGCAAACAGTAATCAATCAAAGAATCATTGTCGTGTATCGTGAAGTACATCGGCCTCCCTTCAAGCCGCACAATTAATTTCTCGAGGCGTTCATCCGACAAAAATGATTCCAAAGTATATGCACCTGCTATAACGTTAATAACGCGTGCGCATTTTTTTCCCTTTACACTATCTCTAATGTCATTAATGTCGCCTCGCGCACGCGCAGCATCCACGCAAGATTTCCCAAGTAATCTGTTTGCGCGCGAGCACACGCGGGGCTCGTCCGCGCGAGCTTGTCGATGTCCAGCGCAAAAAGCACCCGCAAAAATACGCCGGAAATGATTCTATCGCGTTAAAGCGCGAGAGCGGCGGCTTGCCGTTGTAAAAAAAACATATACACCAATCAAGACTACCACCACTTGTACGGCCTGTGTATCGAGAGGCGCTGGTATGCGGAAACTTGTGCGCATCAGAGGAGAGCTTAGCGAACGCGATTTTTTCCATTTTTATTCCCGTGTCCTTCGACTTTACTACTCGTCCCGTGTGTTGAATGTCTTGCAAAACTCAACATCGTCTTACGTCAATGCGCGGATGTAGATGTGCGCGCTACGTCACGCGCTTACATACTTCAAACAAACATTGTGACGAGATTTTGCTACGGTTATACTTAATCGATCGAGTCTTTAGATTCTAATTCACCCTTTCAGTCACTCAAAAACTTATTTTAAATTAAATAGTTTAGCTTTAAACCATAATATTTTATTAATTTATAATGTAAGCTTCGATTTATTAAATAAGTTATTTATATAGATTTGAAGTTGGCAAAAATTAATGAAATTTCTCGTTAAAAAATATTACCTTGTATTGTAAATCTTTTTTTTAAATATCTCTATAGAAAGACGTTATCAGGTTTATACGTTTTTGTGCCTAAATTAGAAGCTCAAAAATTGTCATATTTTTCAAATCTACTCAAAATTATCTCTTTCCTAAGGGAAGACACCACCGTGAATATATACAGCTAAATATTATTTCTTAGTGATTTGTTTCTCTAAAACTAGAATATTAGCTATAGAGTTGTATGTGCTACTCAGATTTAGTTAACAACGACCTCCAAAATATATAATTAAGAACTTGTACAGACAAAAAATCCCATTTTTAAGAATTTCTTGATACCCTTGATTTGCACTTTGGAGTGACCATTTTTAATTTCGCAAATCTGAATTTGGGATTCGAAATATGACGGGATAAAATGCTTCATAACTTTCTTATGAGTGTAGCTATTATTTCTCTTAATGCTATAAGCAAAGTTTCATATCAAAAGATTAGTTAATGTTATAAATAGACATATAAGTATATTTCCCACAGCCGTGGAAGGGTTAAAGAGGTTCATCTAGAAGTAATTATATTCATCTTATTTTTTTATAAAAAGATCAATGCAAACACTGATTTAACTCTATTTTTAGGTAAAGGTGATGTTATGCCCACCCATCACCGGCAACTACGAGAATGCACTTTTGTAATTTAATTTTCAATGTTGAACAAATATCTCTCTGGAACGTTGTTGTCTTAATCATAAACAACAACGCTCCAGAGAGATATTTTCTCAAAATTGCAAATTAAGTTAAAAAAGTGGTTTCCCGTATTTTCCTGTAACAGGGGAGTTTATCATCACATTATATTTATACATTTAAAATCACCTAATGAGAAATAATTGTCAATCAAGATTCTAATAACAACAAATTTTTAAGAAAAACTATATCTCTCTGCTGCGATGAAATATGTTTCTAAGATGACTTCATAATACGAGATATGTATTAAAATACGCTTCTAAGGTACTCGTATTCTTGGCTCTTAATAATTTAGCTGAATACTTTTGGAAGCTATATCTGCCGGTACACAAAATTTCACTAAAATCTGTCTGTTAATTCCTTAATGAAATAAACCTCTTTAAATATGTAATTTTGCATTAAAGCAACATACTTAGCCACAATACATCGACAAAGTTAGGGTTAAACTTTATGAATTTTTACAGTAACGTCACCCCTTAAAATATTATGTATTAAATTATCAATTATCTGAGTATATAAAAAAATGCGTTAGCATTGACTAGTCAATAACCACAAACTTGCAGCGCGACTCCGCAAATGAAGCAGCTTCCTCTTCCAGAAGGGTAAAAAGTATCAGCGACGAGACGATTCTGGCTTGTCACGCGAGGAGCTCTTCCTCCTTCGTGCCTACAAGCGTGCTTCGACTCACTCTTTTTTTCACTTTTCCATTTGCGCGAATACACGGCGTGAAGTGTCGCGTCAATCCTGAAAAAAAGCGAACTTTTCACGGAGTCATTTGGCAGTTGAACGAGAGCCAGATGAAAAATAGAAGAAAAGAAAGATAGAAAGGAAGAATCGTGCACTCGCTTTTTCCATCGTACCTTCGTTTTTCCTCCTTCTTTACATCCCCTCAACCTATTATGATTTTTCCGAGCAGCATCTCTTCCTTCTAGCGTACGCAATCGGTGCAATAACGCTAGAAGAAAGCAAAAGAGAACAGTGCATATAAGAGGGATAATATATGAGAGATAGATAGATAGATAGATATACGATTTATTTTGTCATTTGGCAAAAATACAAGAGACAGAGAGACACAGAAAGAGACGCGAACTCGTAGCGAATAAGAAAAATCAGAGAGGAGGATCTGGACGAGGAAGAGAGAGAGAGAGAGAGCAGAAGTGCATTAGCCAGAAAAAGCGGATGAAACCGAGATAGGACGAGCGAGAGAGGGAGAAAGAGAGAAAGAATATCTGGTGAAAGAGTCGGTGGCGCGGCCGGGCGCTCAACGTGGGAGAGGTCAGGGTCTGAGAAAGTAAATGCTCCCATCTCTCTCTTCTCTCTCTCTCTCTCTCTCTCTCCCTCTCTGTTTCTCTGGCGAGAGTACTTCGACCCCTGCGCGTCGCTGGGAATTCGCACGGACGTTGGCTCGTAAAAGCCGAGCTGACGCTGCTGCTGCTGCTGCTGCTGTGGCGAGCGGCGCCGCGCCGAGCGGAGAAAGCCTCGCCTTGTTAAGGAGCGTGGCCGATCGATGCCCGCCTTTTGCGGATTGGCGCTGGTTTTGATCAGTGCGAGCGCCTCTCTTCTCTCGCCACGCGCTTGATTGATGCGCCCGCGATGATGAGCGCTTCTGCCCGCGCCGCGCCATGGCAGTTCAAGATTTGCAGGCACCCACGCGGCGGTTTATACGTGTACCTACTCGACTTTCGACGCGCGCACGAAGGCTCGACGACTGACAGCGCTCACGGAGCTTCAACTTTTACAGCCTCGTTTAGCGTGCTCGATCATAATTGCGGGGGATGAGGGCACCGGTTATAAATGGGTCACCTTAGACTTCGTTTGCTTGCTCGAAAGCTAGAGGCGTGGGCGGAATTTTAAGGAATGGATAACGAGATTTTTAATTTTTTGCGATTCGAGTGTGCATGCATTAAGTTGGCAGTAGTGTCCTGTTTAGATTGCAGTTTTAATAGCGCATATATAATCCACTTTTTACTGCATGTGCAATTTTCTATTGTTTTATTATAATATATAGTTTCTTTGGAAATTACACTTAATGTTGTATTGTATGATACTTAAATTATCTGCAAAATTTTGTAACTTTGGTGAGCAAAATACTTTAACAGGAAGTAAATATGTTTCTTAAACTATGGCATATTTATTTATATTTATTAAAAATATACTTCCAAAAAATTACTTCCAAAATCAGTGTTACCATTTGTAATATGCCAAAAACTGAGCAGACTGGTTCTATTTTGCCTTGCTCTTGCGATTGCAAAGAGGTGCAGGTGATAACTACAGTCAAAAAATATAGCTGTCGACTGCTAAAATAGGTTTGGTATTTTGTGTACATATAGCTAATAAGCAATACATATACATATAATCAAATATTTGATTATCAGCGGCATATTTTTAAAGAAATAATTATACAGTTTAAACTATTATAATATATTAATAAAAAAAAAATAAAAATATTAAGTGTACTTTTTTAAAACAAGAATTATTGCTTAAATTATTATTTATGAATTTCGGTGTTATCCTTATACTTTCATAATACAGCACCTTATTAAACACAAGATAGAAGTTATTTATGTTATGGGAAATAGTTATTAAATAGATAGCAGTGCATCACCAACCGTACAATTACTTATCCGTCTAATCTTACAACGCTGTGCTCTCATCAATCATGTAAATCTAAACAACATCTAACTCTAATTACACATTTCATGAAAGTGTTTATTTGCAGAAATCTATCGAAACAAAGTATACATAGATATGAAAGCCATTTTAAGCTATACTACTATAGCATGTCACGAAAATGGTTTACTATAATATGCGTATGATATTCCACGTAAAGCAAGTTTTTCTTCTAATATGCGATTCTTGCACATTTATAAACATACATTTGCAATACATTTTTAAAACTTTTTTAATACTTTTTTAATATGTATTTATTTTCTAATAATAAATATTGGGTATTCGTCGATAGAATCATACCCTTTTATTTGACCCTTTTTATATACGCTAATTTTTAACTGTTAATACGCTGAAGTTTAAACACAGATTATTAAAGATCCATATTAGCACTTGACATATCTTCCGTAAAATTGCCCGATGAATTGCAGTAAACATTCAGACTTTATAACTTACTTGTCAGCCCTCAATGATTCCCCAATAAAAAAAGTAAAGCACAAGCAAAAAGTTCCATCCGCAATAATGATCACCTCCATGCCCTGTTAAAACTTGCAAGCAACAAACTGACGGCGTATCTCTCGCAGGTGGTGTACGTGGGCGAGGGAGCGGGCGCGTCGTACGTGCCGGTGCCGTCGCTGAAGAACCGGAACTCGCTGAGCCCGAATCTCCAGGCGCTGCAGACGCTGCAGGGTCTGCAGGGCCTGGCGGCCACGGGGCCGGCCATCGGCGGTGGCGCCGGCGGCGGAACGGCCGGCACCGGCATCGCTGGCGACGACGACTGGAGGAGGCATCCGGAGTCCTGGGACCGCGAGCACAGGCGCTACAGGCCCAACACCACCAGGGTTCAACGTAAGTTCACGTTTACCTCCTCCTCCTCCTCCTTCTCTTTCTCCTCATCCTCCTCCTCCGCCTCTTGGCGGCACAATGTAATGCCAAACCGCCTTCATTATATATTGCGGTCGCGCGAGCGCGCCCGATGCTACATTGTCGTTAGGGGCTATTATCGGGCCTTTAGCTCGCCTTGCCTCGCCTCGCCTCGCCTCGCCTCGAATCAACCTATTATTTACCTTGGATTAATTCAATTATTACGAGTTGCGACTTTTATATTTTAGCGATTTTTTTCGTTTATGCGATGTAATTACGTAATAACGCATACGTTGTCTTTGTTTATTATAATGTATTCTAATTAGCTTTTCTTATTAGCTTTTCAACTAAGGCGAATGAAAGCTTAGTATCGGTATAATATAGGGCGAATCAAATGTAAATATTTCAAAAGATCATTAAGAGATAAATAGTTTGCATCATAATTATTTTACATTTTTACGCTTATGCAGTACCTATTCTAAATTAAATAAACTCAAACTAAAAATAATTATATACTCGACTACCTACCCTGGTAGAAAATTGAGCATATTAGATGGTCGGTTCACGATCTATTGGACAGATCCGTTTCCTAATAGTTCGCCAGAAATAAACCAGCATCTGACCAGAAATTTATAGAAAATCTAAATAGCTTACATAACCCTAAAATATTATTGAAAATGTAAATCCCATTATAGTACTTCTGCGTTAAAATAGCATGCAAATTTTTATTCGATTATTTATTTGATTTTTTTATGTCTTATTTAATTATAAAACTCTAACCTTAAAAAAACTTTTAATGAAATAAGTTTTTAGTTTTTATTTCGAATCTATCCCAAATATATCTTAGCATTCTATTAACAATAAGCTATTAAATCCATGACATAATAATCATTATTAACTTATAAAAATTCGTTAAACGTTATTTTTTATTTATTTATTCATTAACCATAAGTTGGTCAGGTTTCTGACGAGAAAACGTCGACAGGTAGCGGGGTTTCTGGCCAGACTTTTAAGCAGAAATTGGCCATTCCCTATAAAATAGAGTAAAATCTGGCGAACATATGGGGAACGTTTCTACCAGGGTATATTTATTAACATTAATAATTAATTTAATTATTTTATATTTACAGTAAAACGCTTTTGTTGTTAAGAACTTGTGATTAACAGTAATAACAATTATTCTGAATAATTTAATTTCATTTCAGTCATATATTTTAAACATCCAGAATAGTATAGTATTACACCATTATGCGATTGTAAATTAGACACAAGGTGCATCAATTTTGTCAATAAACTTATACAAAAAGTGCAAAAACGATAAGAAAAAGAAGGTTACGGCGCTAGAGTCGTTACTAGCCGGATATACATTGTCGATATTATCGTATCATATACGGAGTATTATGAGCGTTGCCAGATACTCATTAAATTTATAAGTAAAAAACAGTGACAGTTTATTGAAACATTTTCAAGCCTTAGAACTTCAAAGAATTTTTCTCTTTCCTTATAAAATTTTACACCAGGCACCAGTTTACGGTTCCGATGAGGCCGCAACTTAGGATCAAATCGAAATTAGGTCAGTTTTTCCTTTTCTTAATAAATGTGGAAACTATACAGTTCCTTTTTAATCTATTTTCAAAAGACAAATGAATAAAATACAAAAGTTAGAAAAGAGACGGAATAAAAAGCATAAATAAACGTTAGTCATAGAAATGATATACTTATTAGACAAAGGAGGATGCCCGCAGATTTATAATAATTGAGCCATTCAAGAGGAACGTATAAAGTAATGCAGTAGAACCTTCCGGCACTGTGAATGCGTGCCCCAACTTTCCGGAGAAAGTTTTACGAAAACATTTAAATCGAAAAAATGTGATAGAAAACGTTTTATACAAAGGTTTAAGCCAAAAAATGTTAATAAAAACGGTTTTGAAACCGTTCTTACTTAAAAAATGTAGTAGAAAAGATTATAAAAAAGATTATATAATGTTATATATTTATACAGTTTTTCTTGTAATAAAACTGCATGAAAGTTAATTATTGTACTGAGAATATTTGATTATGGGGAAGTTACGAGAGATAGTTATTATTATGACCAAGATATGGCCCTGATGCTCGACGCTGATTGATTAGTGCAAGTTCACAATGCCGGGAGATAGCTAGTCCCGAGTTTCACAGTGCCGGGAGGTTCTACTGTATCATTGTTTAGAGCTCGTCAAAGCATTGATTTTAGAACAAGAATTCACCCCCTTAAGTGGTGGGAAAGTAGAAGAAAACGTGGTGAAAAATCGTCAAATTAAGTAGAAATACCCGAGTACGGTTAGCCTTTTTACATTGCTTGAAATGGGACAAATGAATCGATATTATTTTTTCAGCTTTCCTCGTACTTAAGGGTTTTAATTTTTGTATAAAGTTCATTTCTAAACAAGCTTTAAACGATGGTGTTGGTTTCATACGTTCTCACGAGGGGGCTGCTATGGACATCCTCCTTTTAATTACAACAATTAGCATACTCTAGGCAGTAAAATAAATACAGACCGTGAGAATAGAATCCCAGTGAATAAGCTGTCTCATACTTGCAACAAAAAGAACAAGAGAAGAACATAAATGTTCAAGACTTCTTATTAGACTGAAAACTCAATGAACAATGAAAGGAACAGCCTACAGTCACACGTCGTATCCACATGTGTATAATGCGATTACGTACATTCTCGACTGAGTTAGCTACTTCGGACGTCCACCACCAAAAGAGTCAGTTTATGTTAAAATTCAATTGGATAATTATCCAAACAAATGCAGTTATCATATTAAATATTTCAATAATAAAGGCCTGTTGTTAATTAAATAATAAATTAAGTTTTTTTATAACGAGGCCGTTTAAATATTTTTTTTTTCATTTAGCCATGCTTTTGTGAAAACTTCTTCACAGCTATGATAATTGAAAAGAAATATATTGAAAAGAAAAATATTATTGAAAAGAAAATCATAAAAAGCACAATAGAAGAACTTCTTAACGATCTAAGAATAAACAGTATAAAATTCTTCTTTGAGCGACCTCGAAGTACTAAAATCCTTCCAACCGGTAATGCACAGACAGATACTCATATGCAGTGTAAGTGCCCCTCTCATCGCGCCTCACGAACGTGAAGCAAAATGTGCATAGGAAGCGTCTGGCACCGATCGGACGTCGTCATTGCTCTTGTCTGAATTCCAAAGGAGCAATCGGCCGGTAGCAGGAACATACAGGAACAGCAGCAGCAGCAGCAGTCGAAGCAGCAGCCAAAGCTCCCGTTAGTCCGGCAATTAAAACGGTGTCGGAAGTCGTATGAAGCCGAGCTGGACGCCGCTCTCCTCTCCTCATATCTTTCGCTCGCTCTCTGTCTCTCTCCTTCGCCAGCACGTCTCAATGGCCCTCGTCATTATCGTCAGCACCCGTCATCAACTTCATTATCGTCATCGCTCGGATGGGTTATAAAATGTATATTGAGGCTGCTCAGCTGCTGTTGCCGTCGACGCTGCGGCACCCGCTGTGTGATATAACGGCTTGGCATCGCAAGAAGGTGGGATTAATTAGGACCAGCCTAACCCACCAGGTGCTCGACTGATGCATCGACGCGACGCTCCTCCAGATGAAGTTCTGGTGCAGGATAATCTTAATAATTTATGCGGGGCAAAATGCTTTTCTTACGTTTTCCGCTGGGCAGAGCTCCGAGAAACTGCTTAATCAGATGCCTTGCAAAATAAGGCTTCTTTAGCTGGCTGCTGGATCAAAACAACGTTGCTACAGATAGATGAGAAGGCGATTTCAATTTTTTTTCTTCGTTTCGTTTCTTTACGAGAATCCTATGCGTAGGAGTAATTAATGACTTTTAATTTTCTAAGCAGTGAAAGTAGCAATGATGCAAGTATTATGGTTGTGACGAAAAATCACTGCGCGGAAAATAGTTTAATTGTATTCTAATTCAAGTGAACAAGGTTAAGCAAATATCTGAGTAAGCGCTTTTTAATGCTAAAGTCAATGTTACGATCGCGTGTTTTTGCACTTTTGCCATATATGGCGAATAATTTAAAAGTAAATTTCACATTGAATCGCATCTCCGAAGTTGTACGTGGATATTATTTATTTTCAATGAAATCACGCAAATTATCAAGATATTTTAGTTCTCTATTACTACTAAATTTCGAATTATTAAGCCGAAGTAAATCAAAATCATAAAAACTCCCGTCGATATTTTCATCATAAAAATAGATCTTTTCACAAAGTCTATCATCCCATCAGGCGTACAAGCAAAATCTCGTTGTAGACTCAAGAAATGATTTATGTTTACACACTTCAGTGAAAAGAAACATAGAATAAAGCATCAGACGAAGCTAGAATGCACCTGCAAAAAAGGCCGAGCAATCTTGAAATAATAGTACCAGTGTTGCAGATAGTGCCGGTGGTGAGGCAAAGCTCCGACTAGAACAGCTAGATCGTGCTGGGATTTTATAGGAGTTATCCTTGCGGGCATTAATAAAAAAAAAAGAAAGAAGAAAGGAAAAGAAAAGAAGGAGAGGGCTGCAGCTCGCTCTCGATGCGAATGTCGTGCCCCACGCGGAGCGATTCTTCCTGCGCGCACGGGCACGATCCTCGCTCGCCGCGGCTCGCTATATAGTCAGCCAGCTCCGAAGCTATATACACAGAGTCGGCCAGCGCAGCGCCGGGGTTCAATGAAGTCGTAAAGCCGGACTAAGCTTAGTGCGAGGCTTCGGCGGCTCGCCCCGCCGCGGGATCTCTCGCCAGCCCACCCGTACAATCATCGATTACAGCATGAGAACGGCCATTATCTCGTAATGCGTCTCCTGCTCTCTCTCTCTCTCTCTCTCTCTCTCTCTCTCTCTCTCTCTCTCTCTCTCTCGCGCGCGGACTGTCGATTTTCATGCGCGCGCCATATTTATTTGCGTGCACTTGGCTCGCAGCCGACTCTCGTTAGATTAGCCGCGCATTCCTGATGTCGATATGCCGGCGCGAGGCTTTGTCTTTGTGCCGGTGCAGCGTCACGCGAGACCTCGTCGAGGTGCCTGCTTGATGGAGGCGCTGATGTTTGCTATGCTTGGAATTTCAGTGCTCGTGCTTTAATTGATCTATTACTTATGAGTTTATTCATTTGAATATTTGTAGACATAAACAAAACAAATAATTTAATATATTATATTTATAATTTCATACTAGCACTAGTAGAATATAGCCTGACTAAGCTAACCGGGCATTTATTTATTTATTTTATACGTATTTGAATGTATTTAAGATAATCAAAATCAGATAAGCATTATTATACTACTGACTTTTATACTAAACACTGTAAAACATTTGAAATTTTTTTTATCAAGATTTTGCTGTTTCGCGTTATTTTAAGCGGCATGGATACAGAAGTTATGTATTTTTAATGCGCTTCGTCATGCGATGCCGTGTATATGAATGGTAGCTGTTACGTCAAAAATTTATATACTTTCTATAGTACTATGCAGTAGATATATGCAAATTTACTCGTACGTCACGGATGCTTAACTTCGTGACCTACATCAAAGCGATGTTTTTGTAAAGGCTACTGTACTAAAATAATCTCAACCGCAACGTATAAAACATAATTTGCAAAGAAACAAGCATAGAAGGCACAGCCGGCGAAATAAATTTTTCTCCTCGAAGAACGAAACCCGATCAATCGTCCTTGTGCATTTTCATAATAACACAGCTCGACAACAGAGTCAAGCCGCAGTATCATAACTGTAACTTGCTATAGCTAAGGAAACAGCGCAGAGAAATAGGGAGAGAGAGAGAGGGAGAGGGAGAGGGAGAGAGAGAGAGAACTATACATCGGCTCTGGTCTAAAGACGATCGTTAAGCAAAATCGGTTCCGTTCGCAGAGAACGCAGAAGGCAGAGCAGAGAAGAAGATAGTCGACTCAGCGGCAAGACCTTCAGCGGCAAGAAATTTTCAGCTTGGAAGATCGCGCGAGTCAAAAATACGTCAAGTGGCACTCGACGGCTGAAATACGCATATACACGGGCCGCGCGCGCCAGCTCAGCGTTGGAGGACGTCTTGCGCAACGTTCCGCATTGTGTGTATGCAGAAGCGTTTTGCCGGCCGATGAACACAAAGCCGCCGAGCCGAGGGCCTAATAAGCTGGACGCTAAAGCCGTGCGTAGGAGAGCATTCGAAGCCGCGCCGATAACGGTCACTCGTTCTCACCGCCAACGGCAAGAGCCGAGCGTTGTATCATCGGGGCGAGGCCGAGCGTGACTATCGCGCAACCCATCGCCGAGAGGCGCCTCACGACTCTCTGTATGGGTGAGTGTGTGTGTGTGTGTTTGCAGCATGTGCATAAGTGCACGTGCGCGCGCGCGCGCGCGTGTGTTACGTCCGGGGAAACTGCGGCTTATTACCACGAAGAGCGCCTACCGAGAAAGGAGCGAACGAGCGAGTGAGTGAGAGAGAGAGAGAGAGAGAAGCAAAGACTTTCACTCGTCATCCCTCACCGGTTCTCTCCTCGGGCTCTCCCTAACACGTTGTTTATCCTGCTGCTAAGATAGATTTTCGTTTCTGCGATTCCAGCAATTTCGAAACTAACTCGTTATAGCGTGCAGCTGTCTGACTATGTATGTTCTGTGAGTCGGGGTTTTGATTGTTCGATATTGGATGCAACTCTTGTAAGCGTTTTATCTTTTTGTTTAAAAAAGTTCCTAAATAAGGAACGATTGAAGGATAATAATTTGTCTTAAAATCTGTAGGACTAGACGAATGCATATTTCAAAAGTTAATACTACTTAATAATAATACAACAAGCATTACTGTTTGTATAAAAAAAGGGGGGGGGTCAACTGTTTTGGCCGCCGATTTTTTATATGAAAGTTCATGCCAAAAGAGCCCCAAAAAATTATTTTCAGCCCCCTAGGTGCACTCTGGCCCTAGGGGTGGACCTCTTAATTTCGGAAAATAACCAAAAAATACCTATTTTCAAAAAAATCTACAAGGCTCTCTATTTGACCAATTTAAGCCTTTCAAAAAGAAAATTTTCGTTCTTCCGCCGACTATTAGAAAAAAAATATAAGGATCTTAAATAATGCAATGGGCTATTTACACAACGCAAACCATGAACCCACATTTTTACGGTTTTTAAATAGAAGTCGAGATACACCCTGGTAGAAATCTAAGCTGGTTTCTAGTCAGATATTAGCTGATCAGTTAAGAACGACATTCTTTTTAGCTAATTTCTAGCTAGATTCTGCTTAATATTCTAGTTAATATAAAATTGATAAACTAAGTAATTTATGTATTAATTAATACTGAAAATAATAACAGTTTTATAATAATCAAAGTAATACGCAACTCTAATCATACTACATTAAGTATTTTACTAAATTAAAGTAAAAAATGTGTACCTTAAATGTCTAGTAGTAATGGAGGTTAAGTTATTTGTTTACATAACGACGCGTGCATTTAAAAAGTATTATTTACACAAAAAGTACCAAAGCCCAGAGTAAAATTTAAGTGTTTTAGAAAAAACACCGGTGAATTAACACGAGTTTGTAGAATTTTTTTCTCACGACATTGGGTTTGAAAGCAAATAACGACAAGATGATATTGCGCATCGTGCGCGGCTCGGATAAGCAAGAAATCACTCCCCTTGCCGATAATCGTGGCCGTCAACCATCGAAACACAAAATTAACACAGAAGTTGTATTCGCGCACATTGAAAAATACAATCCAACGGTATCTCATTACAGAAGAGAACATGCTCCGAATGCTCGGTATTTACCTAGTGATATTTCAATTACTAGTATTTATGAAGATTTTTGTCAAGAACATAAGGAGCTGAAGATTTCGATTAGTATTTACAGTAGATGCTTGAAGGAAATGAATATTAGTTTTACAAAGTTAGGGCATGAAGAGTGCGAAAAATGGGAGACATTTAAATTGCACAATTCTCAACACAATGAGACGAATCTTGATGCAGATTGCGATGCATGTAGGACTTGGAAAACTCATATCGACAAAGCTAAGCTCAGCCGCGAGAAATACCGCGAATACGCAGATCAGTCACTTCCAGATGGTGTCATTTGTTGTTCCGTTGATTTGCAAAAAGTTATAATCCTCCCCAGAATTGATACTTTCAAAGTTGTTTTATTTACAAAAAGAATTTCTCTTTACAACGAAAGTTTCGTACCCGTAGGATCAAATAAAAAAAAATACTTTTGCAGTTTTATGGCATGAGGGTATTTCGGGTAGGCGCAAAGAGGATCTGATTTCTGCGTATAATGCTTTTTTCTTACATCACAGAGATTCTAAGAAAATCATTTTGTGGCTCGATAATTGTACTGCCCAAAACAAAAATTGGTATTTCAAAACGTATCTTGTTCACATTATTAATTCTAATGAAATATCATCTGATACCATTGAAATTAACTATTTTGAACCAGGTCATACATTTATGAGTGCTGATAGTTTTCATCATCAGGTAGAAAAATCATTAAAAAAACATAAAAGAACGTATGACTTCAATGACTTTTGCGATGCAGCGAAAGGTGCGAATACTCACACCATCACAAAAGCCATGGAGCACACTGATTTTTATAACTGGCTAGACGGTCATTCTGTGCAAAGGACGAACAATCTAAAATTAAACAATCCAAAACCATTACTTGGAAACATGGTTCAAATCATTGCCGAACGAGGGTTAATGACGTTGACGTATAAAACCTCTTTCAATGGTGACTCTTAAAAGCTCGATTTTTTATTAGAAAAGGGGATGAAAAACATATCAAAAAAACCTGATGCCTTAGAAAAACCTTGCGGAATCGACGAAGATGGAAAAATCTTATGGTGAAAACATTTCTCCCTTTAATGCCAAATAATCGTCATTCTTTTTGGCAAAACTTGGCAAACAATAAATAATGTTTTAGTAATATTAGAAATCTTTACGTTAAAGCATTAAAATGTATATTTTATTTACGCAAATATTAAATAAAACTGTTGAAATAATATAAATCCTGTTAAAAAAATATGCATTAATAATTATTTTTAGCATATTTTTAATTAATAAAAAAATAGTTTTATTATTTTCTGTATAAAGCTCAATGAGTTTCACTATTACGAGGGTAGTTCAATAAGTCTTTAGAATAAAGTATAAAAACAATTTTTTTTGGGTAAATTTTTTTTTATTTTTCAACATAATCTCCTTGGAGCTCTATACACTTAGTCAAACGCTTTTAAAGTTTTTTTAATCCTTCAGAAAAGTGCGTTTTCGGAAGTTCCTCAAAATAAGCACTTACAGAGGCAATGACGTCTTCGTTGTCCGTAAATCTCTGTCCACCGAGCCATTTTTTCAAGTTTGGAAATAAGAAAAAGTCACTGGGGGCTAAATCTGGTGAATACGGTGGGTGTTCGACCAATTCGAATTTTAGTTCTTCAATTTTAGCCATTGAAACGAAGCATGTGTGAACTCGGGCGTTGTCGTGATGAAAAAGAATTTTTTTTCTCGCCAAATATGGTCGTTTTTTTTAAATTTCTTCTTTCAGCTGCTCTAATAATGATGCATAATACTCACCAGTAATTGTTTTACCCTTTTCCAAGTAGTCAATAAGTATAATTCCACGTGCATCCCAAAAAACTGTAGCCATAACCTTACCAGCTGTCTTTACGGTCTTTGCCTTCTTTGGAGCTGGTTCGCCTGTGGAAATCCACTGTTTGGATTGTTCCTTTGTCTCAGGAGTGTAGTGGTGTATCCATGTTTCATCCACAGTCACAAATCGACGAAAAAATTCCTCAGGATTCCGACTTATGCGCGCCAAAAGAGCCTCAGAGGCGACCACTCTATTGCGTTTATTCTCAGCTGAGAGCAAATGCGGCACCCATCTTACCGATAGCTTTTTCATGCCTAATTTTTCATGTAGAATTGAAACAACTGCACCTATAGATATCCTTGTGGCCTCAGCTAACTCACGCACTTTTAATCTTCTATCCTTCAACACCATATCGTGGATTTTATTGATGATTTCGGGAGTAGTTGCTTCTACGGGCCTTCCTGAACGTGGTTCGTCACTTATTGATGTACGACCACGCTTAAATTCATTTACCCAGTTATAAACCGTTGCTAAGGCAGGGGCAGATGTGCCATGAACTGAGTCCAATTCATTTTTTATCTCATATGGAGTTAAACCCTTTAAATGAAAATGTTTAATTACCGCTCTGAACTCGTTTTTTTTCCATTTTTCTTAACAAGCAATTTTTTTTTTTTTCAATTGGTTATAAAAACACGTAAACTCAGAATACGTGGACTGTGACTGCACCATATATCTAGTCGGGAGGGGTGCTGACTGAAAACAGATGATTTGGAGCGATTCGCGCGCCATCTGTTGGTCATTCTAAAGACTTATTGAACTACCCTCGTAATAACAGTATTTTCAATATTCTAACTTATTAGTTTATGCATAGTAAAAAAATTATCGTTTATGTTGGTTTATACGGCTTTCTTGCTTATGGTCGCCCTCTAATTTCATAACCAAAAAGCCGTAACTAACATTTTTTTAATGAAATCATAATTGTACTCATTTTTTAAATGTGTTCTTGTTTTGATCATTAATAATTATATACAAAAAAATTCACTTTGATAAAAATGATTAATTTAGTAGAAAACGGCAGGCTTTCAAATTTCATATAAAAATTGCGGCGAAAGTGACATTTTGAAGTTACAGACCTTCTTGCTTACGGCGGCAGTATAGTATTCTACAATACAATTTTTTATTTCCGAAGAATGTGTATAATGAATTTTTCTTGGGTAATCAGCTAAACACCTAAAAAAACATATCATGATATTCATGATAAATAAATAAAGTAGTGACCTCCTTTGTTATGAGTTAGTGCACAGTACTTATAAATATTCTTCTCTATTCTTCTGATAATGTTTAGGATAGCAGGTCTCAAAATTTTATGACAATTTTTATAGAAAGAAATTAATCGTTTTTACAAATATTTATTCATTTCACCTTGAGTCATATATGGATCATGGCGGATCCAAAATATTAAATTAACTAACTAATTTTATTTTTGTCATTACGTATATTTTGTTATTTACCTTGTCTTTTTCTTAGTTCTTTGGCTTTGTAAAACATATATTTCGTACAAAGAAAGTACTTACTAGTTTTCTGATACGTCCAATCAACTGGTAATAGTAAGTAAACGAATTTGTTGTTTAATTTTTTCTTCTTTATTATATCTAGATGATAGATTGCTGATAAATTCTCTTAATGCATCACTATCATCTTGTAACGGTTTTATATTTATCGGTGTCACTGGGTTAATTTCACATGTACTGTTTATGGCTGTAGAAACTTTTGTAACTATTGCCTGGATTATTTCATATTAATTTATTTTCTAATTTTTTATGATTAAATTTCATCAAACACATTCAATATTTTATTGAGATTCTAATCATTTTGACTGTGAGACTGATAATCAACATTTGACGAGCTGGTCTGAATAGTTGATTGACTTTCAAATGAGTCACTGTTTGATGCAGAAGTTTTAGGTGTATCGGCATCACTTTGAGATGATTCTTCCTTTACAGAATTAATACACGCTAAAATCATTGACAAACAATTACAGCAGGTTTTATCACCAGGAATCAACTTTTTCCCATTTACCTTAAAAATGATTCACAAGTGTCCAACGATAAGGTTCTTAAATTAAAGATTATAGCCGTTTTATGTTTACTGAAGGGATTACAACACTTTCGGAATATTTTTTCAAAATAATGCAAATATTTGCATTTGTGATGCTCACAAATAGAAGCATCTGTAATCGTTCCAAAATTATCTACTCTATATGAAAGAGTCAAGAGATCATTTTGATCAAGGCTTGATAGTTCATATAAATTTTTTTGTTGTGTAACTTCCCGAACACCCTAAAAACTTTAGTTGAGGGGAATAGGAAATAAGGAGGAATAAGACGGAATAAGATCCTTATTCCGCCGTATTCCCTCTTGTTCCCGCTTATTTGCAAGCGCGACGTAACTTAACCTGTTTTGTAAATAGTAAAAAGTATCATTGTTACCATAAAATTTTCTTGCGTAACAAACTTTGATGAAATTTTTTAATTGACTTTTTAATAAATAAATGTTATATTTACTTATAATTGTTAGCTTTTTATATGTGAACCATTGCCTCTACTAAATACAATAAACTTAAAGTTCAATCCATTCAACAGTTGTTATTATAAACCTAATTCCTTATCACTGCATTTATTTTATACAAGATAAACTTCGATTTTCTTCATAATTTATTTACCTGCAAAGGTCCTTATTTCGCCTTAACCCTGTTTATTTCCTATTCCCCTGAAGTTGAGTTTTTAGCGTGCTAGGGCGTGGGCGCGGGGGCCCTACTCCTTGGTCCAAGCCTCGCGAGGTGGTGCTACCGACACGTCTGGAAGTTATAATAAAGGCTCAGACAGAGCTCCGAGCACTGAGAGAAAAGTTTATTAGTTCCAATGAAATTTTCATTGAATCAATTAAATCTGCTTAATTGAAAATTATTTTTAAAACTCAGTAAACAGTAGAGAATCAAAGATAACCTACAAACCGTAAAAATGTGGGTTCATGGTGTGCTTTGTGTAATTAGCCCATTGCATTATTTAAGATCTTTATATTTTTTTTCTAATAGTCGGCGGAAGAACGAAAATTTTCCTATTTGAAAGGTTTAAATTGGTCAGATAGAGAGCCTTGTAGATTTTTTTGAAAATAGGCGATTTTAGTTATTTTCCGCAATTAAGAGGTCCACCCCTAGGGCTAGGGTGCACCTAGGGAGCTGAAAGTTATTTTTTGGGGCTCTTTTGGCATGTACTTTCATATAAAAAATCGACGGCCAAAACGGCTGACCAACCCCCCCCCCCGACCACCAGTGACCGAATTCTACAAGAACGACCCATATGTAGTGTATAGAGGTGGAGAAAGATAGAAATCTATGTATCATCATTCACAAAAATATTTCTCTTCCGATATGATTAGTTAATAAAATAGAAATGAATATTCCTTATGTTAAGTAGTTACATAACGCACTAGTCAGACTACATCTAAATATGACTAATTAGTAGATCTCTAAATGAGAAATATTTTGAATTGACAACAAAATGAAACGGGCATGGCAAGTTACGTAGTAAGTATCTTGAGAGTTGTTTGTAATTGATCATTATATAACGTAACTTTAAGTTAAGTAAGCCCTTGATTGAACACAACAATATTTTTGCTTTATTATGATTAAATATAATAAACTTGACTTTGTTTGATTGATCTCAGTTCTTTTTTATCTGTAAGTTCGTTGCTAAATTATTTATAATTATTTATGTATTTAAAACTTGACTATTTTCCATTGATCTCATTACTTTTTTAATCTATGGCTTACCTTATCAAATAGATTATTGTATTGCTCCATGATAATTTTGCGGAATACATCAAACTCGCCTAACCTTTCACTTTTTTTAAAGTTAATTTTTTTTAGAGATTTCAGTCCTTTTTAGTAAATTTTTTCGAGTGTTTCATTGATATTTTCTACAAGTTTTAAAAATATCCATTAACTTGAGTTGCGCCAGAAACTTTTTGAAGTAAAAAAAATATGTTTCTAGAAATACGCGTTTAAAGTTTTTATTTCGATTTTTTGGCAAAAAATAACTGGAGTTCCATACAAAAAATTCCTTAAATAATTCAGTAAGAATCAAGATTTATTATTTTTTCTTGATAAGATTTTTACGCTTGGTACACTTAAAAAAGTGTAAAATTGCTTAAGTTACAAATAAAGGAAGATTTCCGTTGACAGATCAGCCCCGAGCAACTGTAGTCTAACAACTATAGCAAATTTATAAATGAGTCTGAAAAAAAATTTTTAGTTAAAATTATAAAGTTTATATCTACGTTAAACAGGATTTAGATTTTGAAAAATTATTAGAATAGGCAATCGCAAAACATATCGATGAATTAGCCCCGGTCTGCCCTATGTATGTGTACGCATGTATGGACCAAAATTTGTGTTCACTACACATTTTAAGGGATACTACGCGCTCATTTTTGCAGACATATTACATATGTTTGAACTTATAATTGATTACATTTTGAAGCTGAATGGATAATACTAGACTAATTGTTTAATAAAAATAGTAGTTTAGTAAAATTATAAAAATTGAAACAACTTTTGTTGTCATTTTATACGTTAAACTTGTCAATAATATGTGTCAACAATAACTATTAAGTGATTTTTGCAAAAAAATGTTCTTTATTTTTGCAATTGTTATCGTCATTTTATAATCATAGTTTAGCACGAAAACATGTTATTAAGTCGAAATAACTTGGTAATAATAGTAATAAGTACTTGTTATCGTATAAAGAAAAATCCGAACACCAATATAGAAGTAAATAGTAGCGCGGGCGCTGCGGCTTCGTCTGCTTCTCAAACTCGCCTTCGTGGCGCTACCGCGCCACTTGATTTTCGTTAATTTTTATCCCTGTAAATTGTTTATTGTACAGATTTATTTATACTTGAAATATTTGTATCGAACTTTTATGACTGATAATGAAAGAAAAATGTAAGATTATAGTAACTCGTAAATAAGTAGCAAATATTGCTTTTTATAATAGAGACATGATCATATTAAGCTCTTCTATAAGTAGTAAAGCGCACCGTGAGCATATACCGATTCTAGATACAGTAATAAGTAAAACATATTTACAGACTTTGTTTGACTACGCGTATTTTGTGCATCACGACCGTAAACATAGATTCACGAAATATGATAATTAAAATTACAATTCACGATCTAATAACATCCTTTCGTTACAGATATCGAAGCCGAGTGCCAAGATGACTATATGAAAATCCGCATTGGTTTTAATGGATCTTTCAACGGCTTGTTATACTCAGCGGGTGAGTTCCAATTAAACACAAATTTATCCCTTATAAAAGGTGAAGTATTGGCATTATTTACTTTAAGAATTTCTTGCTTCAAACGTATTTTCGTTTTATTACAACGTATATAATATCGATGGGTTAACGCAAACAATAGAATATATATGATGAATGCATATAAATGTTTATATTATAATTAACATATCGGTATAAATAAAAAAATGTAGATAATCACCGCACAGGGGAGACCAGGACGAAACTGTACGCGGGGACGAATTCAAACAGTGTCTATATTTTAATGTTTATCGCATAACTGGAAGTTACGGCTTTGACAAAGTAAGAATATAACTTTTAACTTAACTTTGTCAAAGTCACAACCTCCAGTTCTGTGTTAAACTTAAAAATATGGACACTGTCTGAATTCTAACCCGCGTTCAGTTTCGCCCCGGTCTCCTATACTAATTTTTAGACAAATTCCAATATTAACAACTTAACTTCAAATTAAGTATAAAAAATCACAGGGATTGTGAAAAATCAATTGTAATGTGAGCTGAGGGCCGGGAAACAAAAATTTTGTTCTGCATATCCGGTATTTACAGAAAATGTTTGAATATTTATTATAAGCTGATGCTTAAATCATCCAACGTCTTTCGTGCACACGCATGAGATAAATCATAATTAGAAGGTTGATCCTGAAGAATCTTCATACAGAACGAGTGTAAGAACGAAAGTGAATGAGAAAATAAAGCATGGTGTCCGCGAGGGAGCGCAGCGAGCGCATTATTATCATCATAAGGAACGAGCGCCAGCGAGTCGATTCGTGGAAATCACATTTCTTCGACTCATCACAAATTACGGATAATCGCGAATCGTAGATATCGTCTTGCTGCGCAGCTTACACTTCTCTCGTCGGCTCATGAATTATTGCTTTCGTTTCAAACTGTACCATTCGACGATCACGAATTCAATCCGATTGAGCGCCTTGCCTTCTCTATCGCTCTCCCCTCCCACTCCCACCGACTCCCGCCTTCGTCTCCTTCTTCGCTCGCTGAAGAAACAATAAAAATAAATGGGTTGATAAATTATAGGATATCCGCGATACCGCGGCTGGGGTTGAATAAATGAAGATTCAAAATTGATAAAGGGCGCGCTTTGTGGAACGACCAAATCATCCCGGAAGGAACTTTGGCGATATATGAGAGATATTCGCCTAGTGCACTTGATCTTTTAACGAGTATGGGATTGCTCCTTTTTCTATTGACTAATATAACCGCTCTATTTATTGAGAAACGTGCCCTTAAAATATTTCCTTCAATTTAGATTAATAGGCAAATACAAAGATACTATTCGATTTGAATTTGATAACTTTATTACCAATTGACTGCAAAATAACTGCTTGTTCGACTTTTCTTCAATCTTTCTAGTATCAATTAAACTGTTATACTTAAGCTTTACAAACAAGTTACTTCAAACGTTTGCTTTACTTTTAGAATATGTATTTTATTTTGCATACACAAATTATTGTTATTAGATAATCGAAAAAATTATTATATTCAATATCTTTGTATACGTACACATTATTTAAGGAGGTTATATACGTAGATATATATCATAAAAAACAAACGTTTTTTACTACAATTCGAACCTTTGTTCCAAATAGTATCAACGGAAAAATTGATACACCATAGAATATCAAAATATGGAATCTATAGCAGTCTCTGTAATGCATCGCATTACTAACATTTTAAGGGGGCACACCACCTTTAAAATCTGAAACAAAAAAATTAATTAAGAATTTTTATTTTGATATTTATTTTAATCAGGTTTTTTTTCCTCAAAGTATACATAAAAACCTACCAATTTGTATATTTTTTACCTTTGTTGGACCTTCTATGCCTCCATGGCAAACCAGACTGTTTTCGAAGACTTTAAGCACTGTCCGTAAGATTCCAAGTCTACGCATGGATGGATTGGGCTAAAAATTTATGGAGATACTCATTATAGTAGTACTTTTCATATGAGCGTAGGGATTTTGATTTGAACGAGTAGAAGTATTTTTTTATATGAACATTGTCAATATAACACTTATTTTTTAATAATTTTATCACTTTTATAGATGTAAAAAATTTTCTACTCGTTCAAATCAAAATCCCTACGCTCATATGAAAAGTACTACTATAATGAGTATCTCCATAAATTTTGAGCCCAATCTGTCCATGCGTTCACTTGGAATCTTACGGACAGTAAACTGAAATTGATAAAAACAACATTTAGAGTTATTTAACAATTAATTTACAAGTTCTAATAGATATAATTTATACTCATCTTATCAATTGCATCTACTTTTTTCTTCTTTTCAACGTAGCAGACAAACATCTGCAGCAGTGTACATCAATATTTTCTGGTGCGTGGAGTCCCATGAGTCTTCCTCCTCCTTGAATAACCTGAAATGAAAAAAAAAACACAAAAATGAATAAATTGAGTAAACTGTACTTATCATACTAAACTCTTGAGCGACACTTTCACAAACTTCACTCAACTGCTTATTTATTTCATCAAAAGCCGATTGTGCAACTGGCTTGCATAGGTCCATAATCCCACAAAAAGTTGAAAGGCCAGCGTGTCCATGTCCGAGTGCACGAGCAGACAGCACAGATCTTCTGTTCACTTAATATGCATTTCCTTTGGCTCCTACTTTGTTGCTGGAGTTGATCGCTGCTATTTCACCACACTTTGAGCACACAATATCTATTTTGAAACCAAGACCCTGCACACCAGATTCACTTAATTGAACACTGCCATGGCACCGATTACAACACAGAACACTTCTAAGTTTAGAAAATAAAATTGAAGTGTCAATGATTCTGTTTGTTGTATCACTGGTGTCTCTAGCACTAGCTGTATTTTGGGGTTTCCTCGCTGAGCTGGTGGATAGTCTTGGCTTCTTTTAAGTATAAAAAATCACAGGGATTGTGAAAACTTCCTTTTTTATCTCTTTGGGGATTGGGGAAAAGGGATTGTAAATCTTCCTTTTTTATCTCTTTTAGAAGACATTTTCACTACACTGATTTACACACATTCACAAATTGTCAAATGCACGAATTAAAACACTGTATAAGTAACACTGTGTTTACTAACAGGTGGTTTGTAAACATAAAAGCCAACTGTCAAAAGTAGCAAAAATGTACGGGTAAGGTTAGTCAAAAATTCGATCTGATTTATCGACCTTTATCTTGTGACGTAATGACATGTCACGTTACTCGTAATTCGCACATGCGCCAATCTTACATATAACAACGCGCAAATATTTGAATATACAAGCATGGATCTTATTATATTATATTTTATTGCTTTATAACTAAATAAAATAATCAATCAAACATTTAGTTATAAATAATAATAAAATAAATAATAATTGATAAAATACCGAATTTACGCAAAATCGGCAAAAAAGCTGTCTCAGTATTTATATTGTAACTTTAAAAGGAATTATGATATCTTAAAACGGTTTTCGGGAGCTTATTCTACGGGAAATTTCCTATAAATAAGGTAAATAAAAAAAAAACGATTTTTGACAGTTTAAAGGTGGTTTGCCCCCTTAAATGGGATCTCTTATAGTTTGATGTACTTTACTTCAGGTAATATACACCGTAGGTACTTATACGTAATTGTACATGAAATCTGATATGATGATCTTTAATTTGCGTTGTCGCAGCACTTTTAAGGATATTATGGTTAAAAGTTATGCTCAATTAAAATTTATAGAAAAAATATAGGAAAATATTATGCAATCTTCCAATTACCATCTAATATTTTATAAATTTCAATTGAGCATAACTTCTGATTAGAATGTCCTTAGAAGTATCGCGTTAATGCAAATTAAAGGTCTTTGTGTCATTTTTCATATAAAATTACATACAAGTACCTATGACGTATATTATCTGAAGTAAATTACATCAAACTATAAGAAATCCCATTTGAAATGTTAGTAATACGATTCATTACAGAGACTGCTATAACTTCCATATTTTGATATCCTATGGTATGCTTATTTTTCTGTTGATACTATTTGGAACAAAGATTTAAAATAATTGTGGTTTTTAAACAATCATCAAAAATTGAGGTTATTAAAAATGTCGAAAAATAGCCGGTTTTAAGTCAAAATTTGACTATTACGACTATTAAGTAGAAGAGAAATTTTTTGTCAGCTAGGACGCTACTTATTCTCAATTCTAGTAGTGTAATTAATTACCAAAACTTTACTTACTTTAGTATGAATAATTAAGTTTTAGTTATTTACTTCGCGATTTTACGCAAAAATTGCGTAAATGCTTCTTAAAAAACCTTCAATTCGATGTAGCCACCTTCAAATATTAGCGTTAAACACGCAGCTTGCAGGATAATTATTTTTTTGACAAATACCAACTTTTTAGAGGCTTACTATTGATATTTGAAAACTTTCGGGAATGTTGCACCATCCTATTGTACACGCTCAAACTTACAAAAACACGTATATGGACTTATAAACAATTGACAGTAACCATGCAGGTTTTTCGATGTTATTCAATTTTCATATGGGTAAGTTCCCTTGAAATCTTTCAAGGAACAAAATGAGATTCTCGAAATTAAAATCTATACATATATATACGTGATTGTCAAAAAAATGGACTTTCAGTTGTCTCGTGCCTTTAAATGTACTTTAAATCATCAGTTTTGATTATATCAAATTACCGTTTCCCTGCCATGTGTATTGAGATTTAATGCTGGTTAGAACATGTTAATGGCAAAATAAAGGTTTAGGTTGATAAATTGATTTCATAGAAGATATTCCGGTTGTTACAAAAATCAAAATATATTGTTAATTGTTGATAAATCCACTTATCACCTCAAAGTCCAGTTTTTGACAATCACCCATATATGTATATATATATATATATATATATATATATATATATATATATATATATATATATATATATATATATATATATATACATACCTCGGCGATAAATGGCCAAAAACGATACAAGGAAATCAAAAATATTTCGTTATTTGTGTAAAAACACATCGCCTGTACTTAAATTCGCATTAAAAAAGTAAATATGCCAAACTTAATAATTTTGATAAAAAACTGTGATAAATCTGTGATAAAAATGTGATAAAATGTAAAATTAAAATCTATTAAAAGTCCACATTGTCAAAAATTTTTTAAATTTTCAACCTTTTGAGCATATTAAGTCAAGCAGGCTGACATTTTGTGTAAGTGCCTCTTTTTATTACTTTTAGGTAAAAATACAAAGATTAAATTGGTTGACACCCCCTCCCCCGTGCAGCGTTTTTTTAAAAATCAGCTGGAAGTACCCTGATTCTTTTGATATAAAATTCAATGAAGGAAATAACATATTTTTTTATTTCAACAATTTCCTATTCATAGTGTTATTTTTCTTTAGAAACAATTGTTACGAAAGTTGCATATTCAGAGCCAATTGTACCTGTGAACATTCTTGATATCCTGCTGTGTAAGGCATTTTATATATCAGTCGTCTGCTTTGTATCAATATCTTTGTATTTATCTTTCGGATTGGACATTTTTTAATGTTTTAACGCCATCGATCTATTGTTACTGAGAAAATCAATCTTATAATAAGATCAAATCTTCGTATAATTTGATTTTTTGTCATCGCAATATTAACATCAGATTACGGGATAATTTGAAAATACTTTAAGGCCAGGTTACTCCAAAAAGCGTGATTTTTTTCAATAAATTTTATTCATAGTACAAAACATGTTGAGTAATCAATTTTTTTACATATAAAAGCACATATATTAAATTACTTGAAAAAAATTTTTTTTTTTGTTCAAAATGGCGGTTTTGAAAATGGCTGCTGAAACTCGTCTGATTAGTAGATGGATGACATCATTTCTTAGAAACGAATTATCTGAAAGCAAAAAACAAAACGGTTTCATTTTCTGTATCGAATTGGCTATGGCTTCAAGCAGAATGAAACATTTTCAATGAAAAAAAACAAAATGGCTGACTTTTATTTTTTCAAAAGTCCGCCATTTTATTTTTTTTCATTGAAAATGTTTCATTCTGCTTGAAGCCATAGCCAATTCGATACAGAAAATGAAACCGTTTTGTTTTTTGCTTTCAGATAATTCGTTTCTAAGAAATGATGTCATCCATCTACTAATCAGACGAGTTTCAGCAGCCATTTTCAAAACCGCCATTTTGAACAAAAAAAAAATTTTTTCAAGTAATTTAATATATGTGCTTTCATATGTAAAAAAAATTGATTACTCAACATGTTTTGTACTATGAATAAGATTTATTGAAAAAAATCACGTTTTTTGGAGTAACCTGGCCTTAAAACAGTCATTGGGTATTTAAAAAGGCTTAGAAATAATTGAGTTTAAAGTGATGCAGTGCAATTTTTCCAAATATTTGTTCATAATACAGAATCATTTGTTGTTTACAAACTTTTTACTAGGAAAATCATGGTATTTATAAAATTACTAATCTATAAGCTATATTATTTATTTGCATAATCTTTGTAAATAAATCTACTTAAAAAATAGTCAGTTAAGTAATTATTTGAGCGAATGGTGCCATCTGCATGCACATGAAAATTGAGTGCGTAAATCCATCAAGTTGACGCTTTTGCGATTTGTATCTAACTGAAATTCACCTGCACAAAAGACCCCAAGTTTCGCGATACGATATTCTTAAAGACAATCGGCTTCTAATTGCAGGTTACTCGTACGATCCAGACTGTATGTACGTTAACGGAACGGGCCGTGACTACTACGAATTCTTCATTCAACTGAATCGATGCGGCACTCTCGGTGAGAACACGCATCATCAGGACAGTAGGAAAAATCCCACGGTAGGTGAAGACGAAAAGGAACGGCCCGATAATCGAGCGAATAACCGCCTCTGCCTCTCTGCGCGCAGATTCTGCACGATGATATAAAACTCGACGCTCTATCTCTCTCTCTCTCTCTCTCTCTCTCTCTCTCTCTCACTCTCTCTCTCTCTCTATCTCGCTCTCTCTAAAAATATGAATCGTTGTATTCCTCGCGGAGCTTCGTGATATTCGGAAAATTCATTTTTTTTGCTCATTATTCTTTGCAGAAAAATCTCATGTGGAACACCGTTACCGTGCAGTATAATCCGCTCATCGAGGAGGAGTTCGACGAGCACTTTAAGGTCACCTGCGAATACGGCTACGACTTCTGGAAGACTGTTACATTTCCCTTTCTTGACGTTGAGTGCGTATCTTTTTCTTAAGAAATCTTTGTCTCATATACTCATATTTTAAATTTTAATCTAGGGTCTATTGCTATAAATTGAATATGATAAATATGTCGATTAATTTCTGATCATTTGCTTAAATTAGTTTTCGAAAAAATAATTACTCTGCTCTGGTCCAACTTATAAAACACAAACAATTCCCATATATACCGAACATACTACGTTATTTGTATTTTTTGTATACTTTTGGTAGATCTTAATATGCTTAAATATTTATTAGTAAGTATTTTGTCTTTTAAGTATTCACAAGGAGAGTCAACAACCTGCGGGAAGCAGTTTTCCATGAGGCTTCAGAAAGTGATTTCTGGTACCTAAAAAATGATGCCTTGCACCCATAGTTTCATCTCATAGGCTGTTGGGGTCCAGATATGACCTTTTGCAATAAAAATACACGTGAATTCAGTAAAAAATGGTACCAATACTTTGAATCATAAGTCTGCAAGTTTTTTTACTAGACAAATAATGTAATATGATACAAAATTTGACTAAAAGAACTGTAATTTAATCTCTGTTTTATATAAAAATATTATTCTGTTGCAAAGTTATGAACAATCAAAAATGATGACGACAAATGCATGGAAAACTATTCAATTTAAAGCGCTGAAAATCATCAAAGGGGGATGCTCACAGATTTATAATATTTTATCCGTTAACGGGGAAAGTATAAAACCAATACCATAATTTAGAACTCACCAAACCATGAATATTAAGATAAAATGTGGTCCCTCTATGTGCGAGGAAGTTTAAGAAAAACGTGGTGAAAATTCGGAAAATAAGTAGATATTCCCGAGTACGGCTATACTTTATAAATGTCTTTAAATGGTACAAATCAATAGATATTATTTTTTTTAGCTTTCTCTGCCCTTAAGAAGGTCGAATTTGATTTTAAAATTCATATTAAAATGAGCTTTAAACGATGGCGTTGGTCTCATGGGTTCCCCCAAGGCGGCTGCCATGGGCATTCTCATTTTTCATCATCATTTTTGATTGTTTATAACTTTGCAACAGAATAATATTTTTATATAAAACAAAGCTTAAATTACAGTTCTTTTGGTCAATTTTTTTATCTTATTACATTATTTCTCTAGTACAAGAAACTTGCAGAATTATGATTCAAAGTATAGGTACCATTTTTAACTAAAATCACGCGTATTTTGATTATAAAAGGTCATATCTTGACTCCAAGGGCCTATGAGACGAAACTATGGGTGCAAGGCATCATTTTTTAGGTACCAGAAATCACTTTCTGAAGCCTTATCGAAAATCGCTTCCCGCAGGTTCTGGACTTGCCTTGTCAGTTTCTATTTTGATACAATTATATTATTTAAATTAATACTTTTAATATCTTATTAATATTTAATTTTTATATTTGACTAAGTTTCTTTTATTTTGAAAATCAATGAATGTTTAAAAGAAAACAATTCAGTTAATTAAAATCTAAAATATTTGATCAGTAACATCAGTTAATATTATTTCCAGAGTTGCGACGGGTAATCCCGTAGTGTTCACCTTGCAGCCGCCTGAATGTTACATGGAGATTAGATACGGTTACGGAACGACAGGCACCAGAGTAGCTGGACCAGTTCGAGTTGGGGATCCGCTGACGCTGATCATCTATATGCGTAGTAAATACGGTATGTCTTATTAAGATTAACTAGGATACTTTTTTCATACTTTTTTATTTAAAGTTGAAGAACAGCAATTACTGTGTCGTTTGAATACATTATTTAAATTTGATTTTTATTCATTCTTTTACGTATATTTAATACGGAAATAACTAAAACTGTATGATTATGCTTATTTCAGTAGAATCTATGAAATTTATTCAGTAAAATCTATTAATTAGTAAGAATAAAAAAATGTCTTCATGCAGTAATAGAGATAAATATTACTGTATTCAAAATCTAAACGAAATAAAAATAGAACAAAACTTGTTTTATTTTACAAAAATTTTGACAAACGTCTTTAAATTAAATTCAAATAATTTTATTTTATTTTTCCTTTCAATAGTATTTGTTGTTAACATAATTGCCTCTCTGACCAAAGTGTTGGAGTGGCATTATCCCCACTCAAAGCGATTGAAGGAATCGAGCAATGTAATTTAGCAATAACAATAAATATCTAAAAACGAATTATATTTGAATGAAATAAATAAAAATCAATTTCATGAAGTTTCGGGAAACACATACAAACTGACAAAACGGCATTTAATTCAGCAGACGGTTTCGACATCGTGGTAAACGACTGCTATGCGCACAACGGCGGCAACAAACGCATCCAGTTGATAGACCAGTACGGCTGCCCGGTGGACGACAAGCTGATAAGTCGATTTCGGGGCTCCTGGTCGGAGAGCGGCCTATTCGAGACGCAGGTCTTCGCCTACATGAAGACCTTCAGGTTCACGGGCTCGCCAGCCCTCTACATCGAGTGCGACGTCCGTATGTGCCACGGAAGATGTCCGGTAAGTTATGATTGTTGTGCTCTGGTGACCCTGGCGTCGCGACAATCTGTAACGAGGCGCGCTACGCGACACACTAGCAGACTGGTGGGCGCTCACGCGTGTACTGCCAACTCTGCGTCTACGTCTTACAATCGAGACACAGATCCTTGCGCGCCTTACTACGTGCTCACGCACGCAAGTAAAAGATGTATCAGCTGCTCTATTATTTTTTTTAAATTGCATGAAATAAGGTGTAATACTCAGTACCATCAGATAGAACGTAGGTGTCATAAGTTTCTTGTAATTTATTATAATACATTCATGATCATTTTTAATACAGTTGTTAAATAGATACAGAATAAAGAAATTTATGTATGATACTTTTAATCTATGAGAGCAATCACATAGTAAATTGGTAGTTAAAATAAAATTTTTGTTAACTTTTGTAAAATATTTTGAAGCATGACGTTGATTGATTTAAAATCTAAAAACAACATTTTTTGCTTCTATAACTAATTCCATTTTTATTTTACACAAGAATAACCTAAATATACAAGAATTATAAAAAGAGTTTAGAATTATAGTAATTATTCTTGTATTTACTTAAAAAAATTCATTCAAATAAATAATATTATTATACAAACAAGTTTTAAAGCATTTCTTATATAAATATTTTATATTCTAGAGTCAACCTTGTCACTGGAGAAACGCGAAGTCCGTAGTGAAACGATCCATCACAGATGCAATCGAAGGTCCTTCGACACCAGCAACCACTTTATCGGAGAACGTAAATCTTTTCCAATCCCTCAGAGTATTACAAGAAGGTGAAGCTGATACTGAACTGTTCCAGAATATAACAACTCCTTCACGCAGTAGTAAGTCAAGTACTTAATGATACTTATTAGGAAAATCTTATTAATTGTACTCGCAAAGAAAAATTGTAATGAGGGCTTTAGAGACAGCTTTAGTGGTTGCAGCTAATTGTCTGAAAATCTGCAGTCATTGCCTTGACCTCAGCTACAGCATTTTGCTAAAAATTTACTTTCACTTCTGGTATTCCATTGTATTATTGATTCATTTAATTTGCCATCCTTTAAAGTGTTATTAACATATTAAAATTAGTGACAGCAGTAATTTCGCACAAAATAAGAATATTAAAGGAGAATACCCATGACAATCTACCTAGTAAAACCTGTGAAATCAGCATCATTATTTATAGCTCATTGAAACATGATTAAAAGAAAATTAACCCATAGAGTGCAAAGAAAGTTATAAAATATAATATCTATGTATATTGCCCATTAAACGCTGTTACGTCTAACCATACTTGAATTGCTCTACTTGCTTTCGCGATTTTCGTTTAAATACGATAATCCGTGAGCATCCTCCCTTGGATATCACCTTTATAAGTAGATGTGACATTCAAAATAAGAAGTCGCATTAGCTAGTGTCATTATCGAACGATCGATAATAATCTTCTCCTTTCTGTTCGCTCAGGTACAAATGACCCTAACGCGGACCGCGTATGCCTGCGCCCAACCCTCGTCAGCACGATCGTAGGCCTTGGTTGCGGCATTCTCTGCATAATGGCGGGTACGATGCTGGCCATGTGCTCGCGCATGCGGCGGGTCGCGCGAGAAAAGCTACTTTCCGACAGCATAAGCTACATGACCCACAAGGGACGAATCAACTAGGATGACAGCGACGAAGGGGACCACGACGACGAGTATCGTCATTACTTTCTTCGTACACTCAACGCCATTTTCATTCTCATCTAGATCTGCAACTTCGTCTCGCCTGATCTTTGCTCAACGCTCTAGGAATACCGATCAAATCTTTACTTTTCCATTACTTGGATTTACTATTGCATTCTAATGAGCACCAAATCGCACGAGGTACCCCACTATAAATTTAACACTAATAGGTACTAAAACTATTATAAAATGGAGTTTGAACGACTCGTGATTTTCATTAAAAATATACTGTTTGAAGTTGTACGAGAATTAAGCTAATCTTACAGTGACAATCCATAAATTTAATAAAGAAAATATATTTAATTATTTTAAATATTAAACTTTTTTACTCAGTATTGGCGACATTTATTAGGATAAATAATAATCGATGTAGTGTGAAATTAAAGATTGATTTAGAGTGACTTGAAGAACTTAGCGCTTGTATTCTTTTTGCAACCACATGCAAAGAAAAGAATCGAAAAAAAATTATGAATATCCACACGGAAGTTATCGAATTTATATTCTCGAAGTATTGTCTGAATTATAACGCAATCTACCTAATTTAATTCACATTTCAGTCCAGATTTAACATTCATGTAAAATTCTTAACTATTGTAAATCGTAGTATAAGCTATCTCACCTTTTCAAATGATTTAATATAGAAAAAGAGAAGGTTAATGTTATCTTAAGCAATGCCTGCATAAGATAACGAAAACCAAGAAAACATAGAATTGTCGTATTATGACGTAGCTTTAAGTAAGCGTATTAATGATGCGCGCATTTTAACGATTAAAATGTAGACTGAAAAAAATTGTTCTATTAAATTCTTCCAGAAATTTTTAGTGATATTCTTTTATAAGGTCATGAGAAACTGTTTGTTCATATCATGTATATACGAATTCTAAGGCGTAAATACTACCAAGTTCATTAAATAATGATTGTTTCTGTATCGAACGAATTATTTAAAAAAAAATTTAATTTATCTCTTATGAAATCTGTATAATTGATACATTAAATTTAAAAACAAATTGACTACGATAAGTTGGTGGAAAACTAAAAAACAACAATCAAATTGTACACAATGCTATCAATATAATATGAAGTAGTCAACTTTGAAATACATTCTTTAACTTTTCTTACCTAAAACCTTTAAACCAAATATCTTTCCATGTTCTAAGAAATGGTACAGATTTCATGAGGCTTCTGACATGAAATAAAATGTCTTGGTCATCTTCCTTTATAAAATTAAATTTATATTTTTGTTAAAGATAATTGGTAAATAGAAACTATAAGCTCTTAATGCAAAATTGACCATATGTTTATAGCTAATTAAATTAATTTGAACAAACAGATACTTTTTCTATGTGACTGCAACGTATTTTAACCCCTTTGCGGTTCAATTTAGTATGATATACTTGAAATATATATCTACAAATTTACGAACAGTAAAGTCTCAATTTTGTGTATTTCGGGGTCTAACTGCAAAGTTACATTGCGAAAAGTAAGAGAAAAATATTAATTATATCCTTAGTCTGACTCGGGTTAAATCGCAGTGGGGTCAAAATGCTATAATGTGCTATATGTAATATTGCAGCGCATTAATTTTTAATAAATCGGAAATTTCAAGGAAATTCGTATTTTATTATGAATTATGTCATAGTACTTAAACCGCGTACCATAAGTAATATAATTGTAACCCACCGTTATTCAGCATATTCAGAAACATTAGTTCGTAATTTTTCTTTATATCGGTGCATTACTTAAGCATTGCTTTGAAAATGAATTTGATTACGAAAAACAAAAAAACTAACTAATGCAAATGTAAATTTCGAACACTTAAGTTTAATATTGTCAACCTTTTCACATTATTTAAACGTTTTACGATTCTGAATGTTCTCGAATAATGATTAAATGATATAAATGATCTTAATATTAAATAATTATTGCATGTATAACGTATTATCAATTAACCATCATAGATTAAATTTTGCGTCTTTTAATTTAAATATCGAAAATCATTTCGTCGGTACGGCCAGCGAGGATTGAATAATATTTTTTCTGCGTATGATTCTGTAAAAAAAGTTAAAGGTTACACAGTTGTGTATTAGTACATTCTATTAAGAAATTATATGCTGATATTATCAAAATATGTATTCTTTTATTCATCATGAAATTTCGTTATTAGAAATCTTATTTATTACCATAACAGTAAAAATTATAGAATTGAATTTCGCGATTTTTACGTATAAAATATTAGTTTCCCCTCCTGGTCGTGCTAAAATAATTAATTCTTACATATTTAATTTAAAATGAAACTTGGGATACGCCGTATTAGTATCCCTCTGTTTGATAAACTACTTGTAAATACAGTGTACCATGTTTAGTAATAGTATTATAAACAGTTAAGTCGAATGTATCGAGGTTTTCAATAAATACTGTAGAGCAGAATAAGATTTAATACATTTTTCTTATTACTCACCTGGCTTCCACCGATTTGAATTTGATGATCAGGTATATGCAGATAAAATGAATCTTTTCTGGTACGCATTATTCTGTTGAACGATTTGTTACTGACGCTAGTTTTTCGTTATTTATAATCTTATTTTCTAGGTAAAAATTACAAGAATGGGTCACAATATTGAATCTAATATTGTAAATTTAACAGTTCTAACTCAAAATTCATGAAACAGAGCTGTATAGATGCTTCCGTGCGATGATGGACTCTAGTATGCGCGCATCACACTACATATAAATTATATGTATAGTTGAACATTACACATTCTATTCAGTCAATAATTAAGTGATAGATTGTATGCCTAAGTATGTCAGTGAAGGAGTGAGTGATTTAGTGAGTTACTATGCGAGGAAGTGATCGAATATGAGAGTGAGTGAGTTCGCATGTGAGTGTATCAGATTGTACATGAATGAGTACATGCGTTAGTGGGTGATTCAGCAAGTGAGTACGCAAATGCAAGAATGAGGGTGTATGTGAGTGTATGATTGAGTGAGTGCACGAGTTAGGACGTGAGGAAGCTAGAAAGTGAGTGCATATGTGAATGATTATGTGAGTGAGTCATTGCGTATATGATTAAGTGAGAGCGTGCGCGAGTGATAGAGTAACAAAGTACGAAAGTGAGTATTAGAGAGAAAAAGAGAGTAAAGTATAATATGAGAGAGTGTGAGAGTATGAAGAGAAACACATTAATTATTAGCTTCTTATATATACACACACTGACCGTGCTACCACGCACCCCGCTATCCATGCATCCCATTATCTACACACTCTACTATTCACGTACTTTTCTATCCACACACCTGTTCTAAAGAAATGAGGTTTACGCTCAAATAAAAAATATGATAAAGTCACGTTATTGAATAGTCACTTATCTACATAGAAAATTATCGGAATTCTGATTTAAAGCGTTTGTATTTTTACAAGTTTAGGGTTTGCTAACTACAAATCTTTTTTAATAGATTCACAGATAATATGATTTTTTACTGAAAATACGTTAGATAATGAATCAAGTGAGAAAATGTGTTAAAAATTCATGTGAGTTTTTATATTATTTTACAATTGAAAATAATTTTTATTTTTCAAGTGAGGACCCTTTGATTTACATATTTGGCTATGAAATCATCATTTAATCTTTTTTTCTTGCGCATATTGTTGAATACTTAAGTTAAAACTACATAATATGATTAGCAATCATGTGATTATATTATAAGAAATGCGTATTGAATTTACGTGTAAAGGCTGTCATGCCCTAGGTGGCATCGACAGCTGCGTTAAATTATTATTGTTAAATTTTGATGAAATTTTGTTAGGTTAAAATCTTGAATTTTATAATATTGATAATTATTACCTTGATATTTATTTAATTGTTCATTTTGATGATTGCATATTTATAGAGGTTTAAATGAAGAAAAAAAAACATTTTGTGTGAAAAATCCTAATCGGCATAAAAAACCCTGATTTATTAAATTGAAAACACAGAACTATTTTAATGATACAATGCATTGGAAAATTTGTAACGAGTAACGCCGCACATGAATCGACTAATCTTTGTGCGCAATACATTGGTTTGCATCTTAGTTATTAGTAGTTAAAGTCACGTTACGACGGAAAATCGTTAATTTTCGTTGATAAGTTAGTTGGTTGATAGTACGATAAACGAACGGATAAACCTGCGGAAATATCGCGGGAGAGATCCGCATGCTGCCAGTCGTCGTTGACTACTACTTTCTTCTGGCGCGAGTTTGCACGCGCCGCATGAGAGAGTCGCCGTAGCCAGCGCCGCCTCTCTTCGATGCACTCATGCGAACTCAGCCAGAAGCTCACTTACACAACGCACACGCAAGCAATACACGTGTTACGACGGAACACGTAAAAAATGTTGTGTACAAAGAATATATTAATATCTATTCCTGTAATTCATATGGATGACAAGGATTGCGGATATAAAATTGTGGCGCATGCAGCGCGCCTGACATGACTTAATTTAGCTATGTGAAGAATACAGAAGATCATATGAATATAAGTAAAGAAGCCGACCATTCTCAGTCATTGAGTTTCAGAAATAATAAGTATCCTAAATTAATAAAAATGCTTTTTTCTTTTCTACAATATTATTGATCTTATAGATATGAAAAATCTATATGACCACAATCAATAACTACTTTCAAATTATCAAAATATTTTTAAAGCATTATGATTAGTCACGCTTATATCGCTCAAATTACTAATTCATATTGATTAATAATTTATTTTCTCATTCTTTTCGTGCATTTTCATAGACCAAATTCGTTTTTTATGCACAGTTTGAATAAAAGTAAAATAATGTAGCTTGCTTTCAATACAGCTTTTGTAACTCAAAAGTACGATTATTTAACCCACTATAGTAGCTATAGTGCCACATGGCCACTCACTTTTCTGCGTTGAAATGAAAATTAAAACCCAAAATTAGGGTCCTAAATCGGTCTGATTCTCTCCATCTACTCAAAAGGGAGACACTGCTTGCGGTAGAATAAAAAAATAATTTATTTGCCTGTCGTAAAATTCAAAATGGTGATAGCATAACAACAAAGCAATGCGTATGGCCCTGCTGATTTTTCCATAAAAATATAAGAAAAAATTATTTTTTTGGTAAGTTTTTCGATGGATCTTGCGTAAGGATACTTAAGCTAACGATCTACCATGTTAGTTGTATTCAAATTTGGAGGATGGCCATGGCGGATCCCTTGAGGGAACTGATGAAACCAATGCCATCGTTTAAAATTCATTATAATACGAAAAACAAATTCAACCTCCTTAAGTGCGTGGAAAACTGAAAAAATAATATCTATGGATTTGTCCCATTTAAAGACATGTATAAAGTCTAACCATACTCGGGGCATTCTACTTATTTTTCCGAATTTTCACAACGTTTTTCTCAAACTTCCCCGTTCATGAAGGGATCAAATTATTTCTAAAAATTTATGTTTTAGTAATTTCTAAATGATGGCATTGGATTTATACATTTCCTTTCAACGGATAAAATATTATAATTCTATGGGCATCCTCCTTTAACTAATTTAAGACTAGGAGGACTTTTAGTCATTTTTAAAGGCCACCCCTATAAACCATATTTAGAGCTTAGCTTTACTTTTTTTTAATAAACTGTTGAAATCTAAGTTTAAGACCATTCTAAATGCAAAAATAACTTTTTTCTCGCTTTTAAAATACTCTCAGCCTTACAGGGTTAAGAGGTTAACGATATGTTTGTTTACTGCTTCACTAAGTGCAGCGATGATGCTTCCCTCTTGTAATTTAGACTTAAATAAAACTTCGGAAGAAGTGATTCTTTTATTGTTTAACCCTTTCGGTCACAATTTTTTTATACGCGGAATAAGGTATAGGTTTTGGTAAGATTAAAGTACATGTTTCAACTACAATTTTCGTGCAAGGTTTGATCTGCTAGCATTTAAAAAGAATAATTTCACTATTTCGTGACAGTATTCCATTTTTTAAACTTCTAATTCTTGTATTTAGACACCAGAATACATATTGAACCTGATTATATATTTTTATGAAGATATAAGAAAATTAAGTCAATAAAAAAAACGCTGCCAACTGCTTTGGCACTATGCTTTCTCAAAGAGAATTTAATTAAATAATTTCCTGTCTAACTATTTTCATTTAGTGATTTGTGTCCTACTGAAAAATGAATATTTTTCAATAAACATATCATCGTATATATTGTATATCAGGGTGTCTGGTTAGCGATGTGTCATTGATTCTAAAATCTATTTTTATGTATAAAATAAAATTAAATCTATACCTATAAAAGATTGAATTATATTGTTTTTTTTCTTTCATTTCAAAAAAATGCATAAGACACGAAAACGCCTCATTTTTTAAAATCACTCTTTTAAAAATTTGCCTACTATTTAACATATACTGGTTTACAAATTCCATCATCAGAATAGTATGAAAATTATAATTTTTCTATGCTCTATTATAGATAGATACAGATTTAATATTGCAATAATAAATTATGTAAATATTAAATCATTTTTAAAAAATAACAAAATAATAATATTTTTAATATAACATTATCTTTTCATTTTTTTATTTTTTTGTGCAATATAATACGTAAAGTTGGCTAGAAGTGTAGAATAGTAAATCTTATATATAATAATACTTAATATCTACAACAAAAAGCACAACGATAAAGCTTAGAGATGTCGTGATATACAGGGTGAAAAGTATTGTTTAAATTGAATAATCTCTAATATTTCAGAAGATTATGAACGAAATCGGTTAAAAAATATTCAGCCAATAATATAACCTGACACCTAACAAATATTCTCTGAAATTTTCAAGGCATTACATCAAGTATTATACAAGTTATCGTTGTCCAAAAGAATGCATTTTTTGACATCTTATTTTTTTTAGAGTTACGTTGAGAAGAAGACGTGACTTTTGTACTAAAAGTACACGCATTTGGAATAAATCTAGCTCCTAGCTGGGCTATTCTTGTACAAAGCAGTTAATATGAAACATACACCATATCTTGCGGATCTCATTGGTAAAAACAGAGCTAAGACTTCCAGTAGGAATTGTGTGAAAGAGCCCTCGGTTCCGGGTTCATGCACTGATACGGGCCTTTATTCATTTAAAGCCCAAGGTTCGCATTTCTGGAACTCCCACGTCCCTCGTCACTATATAAATTTAAGACAATCCTACAATGATATCTCAGACAGCAGCATGGTGACCAGAACAACAATAACAATACCATGGATTAAACGCCATATGTACTGTTTGTAGATAATTTATTTTCGTATTGTCTTAACTTATTAATTTATTTTATTATTTTAATTAGTGTGAGTTTGAGTGTATTTATTTGTATGAAAGTTATGCCTGAGTGTGGCAACTATGCCTGAATTTTTGACGCGATAGGAATTTTTTTTATATTATTGACGCAATAGTTAATGATGTTAATGATGACTGAGTGATGGCATATGTGGGAGGCAATATTTGGTTTTAATAGAGATGTGATATACGTGATATTGCTTACTCACAGTGTACGTTTTGTGAGAGTAAAAAAAAGTTTTGCTAAAAATATGTTAGAAACATGTTTTGAGATATAATGAATCAAAATACACTATTTTTAGAAAATACCCGTATGGATGTGTGTGTGTGTGTGTGTCTGTATCTGTGGGTCTGTGCGTGTGCGTGTGTGTGTGCCTGGATCAGCATTATTCTGCATATACATGGTAAAAGTTAATGTTTCGGGGCTTATATTTTTTGTTTTTCGTAATGGAAGGCGGCACACTAACATTCTTTTTCTTTTACAATTTGTTCTTACTTTTTTAGCGGTTTTTTTATTTTTTATTTTTGAGTTTTGAGTTTTAGTTTTACGAGTTTTTTAATACCTTAGATATAATATCATCAATCCAGCGAAAATATATTTGAAAGAGCATAAAATTACCTAACTTTTCCGACCTGAAAGTTTGGATAAGGTTCTTCACTTCTTTTGTTATACACGATAACGTCATTTGTTGTCTAAACGGTTATATCTCGGAAACAAGGCGGAAAATTTTAGAAACATGGATAAGATAAGGATTGTTAAAAAAATTGAATTTCTTTCTCCGACGATAACTGTAGTAAATTGGCAGCATTTTATCTGAAACTTTACAAAAAGGTAGCTTTTTACTATCTCATGACCTGTATGTTCTTTCAGATGATGAGGTAATTTATTTTATGAGACATTGAGGTTATGTGTTTTTTTAAATTTAATTATTTTCATCCATAATATCTCGAGAACGGCTCATATCAGTCAATCTTCATCAAACAGATCTCATTATTCTTGAGTTTTAGATTTCCCTTTCTTTTGCATATTAGAAATATTATGATTAATCTATTGTAAATTCATTAAAATCATAAAAAAAGAGCATAAAATTATCTATCTTTTACATCCGTAAATTTTGGATAGGCTCTTTTCTATCTCCTAAATAATTTTTAGAATAAAAATAACGTCACTACACGTAGGGTAATGGTGTAGGAAAAATTACTATTTCGTATAATAATGGCGGGACTTAGTCGCTCAATCGCAATAACTACTGTTATTTTAGTAGTAATTGCTACAATAATAGCAGTTATTGCTATTTATCTATTAATATGTACTAATGAGTGTAGGATAATCTGGTAAATAAGTATAGTTAATAAAGTGTATAGTGTTATTTAGCTATTTTTCGATTTTTCGATTTTTGACTTTTAGTTTTTCTGCTTTTTTTTATGTTAAGAATATTATGATCAATTTAGTGTAATTTTTAGACAATCATACTGGTTTTTCACCACAGAATTAAATAGTATAAATAATTTTAAGTTCATATTTTAACTTCCCGCTTAAATCAAGATGTTTTGGAAGAAATTTTCTCATTCATAAGAGATATGGGAGCCACAAACGATAATCCATCTGCTCTGGAGATTCAACGAAGAATACAATGGTTCATATTAGATAAACATTCTGCAGTAGTTTTTAGTTGAGGAATGAATACTAAAGCAGATCTTTCAGAAGATACTCTTGTAAATATGAGAGATTCAATGTCCGAAGATTGTAATACTTAAAATACAGTGGAAGAGCAACATTGTACAGAAAATTTTGAAGACGAATATTCAGAAAATCTTCATAAAGAAATTGAAATATAGCAACAACAACAAGATGAAGTAGATGAAAACGAAGAAGAACTTATACAATTTTCATTATATAACTCTGATTCAGGTATACGCTAAAATTCATTAATTATTGACAAAATTATTTTCAGTATTTAAGAAACGAAATTATTTATACAAAATACGAGATTCAATTTCATTACATATAATTATTTTTAAGATATTTTTATCTTGAGACAACACCTCTGTATTTGTAAGAACGTCAATTAATAAATTAACGACTATTTTATTGTCATTATTATACAATGTATTGTATAGTATCAAACAGCAGTAATGTAATTTAAAAATAATATTATTTATAAATAAATGAATAATAATATTTAGTTTTGCTTGTTGCTTAAGGAAGCTTTGTAATAGTAAAAAAAAGGCTTTGCTTAAAACTTGTTAGAAACATGTTTTGAGACATAAGAAGTTAAAATACACTATTTTTAGAAAATGTCCGTATGGATGTGTGTGTGTGTGTGTGTATGTATCCTTCTGTATCTCGAGTAATCCACGGTTAAATTACCTGATTCAGGGCTTATTGGATTTGTTTTTTTTTAAGGAAGGCGGGTCAAATTTTTTTTCATATTTTAATGTTTTTTTGTTTTTATAGTATTTTTCAATTTTTGAGTTTTAGATTTTCGTTTTTTTTTGTATGTTCAAAATAATATTATCTCTTCATTTTAAATGCATTGTGAAGAGCATAAAATTGTCTATCGTCGCCGACCCGAAATTTAAAAAAAGTCATTTCCCTGTTTCCGTTATACACGGAAATGTTGTTTTTTGTTTAAACGGCCATATCTGTGAAAAATATGAAGGAAACTGTTTGAAAAATTTTGAACTGATTAGGAATATGACGAACAATATTCTGCAAAATTTTCAAGTTTTTTTCCTTTACTTTTTCTGAGAAAAAAATGATTTTGTGAAAAAAATCGATCTTTTTGTCGTCTATTTACTTGAGTAAAACGGCTTTAATTTGTCTAAAACTTTCCAGAAAGGTAGCTTTTCGTAATCTCTTGCCTAAGCTATTTGCCCAGATCAAGAGGACTTTTGTTTTTCATGATATTTAAGGTTATGTCTTTCTTCAAACAAATTTTTGATTGCTCATATCTCGAGAACGGTGCGGTCATTTTTTGTCAACCAGAGCTCATTTTTTTGTTTCTTAATAAGGATTCGGAATTATAAATAAATTTTAAGATTTATCGACTCGATTTTGTTTTATAATGATTTTTATATTTTACGATATTCAGAAATTGATGAGGTAAATTTTTTGGTATGTAGAAGTAATATGATCGATTCAGTATAAATGTATTTGAAAGAGTATAACAGTTTTGACGATACTATATTTTCTTAAGACTCATCAATTCGTTTTTGTTTTATTATTTATTTTCATTTTTATGATTTTTAAAAAATTTTTAAAATCAATTTATTTGATTGAAAGTTGATAATTGGGTTGGGTTGCTATACTTTGGATTGATTATGCATTTTCTAACAAACATACTAAATTCAAAATGTGGATTTAAGTTTTAATATAAATCGGATTTACTTGACGTTTATTAATCTGGAGTCTTTAGAGTCGTTATGTTATTTTTTGGTCCACAATGATGATGATGATGATGATGACGATGACGATGACGATGACGATGACGATGACGATGACGATGACGATGACGATGACGATGACGATGACGATGACGATGACGATGACGATGACGATGACGATGACGATGACGATGACGATGACGATGACGATGACGTTGACGTTGACGATGACGATGACGATGACGATGACGATGACGATGACGATGACGATGACGATGACGATGACGATGACGATGATAATGATGATGATGATAATGATAAAATGATTTAAACGGTTATATTTCGGTAAGATATAGCAATTTAAAAATAATTTATAAGAGCGAAGAATTTCATATTGAAACCATTAATTTAGTTGGAGGAACCTAAATACAAATGAATTGGCAGTGGTTTTTTTATTATCTTATCAAAATCATAATGATGAATTTTACTGTTAGTCGAAACGTATTAGAAATGGTAATATCTAATCTAATTATGTGAATTGAACTCTTATTTCTAAAAATGGGTATCAACAGTACTTTTTGAATAGTAAAAAAACTCTCAAATAAATTTATATTCTTACTATTTCTTATTATTTCTTACTATTTCTAATTAGGTATTTTATAACATCAATTTTCGCAAGAAATTCAAGAAAACCAAAATGAAGAAGAGAATAATGACTCAGACAATGACAGTCTGCCAGAAGACTGTGAAACTTTTGAAGATGAAGAATCTAGCAACAATGACAATAACAACTCATATGTTGTACAATATCAAAACATTGTTATAACTAAAAATACAAACAAACAAAATAGGAAAGCCGAACAAGAAGTACTAACGTATATAGCTGGTTATGTCGTGTATAGATTTAGAACAAAATATAATTATCTAGGAACAGATACAGATACTTTATGTGGTCCACAAAAATTACAAGATTGAATAAGTTTCTTATCAAGAAGAAAATTAATAAGGCCTTTAGATGAGCTATTTGAAATGGAAAAACTTATTCATAAATTATTCTCTGAAATGCATGGTGATACTTTGTCTAAGGAAGAAAAAATTTTTAGACAAATTGCAAGAGCGAATATCAAAAAATATTAAAAGAATTAATATCTTGCTTAGTCAGAACAAGAACTTATATTAGATTAGATTATTAAATGAAGAATTTAAAAATTAGAAGAAAAATAGATCAAAACAAAAGAGCAAAAACTAAAAAAAAATAATATAAACTTTTTTCTTTTCTTCTTGTTTATAAAATTATTAAACTAGTTTATTGTTGGAATATGTGTGCGCTCACATACGTATATGAGTGTGTCTGTGTGTAGAGTATACAGTATGCATAGCATAGAGACTATAGATTGTTTTAAGGTTCCCCTACTATTACGCACAGAGTTAGCTGGAGCAAGCTGTTGTGCGACTTACTCGTTATGTATAGGTACTGAGAGAAACGACGCGCTTATTCGTTCTTGTGAACATATATATCTTAACGAAGTGTATCAATAAATACTTTATATTTCTTAATAAACTATATTACTTATTTTCACCAATATACAACCCACATAATCTTCCGAAATTTATTATATTATAATATTATTGTCGTTAATATATTTTTTATCAAAATTTATTTACATCCCTTTTATTTATTATTATATTTATAAATTATCCATGTACGATAACTATCATTATCCACATTGGATTAATACTAACAACATGTACTTAATAGTTATTTAATTCTTTTTTAAATTATTTTACATTTATGAATGAATTTATACAGGGAAATTTATCATTATAACTTTACACATTTAATCTAACTTCTTATATATTTTCTAGTCTCAAGTGGCAAGTGTTGGTTTTATAGATATTTTTATTTAATCTCACGTCTATCACATTTTATTGAATAATTGTAATATTACGCGGTTTTGACCATTTATTTAGTTGTTTAAAATTAAATTTCGTTTATTGCAGTTTAAATTTACCGCCCGTTATGTCATCACTTGGCCCACTCGATCCTCATTGGCGGACCGATATTCGTGCGCATGGACTTACCTTGTTTCTTATACCATGGATACAATGCTATCTGTTATTTCACGATTAATTATTACACCTTCTGTTTTTTTGTCGCAAAAGCATTTATTCTATTGTTTGATATTCGAAAATCCCCGACCAAAATTTGTCCATTCGCCGTATAGTAAAATATCCCTGCTGAACAAATTTGTTATACTCAGCTGGGTCCATTTTACTTTCTAGTTCTAACATGTCTTGTACATAAAAACGACCATATTGTGTAGCTATGAATTCCCAGATTCTTCAGTTTTGATAAAGTATTTTATAAGAGTTGTTACATGGAAAAATTGCACCCATAGTCTGGCTGTTGGTTCTCTTTACTCAACGATATCAAGAAATCGTAAAAATATATTATAAATATTAATAAAGTCATTTTCTTCGATTATTTTTTTAATAGTCGTATCTTTTAAATTCGTGAGAAAATCATTTAACAAAGGAAACTCTTCGTTACTTAACTTTACACTTGATTTATTCATTTCATAGAGTAAAATATTCCCTAAGACAACATGTATCAACAAGAATGCTATTATTGCTCTTGCATAAGAATGTCCATTCAAAATTTTATCGACAGAACCTTCAGCAAATATTAAGCAAAGAATTTCCCTCAAACCACTGCCATCCATTATATAACCAATACAACCCATAAAGGACATCAAAATATGGACTCCTTCTATTCGGACTGTAACATTGTTTAGCTCCAGACAACAAGCATTTCTCTAGCTTTTGCATATAATGGCTGATCAAATGTAACAAAAACATGTTTTTAATTTAATTTTTCACGTCAAATATGTGCATCGGATAATACTGTAAAAACCGTATCATAACTACTTACCACAGCACTAACAAAAGGCAGACATATTATGCGAGATGTTATATAAGGTTCATCGCTCAACAATTCTTCCATAAATGAGTTATAACCTTTATAATCAAATGAATATACAAGTTTCACGTATAGCCATAAAAAATCAAACTTTTGGGGTTCAGTTGTCATAACTATTTTATTTTCTATAAATAAATCTTTAACTTTTATTGTAGTTAAATTCGTATTGTTAGTATGTATGTAATCTTTTGCGGAATATAGCCATAAACACCTGGAAAATTTGCAGCTGGAATTTTAATTAATCTTTGAATGCGGTGACTAGAAATAACTGAATCTCGTGGAGTTTCACATTGAATACCACTATTGTATGGAAGGTATTTCTACTATCGATTGTAGCAGTGTTATGATCTGCAATGTCATATACGAATTAAAAAACCGCATTGTTAAAAATTGGTGAGTTATCATCGAGCAAAACAGATGCCTCAAGTAGTGAAGCTTCTTCATACCCAATGAGGATAAAATTTTTGGATGCTCTTTCGAGCCAAATTTTTTACTTAGAGTTGCAGAAAGGAGACAATATGAATGAAAGAAATATAATAAATAAATGAGAAGTAATAAAAGAGACGATATGAAAGAACGTGGTCTAATAGCAGCTATAATAGTATGATTGAGAGATAGATATAATTTTTGCATTCATAGGTGACTCATCGCCTTTTTAATTTTTTTTGCTTCCTCACAGAGGAAGCTTTGTAATAGTAAAAAAAAAGTTTTGCTATAAATATGTTAGAAACATGTTTTGAGATTTAAGGAATCAAAATACACTATTTTTAGAAAATGTCCGTATGGATGTGTGTGTGTGTGTGTGTGTGTGCGTGTCTGTGTGTATGCATCCATATCTCGAGTAATCCACGGTAACATTTAATCCTTCAGGGTCTCATTTTGTTTGCTTTTTTAAACGAAGGGGGCACACTAATAATTTTTATAGTTTTTCGGATTTTATTTTGTTTTTTAGCGGTGTTTCGATTTTCGGGTTTTAGTTTTTCGGATTTTTTGGTACGTTGGAAATAATATCATCGATCCAGTTAAAATGCATTTATAAGAGCATAAAATTACGTATCTTTTACCACCCGAAATTTCGGATAAGGTGTTTCCTTTCTTTTCTTATACACGGAAACATCATTTTTGTTTGAACTGTGATTTCTCTGAAATATATGATGAAAGTTTTTTAAAAAATTCAGATACTTAGGACAATAGATAAGATTATTCTGTAAAATTTTTGAGACATTTTACTTTTCTATAATTGAAAAAAAATCATTTTGTAAGAAAAATCGATTTTATATGGCAAACGATAACTTGAGTAAAATGGCATTATTCCTTCTGAAAATTTCCAAAAAGGTAGCTTTCTACTATCTCTCGGCTAAATTCTCTGCTCAGATCATGAGGACTATTACTTTGCGAGATATTCGAGGTTATATTTCTTTTAAAAAAATTCTTTTGATTGCTTATTTCTTGGGTATTACACGGTAACTTTTGACCATTAAACGATTACTTTTTTCGTCCTTTTATAAAAAATTTAAATCAAAAATAATTTTCAAGATTTATCGAATCGTCTGTATTTTATAACGTTTTTTTTTCTCTTTTTACGATATTTTCTTATTCAGAAATTTGTTGATCGTAGATTTCTTGTGTATTACGCAGTAGTGTTCGACAAAACAAAGCTCATGTTATACGGTTATTGATAAAGATTAGAAAACAACAAATTTTTTTTAAATTTATTAATTCGTTTTTGTTTTATAACTTTTTTCATTTTTATAATCATTTTTTTTTTCAAAAATTTTTAATAGCTTTTTTCTTGAGTATTATGTGGTAATTTTTGGCTATTCAAAGGTCTATTTTAATTCTTTTATAAAGATTTGAAATAGGACAATATTTAAGATTGATCGATTTCTTTTTGTTTTATACCGTTTTTTATTTTAATGATATTTTTGTTATAAATGAATCCGTTGTTCATAAGCTCAAACAAAATTACGAAAAAATTTTATTTTTAAAACTAGAATTCATTTACTATATACATAAATAAAATTGAATCAACGATTATCGTGTTGCAAAATTTATTATTGTCAATTAGAAAAAATGTAACTTGATATGTAAAACTTTTTAAGTTGCTTTTTAAAAGCTATACTTTGGCACAGGATTATTCATAGTTGAAAAATTTTCTTAGAATGTTAAAATAAATTTTGTCTAATAGGTGTGCGTAACTATTTTTTTTAATACTCTTGTTTTTATCACAAAAATATGCTTTTACTGCAATAAGTTGTAAGAAAAATTTTTGTATTGAATAGTTTCAAAATAAAAGAAGACTGTAAAGCATTTTTTAGTTAATCAATATATATTTTATGTTCCAATACAATTTGTTAGGAATAAAATTTAATAGAGTGAAAATTTTCAACGTAAAAAGTGGCCTATAAAATGACTACTCTGATAGTAGAACATTATGGGATCTACTCTGAGAGTAGTAAATTTAATACTCTCAGAGTAGCATATATACTATGTACTATAGTAGGTCCTATAATTTCCTACTCTCAGAGCAGTATTTTTACAGGCCAGTTTTAACAGTGTGGGTTTACAGTTAAAATGAATTTGAATAAACTATTTTGAATAATTACACTTAATGAACATGTTTAAGATTTTCTTAGTTACATATCATTATCTTATCTTAAATTTATTTGTGAAAATGGTATGTATTATATATATATTAAGAAATATTTTAAAGAACAATACTTTTTCATAATTTATGCTATATTTTTGCATAAGTTTAAATTACTAAATTACTAAATATAAATATAAATATAAATATAAATATAAATATAAATATATATATATATATATATATATATATATAGAGAGAGAGAGAGAGAGAGAGAGAGAGAGAGAGAGAGAGAGAGAGAGAGAGAGAGAGAGAGAGAGAGAGAGAGATAACAAAATAATGTTCAATAATACTTTTAAGTATTAAAACATAAATTATACAAGAGGTATATATTTTATATTACAAACATATATTATATACAATTTAAGTGTTTCTTGATTATTACGATTCACAACTATACACTTTTTTTTCTATACCAAAATTCATGAGCTAATGAACTATGCTTTTAACTTTATATTCCCGAAATCTCGAGCGTTGGTGAATAACTTGTTTAGACTTAAGACCCATAAAGTACGGATATAAGGTGTTAAATAAAAAAGTGAAAAAACGGTCAGTTAAAACGCAAACTAAACCGGCAAAATATTTTTGTTATATAATGTGGATGAGCATGCTCTTAATCGACGATAACAAAAAATTATACAAGGGCGGCTAAGTTTAAGACTATCTGAGTTTCATAGGACAGTGAAGTTTGATAAGGTAATATATTTTATTCATTTTTTATATTTCTTTTAGAAAGTTTAATATTAGTGAAATATAAACAAAAATACTTCTAAGATTAAGATGTTTCGTCTGTTGCTGTAATCACTGTATTGAGAGTAATAAGACAGCAATTGGGTCCATAACTTCATTGTGTGAGGTAACACATTTTAATACATAACAATGTATATTATAAAAAAGAATGTTTATAAATTTAATTTAATTTTTTATCAGGGAAATACACCATCATTCTCATTCAATTCTTTGAAGAATATAACCAAAAATTTTCAAAATTAGGTAAAAATGTTTTCTGTTTATATTAAAATTCGAATTTTACATTCTTTTTAATAAAGCTATATATTTTTCAATAGACTGAGCCATCAACATCATCTCAAAGCGTTATAGACGAATGTGATGAAAAACTGCTAAAATTGGTGAAGAATTATATTGAATATTTACTTTTTATAATTTAATATAAAAATTATATACCTATACTTAATTTATATTTTTAATTTGTAGAAGCAGTACATTGCTAACCTGGAAGATCGCATTAATGAGAGGGACTGCCAATCACATTTGAAGGTATGCTATGAATCTCCCTCGTTAATCGTCTTAAATATTTATGCGCTAAGTCTTAAATAGTATTTACGCAACTAGAGGCGAAAATGGGTATTTCCAAGTGACGATGATGATTGCTCAAAATCATCATCCGAGTCTGGAAATACTCTTTTGTCCCAAGTTGCGTACCGTATTTTTTATAACAAGTGCATAAAGAAGGCATTTCTTTGTCGTCTACAAAGCGGATTGAGAATAGAGTTTTTCGAGTCGTCCACTTAAGTCTATGACATCATATTATATATATATATATATATATATATGTGTATATGTCTGCATGTATATATATATAATTTTCAAAATTTACCAGTATTTTCCAAAATTTTCCAGTATTTTCCAAAATTTTCTAGTATTTTCCAAAATTTTCTAGAATTTTCCAAAATTTTCTAGAATTTTCCAAAATTTTCCAGAATTATCCAAAATTTTCCAGAAATTTCTAAAATTTGGCAACAGTTTCCAAATTTTCTAAAAGTTTTATTAAGGAAATGGAGCCAAAATTAATAAAGGGTACCGAAAATACTCATTTTCGCTACCGAAAATAAAAGGTAGCGAAAATGAGTATTTTCGCTACCAATAAAAGGTAGCGAAAATAAGTATTTTCGGTACCCTTTATTTGACGCTCGGAAAACTATATTTTCGCTGCACTTTATAGGCGCCGAAAATGGTCTTTTTTTATTCACGTGTTATAAAAAAACATATCTCTCTCTCTCAACTATTATATGAACTATCAAAACCTATACATTTATATTTATATATTTATATTTATATTTATATTTATATTTATATTTATATATTTATATTTATATTTATATTTATATTTAGTAATTTAGTATAAATATATATATATATATATATATATATATATATATATATATATATTTATATTTATATTTATATTTATATTTATATTTATATTTATATTTATATTTAGTAATTTAGTAATTTAAACTTATGCAAAAATATAGCATAAATTATGAAAAAGTATTGTTCTTTAAAATATTTTTTAATATATATATAATACATACCATTTTCACAAATAAATTTAAGATAAGATAATGATATGTAACTAAGAAAATCTTAAATCTTATATATATATGTCTGTTTCAACGTGTATCAGTGAGCAAGATCTGACTATACATATACAGATCTGACTATATATATATATATATATATGTATACAGTCAGATCTTGCGCACTATTACAAGTTGAAACCGACGCACCTGGGTACTGTTACTACCGAGTCAGCCAATTATATTGAACGACCAGGGCCGTACATATAAAAAAATTACAAAAACTAGAGTGCTTAAATTTTCTTAGAAAATTAGATTTAGTAATTAAAATCTTCATAAAATTAATATATAACAATGATAACTTGACGAATTTTTAATATTGTTAATAAATATAGATTATATTAGGTTAGGTATATCAAATAAATTGTAAAATCTATGCAACGTTAGAAGAAAATTAACTTACGTTTTTTATTACAATATTAGGTTATTTCATAATTAATAATTCTGTAAATATAAATTATATAAATTAGAGGAATCACAGACTTTACAATATTGATCTTAACATATAAATTATTATTGTATATATATATATATATATATAAGTGTATGCAGGTTCATCATACTAAAATCTATAAATCATATATCTACAACAGTAAAACTTCAATAACTTTCCTCAATGCAGTAACATAAATAATAAAAAATTTCATATTCTACAATGAAAACAGGCTTTATTCAATGTACAATGATAAATAAAAAAAAATATTTGAAGGAACTCCAACTCCGTGAGCTTGATACATTCCTGGACATGGATTTTATTGTAGCAGTGCACAGGTATTGAACCGTAACAGTGCGAGAGGTCTGACTGTATATATGTCGACATATTAAAAAGCAATAGATTTGTCATTTTTATTCTTCAACCCAGTATTAAATAGAATAAATAATTTCATATTGGAACGTTTCTTAAAGTTTGAAGTAGCTAAGTGCCAATGAATTGGCAGCGGTTGTTTATAATATAACCAAAAATAACTCTTAAACTTTCGGGAACATCTTTTTCAATATTTTGTAAAAAATGTTGTGGGTTTTCATAAAAATCTTTTTCATACATTTGCGATCGCATGTCTTCTAATATTATTTTCACAGACATTTCAATTGTGTCTAAACGTTCTTTCATAGGGTCCTTTTATTCTGCTCCTTTCCCAAAATTCAGATAAAACTTTTTCACTTGCATTTTTATAACATCAAATCGCCCTATCCTTAGACGCATGGATAACAATATCGTGATTAAAGAAATTGAATATGTACTATTTCGTTACTTAGAGTGTCACCCATTTATAAAATTTATCGATTCGCTTTTCTTTCTCAAGGAGAAAGCTTTTAAACAATGAAAATTTTTGGATCAGAAATTTTGACGAATTTCAATGTTTTTGATGTTCATGAGTCAGATAAATATATGTTATTTGACAAAATAAGTCAGTTTTAAAAAATAGTATATTATGACACTGTTGTGGGAGATGGTTTTCTATTTAACTAATTTACCTCGAACACTGCACCAGCAAAACCTCAAACACTACTCGACTAATGTTTAAGAATTCGTTACCTCGATTTGTTCAATGCAAAATTTGATATCCGTACGACAAAATTAAGTTACCTTATAATTTATAAGCTACATAGAACCTCAATTTATTAACGCCATTAGCTGGCAGGAATGTTAATTGTTTCGAGCAGTGTTCGAGGTTATTTTTCCTGACCAGGATCAATGTTCGAAGTTCGACTGTATGTATGAATGTGTCTATGTATATATGTATTTATGTATGTAATGCACAAAATTTTAACTATCTTGTAGTACAAAGCTCTAGTATTGTTAGATATATAAAACTGCCTTACGTGAAATTCAAAATGGTGAAGCCATATTAATAAAGCAATGCGTAAAATATATGGGGAAAAACCATGTGTGCCGGTATGGGGAAATGCAATACGCATGAAACCGGCACATTATTTTATAAAAATTTCAAATAAAAATAAATTTTGGAATATTATTGATCAATACTTGTACGTTTTAACATTTAATTAATGTAGGATCAGGACTTCATTCATTTTTAAGTCCACCTCTAAAAATCATATGTAATGCTTGTTTTTCCATAATTAATTAATAGAGATACATGATACAACCATTTTAGATATAACTAGAAGCTTCTCACGCTTATTTTCTTATCAAATAAGGGCCTTGGGCGCTTCAGAGGAAAGGTTAAATAACTAGTACATATTTTAAACACTGTATTTCAGGCATAATTATTCTTTCATTTATTCTCATGGTGTACTAATACGGCTCGATAACCCTACGGGAATTGGACGATCTCAGGTGATGTAGTATGGTAAATCGATCTGGTGATAGCAAGAGCCATCACGTTCCGCCATGATGCATCAAATCTTACGGAAGAATCTGACGAATAGCCGAGCTGATACTGTTACATAAACAAATAGTCATAGCCCGCCATAAGATATATTCACATCAATAAATTGAAACGAAAATTGCACGTTCTTATAAAATGTATTCATGAGAATGTATCTCTTACCAGAGGTCTCAAATAGAGTCTCTTCTTGCAGCGGGCCTCTTCCTATTACTTTTTCAAACATGAGTTTGCGAAATAAGGGGAATGACAAGCCAAACGCTGGGCAGTGCTTTGTGCGCCTACCTCTTCACGCCTCTACACTATCTGGCAGAAATGTGAAATGGGTTGCCGAGCTACAGGGATCGTCGAACTCTTTAATATCACAAGCCAGAAAGTTGATGACATCCCTGGAGAAGACAGTAACATCCTGTTGATCTTACGCACTTACATAATTGTCTCATAAGAGAATTAAAACAAAGAAATGTAATAATTTATGTTCATCTACATGTTCTAATTTTGGGAAAATTCAAATGTTCTACGCGCTATTAAATAAAAATAAAATAATTAAATTTTAAAAAAATGTAAAAAAAAAGATTATTGCCTTAGTACTCAATTGTGAGTATTCTTTTCCCATTACACCTCGCGTTAGCATATCGGTGACAGATATTTCTTTTCTTTTCACAATATATCTTATCGCTTTATTTATCTTGAATCATTGCTTTTAAACAGCTTTCGATATATTTTGGGGACCTACAGTTTCGAGTGGAATCCGAACCACTTTGCTGAACTTTTCATTGTTGTGTTCAAATCATACATGTTTCATTGGGCGTACGTTTTCCAAGGTCTAAAGACGATGATATAGGGATGAAGGTTGATTTTCTGTAAACAGTTTTTCTATTATCGGTAATTCTTCTTCAAGAGGTTCGATGTCATCTTTAATGATTAATACGTCCTTGACTAAGCGCAATTAAACTATATATATTTATATGTAACCAAATCGAAAAACGCTACTTGATTACAAGATTGAGATTTGCAGTGTTGGATAGTAACTAGTTAGATGTAACGAAGTTACAAGTTACCAAGTTAAGTTATTTTACATGTAACTTTTTGGTAACTTATTTGGTAACTGCGTGTGTGTATGCGTGCATGTGTGTGTGTGTATGTGTGTGTGTATGTATGCATCGATATCACGAATATTCTACGGTAAAATATAATGATTCAGAACTCATTCTGTTTGTTTCTTTTATACGAAGGGGGCAGAGTAACAATTATTTAGTTTTTCGGATTGCGTGAATCGTTTGGTTAAGATCTAAAACAAAGTATCAGACATGCCTAAAATAGAGCTGATTTTCAATAAGGTTAAAAACAGCCTAAAAGAAAGGAATGATTTTTGTAGCCCTATCTATGCGTTTTATCTCTCTAATTTGTGTGCGAGTAAATGAACAGCCTTAGAGACTATATACACAACTTTTTTCATCATATTTTCTGATAAGGAACCAAATTGAGACTTAAAAAGAAAATAAAAAAATCGATTTTATATTCTTATTCGAAAGATCGGCGTTTTATCTCAGTAATTCTTTCACATTCAAGTAAAGATTATTTTATTAAACATGTCTACATTTTTCTGATTGATAACAGATTTATACTTATTACATCAGTTAGTCTCGTAAATTCGTTCACCATTACAAAACGAATCAAAAACTGCACTTATATTAATACTTTCACGCAAATTTATTATGAGGAAAAAATTTCGTTCAGATATTCGCAATTCCTACATATTGCGCATTTTAAGCAATTGCTTAAATTCTAAAATCTATACATTCTAACCTCTGCTTAAACTGTATTAAGCCAACTAAATTAAAGTCGCCCATGATTGTTTGCTTAGAAAAAAAATCAAGAATATATTTAGATCTATAATATAAAATATTGTATAAAAATGAGCGGGATATAAATTTGGCAATATTATTTTAAAATAGATGAGTCGAATGCAAAATGTAGTTTCGGTAGCCTTAGAACTGCGAATATCTAAACGAAATTTTTTCCTCATACTAAATTTGCGTGAAAGTATTAATATAAGTGCAGTTTTTGATTCGTTTTGTAATGGTGAACGAATTGATGAGATATAACGAGACTAACTGATGTAATAAGTATAAATCTGTTATTCTGACCACAAAATAATGTTTTTTATTTATTGTTATTTAGATAAAAAAGTTAACTCATAATTAAATCAATCAAAAAAATGTAGACATGTTTAATAAAATATTCTTTACTTGAATGTGAAAGAATTACCGAGATAAAACGCCGACCTTTCGAATAAGAAAATAAAATCGATTTTTTTATTTTCTTTTTGAGTCTCAATTTGGTTCCTTATCAGAAAATATGATGAAAAAAATTGTGTATATAGTCTCTAAGGCTGTTCATTTACTCGCATAAAAATTAGCGAGATAAAATGTACAGATAGGGCTACAAAAATCATTCCTTTCTTTTCGACTGTTTTTAACCTTATTGAAGATCAGTTCTATTTTAGGCATGTCGGATATTTGTTTTAGACCTTAACAAAACGATTCACGGAAAAATTGAAAATAGTTCCACGAACGTTCTAAACTTCACCTACATGGTATTACACAATAATTTTTTACCAATGAATGCTTATTTTTTCGTCTTTTGATAAAGATTTTAAATCGAAAAGAATTTTTCAGATTAAAAAAAAAACACTGTAACCGTCAAATGACATTGAAAATCGAGTTCAAGGTCAAGGTCGCTGGTACCATTGGGTGGCCCCCTCTGTCCCCTTCAACTTGTGTATAGATCATTTTTTGATATCATTCGTTTTTACAGAGGTTACCTGCGTGGATGAATTAAAATGAAACACTCTGTATATATATACACCCTGTAAAAAAGAATAAGAAAAGAATAAGAATTAAATTTAATATAAGTAGAAGCATATATATATATATATATATATATATATATATATATATATATATATATATATATATATATATATATATATACATATATATGCTTCTACTTATATTAAATTTAATTCTTATTCCCCTGGTGGAAAATTAATCTAGAACTATGTAGATCTATCTAGTTTGCCATGGGAATAATCGAGGGCCTCGATAAAACTAGATAATTTTCTACCAGGGTCTTTTAGCCTTTATTCATTTTTAACTCTTTTTATACAATATTTTACATACTTTATTAACGCTAAATTTCGATTATTTTTATTTGGACTCCCGTTTCTTCTCCTTTTTCGAATATCTTTTATATATAGTTATGATATAAACTTACAGTATAATTATGCTTACACATAGCTGTGGCTTTGCGAAGGTTGCAGGTTCCTAAATACCAGCTTCTTCCAGTACGGAGGTACGTCCGATCGGAGGTTCTAAACCGGCGCGGCCTTCCAGAGGTCAGAATTCGTATTTAGAATGGTTTTGTCACTAGGCTGTACCGTTGACGCCGGGGACTTTGGCGAGCCGTTGAGGACTTCCATTATGTTAGTTCAAACCATTGACTATAAATATTTCTTTTTGGTTTAATATAAAAATGTAAGATATCGAAGCTATAAGTTGAAATAAAAAAAGCATTTTGACCGAATTTACTTCACATGAAAGGGTAATACCAGTCAGCCTTGGTGTAATTCCGAGCACTATTAAAAAGTTACTTTTATAGGTGAAAAATTTCTTTAAATCAATTATATGTACTTTCATATGATCCGTCGCATTATTATTTGCACTTACATAGTGAAACATATAATAACATAACCACTGATCAATCAAAAACACTTAAGCAAAATTACCCTACCTACGAGCACAGCGAAACATTTTCTTAGCCTCACTTTCGGGAGCGTCATATAAATAACATTGTGACCGGGATTACCCCCATTCTGCTTAGTAATTTAAATTGAAATGACAAAAAAGTAATAGGTTTATACTCTTTTTTCTTCACTACTTCGTATTCTTAGATTGTTCAAATTAATAAAGATGCAAAAAATAACTGCATAAAGTAACAAATAATATGCATAAAAGCTTATTTTATAGACCAGATTTCTTATAAGAAATGTATGCCTACACTTTGATTGTATATAATTCCTTAATAAAACTTAATAGAAGTTTGTTTGGACATTAAATTAATTGCATTTTATGTTGCGTTTAGTATACTATTCGAATTATTACCTAAAAATGTTTAGATTATTGAAAATAAGGGTGACCGAAATTAGCCAGTTGCCAGCATTACCCCGTTCTCCCCTACCTCTCGTCCAACAAAAGCTCGACAAATTTCGGTGTCTCTGACCTGGCCGAGAAGGGGAGAGTGCTGAGCTAAGTGCTGAGCTCGCGTCTCGTCCTCGCTCAATGGCTCCCGCGAGGCATTGGCCAATATTTCGACATAATTCGGTATTCGCTCGCTGCAGCATGTAAAGTATATAGGGAAGAGTGGGGCAAAATAGACAGTTTTCGGGGTAAAAGAGACATTTTGGATATTAAAAATATGTAAATCCTATTTCAAGCAAATCAAAAACTTCTAAAGTATATTTTAATATCTCATTTATAATTACCAATAGATAAAAACCATCATACTAAGTGTAAATATCTGAAATTCTTAATATGAAAAAAGTTTTTCTAGAACCATGTAAGTGTCTATTTTGCCCCACACAACTTAATTTTAGTTTTAACTTAATGTAAAACAATAAAGACAAATTAGGTGGGGCAAAATAAACCATTTTAGTGGGGCAAAATAGTCAGTTTATTTCTTATTCGATGCTGGTTTATTTTAATCTCATTTTCACTTTACCAACATTAACTTTATACATCTGTGTGTTAATAAAAAAATTTTGGACTTTTAACAAAGCCTGCTTTCTGTTGCAACGCCGTTACCCTAAGCGGGTCCTGGGCGTAGTCGTCCAGAGCGGACGGGTGGGTGCCTATCACCACTACACAGCGCGTCCTCAGGTTGCGGATAGAGGAACGACCCCTGAGAAAGAGGTTAGCTGCGAATAAAGCGAATAAGCAGCCGCGGACAGCCGATAGGCCCAGGCGTGGGTGTGATGAGCCCGCACTGGCGAACGCATTCATCTAGAAACACTACGCAAGCACCGCAACAACTACAAACACTATACAAAATCTCCTATCTTACTTTCTTCCTCTACCTTACTCTGTAATCTATCTCTTTTGCCACCCATTTCAAACAAAAAATGGGCCAAAAATCCTGCTGTCGTGGAAGATGCGGGAGCGATGACAACTGCCCTGAGAGGGGATGTGTAGAATGATTCGCCACCTGGTCTTACACGGCAACGAAGCCAGCGAAGGCGCGCTGCCTTGCAGGGTGGCGTTAGGATATGAGAATGAAACCGAGTGTGTCTGACGACGAGTTGACTATATTCTCGCCAAAGTCGGAAAGCTCTCATACTTAGTGCTAGGGATGTATGAGGGTTATCACCCCTAGACGGATGGACTCACCTGCGATCGGAACAGGATCCAAAACGCGCGGGTTTAGCTTACTATCATGGCTCAAAGAAAACAAAACCAAACCAAAACCAAAAGGAGCTTAAGGGTGGGAACCTGGAATGTACGCAGTCTACACAGAGCGGGCGCGTTCCGGGAAATCATAAATGAAACTGAGAGGTACAATTTAGATTTGGTAGCAATGCAAGAAACCCGATGGAAAGATAACGCGATGCTAGGATCCGGTAACTTCACGTTTTTATATGGGGGCGCGAGCGGGCATTCCCTAGGCACCGGATTTCTTGTTAACAAAAACATCATACATTCCGTTAAAAGTTTCAATTTCGGTAATGACTGACTCTCGTATATCATCATTGAAGGAGCGTGGTATAATTACGTGGTTATTAACGTCCACTATCCTACGGAGGACAAAGAGGAAGAAGTTAAAGATCTTTATTATGAAACTTTAGGGCATTTAATCGACCAATTCGCGTCTTACGAACCAAAATAGTAGTGGGGGATTTCAATACTAAAATAGGGAGAGAGGAAATGTTTAGGCCCACTATAGGCAAAGAAAGTCTGCACAAAACCAGCAACGATAACGGTATTGGGGTCATAAATTTCACGGCCACAAAAGATCTTGTAGTCAAGACCACGTGCTTCAAGCACAAGGATATGCACAAGACAACGTGGACATCGCCAATGTACTCGAAGTAAGGACCTATAGGGGGGGGGGGCAGATTGCGACTCGGATCATTATCTAGTAGTGGCCAAATTAAGAGCCAGATTAGTAGCCGGTCAAAATAGTAAGCAAACGAACAAAGTAGAAACCTTTGATATTGGAAAACTACGAAGTGGGGTAGAGCGAATCAAGTACCAACTAGAAGTTAGCAACCGATTTCAGGTGCTCGAGGAAACGAATGCACAGACGGGAGTAGATGACGATCCGAACAGGTTATAGGGGTCTATCGAAAAAACTATAAAAGGGGCCGCGAACAAAGTACTGGTTAAGACAAAAAGGCCAAAGAGCAAACCATGGTTTGACGAAGAGTGCGAACTCTGGTTTGAAAGGCGCAAGAAGGCTAAATTAGATAGCGTAATGAAAGCAGTAGGGCCGTAGAAGAATATCATGAAATAAGAAAGCAAGTGGGTCTGATTTACAGAAACAAGAAGCGCGAGTATCAGAAAAATGAAATTAGAAAAATAGAAACTAATGGTAAGGAAAATAATCCGCGCGAGATGTACAAAGGAATAAACGCTATTAGGAAGGGTTTTCAGAGTAGATCGCAGTTAATGAAAGATAAGGACGGGAACCTCGTGACAAGCGAAAATGAACTATTGAAATTATGTAAAGACTATTTCGATAAGTTATTAAACGTGCATGAAAACTCCGAGGAAATGAGAGACGAAATCCACACTGCTGAACTCCATATTGACGAACCGACCTACAAAGAAGTAGAGGCCGCGATCAAAAAACTAAAAAACAATAAGGCCGCAGGAAACGATTCTATACCAGCTGAACTACTTAAATATGGGGGCACCGTGCTTACATCTAAAATTTTTGATCTGGTATGTGCTATTTGGAGAAATTAAACAATACCAGAAAATTGGAAAGAATCCATCATCACACCGATCTTTAAAAAGGGAGATAAAACAGACTACAATAACTACCGGGGAATCTCACTTCTAGCTACCTGCTACAAAGTTCTGTCAAACGTAATACAGGCCAGACTCACACCATTCGCGGAAGATATAATAGGAGATTATCAGTGCGGATTTCAGCGCAACAGGTCAACGAGCGATCGAGAAATAGTGGGAATATTGCGAAACTATACACCAGCTATTTGTGGACTTTAAGAAAGCGTACGACTCTGTCAAACGAAGCAAAATGTATCAAATCCTAGTGCTCCTTGGCGTACCAAAAAAACTTGTAAAATTAATTCAAATATGTCTGAACGGAAGCACTGGAAAGATCCGAGTAGGCTGCAATGTATCCGAATCGTTCATGATGTACGCCACGGTTTGAAGCAAGGTGACGGGCTTTCAACGGTACTCTTTAACTTGTGTGACGTGTATTTCGCGTCCCAATGTTATTAAAACACGAGCAGTCAATCGTGACCAAATCACCCGTCACCAGAGCCGAGAATTTTATATTAAATAATTATTGTTATTAATGGGGGGAATTGTTATTTTATTTTTGTTGAGGGAATGAGGATAAGGAGAGTCACGACCGAGGAAAGCCGCACGGCACGAACACCACTGCACTCTGTACGCGCGATCCTCTCTCTCTCGCTTGCTCTTTCTTCCTTGCCTCTCGAGGATGATGAGCCACTGCCCGCGCACACACACATGCGCGCGCGCGCGACCGCCCTCTCTCCCGATGCACCCAGACGCGGGAGGAGAGAGGATTCACAGCAGCAGCGGCGGCTTCCTCGAGACACACCATCTCGGCTGTAGCCACGAGAGAGAGAGAGAGAGAGAGAGAGAGAGAGAGAGAGAGAGAGAAAGAGAGAGAGAGAGAGAGAGAGAGAGAGAGATACCGACACGGCTGTCGACAGCATGGGGAGAGCTAGCAGCCGCCGCGCCGCGAGCCGCATAAAGCTGCCGGCCTATCGTAGCGTAGGCCGACACGCGCACGTCGCCGCTGCCAACTGTGATGGTCCAGCAGCGACAAAACCGAAAGCGCCCAATATAGATATACACGCCGGGTTGCCCGCGCGTGTATATTTAGCAATTCATATTGCCCGCGCTTCGTGGGCAGGGCGGCATTCGCGGAGCGGACCAATGGAAATTAGCAACTAAAATCGCCGCAGACTTAGCCTTGATTTTCGCATTTAGGGAAAATCAAGGCCAATCACCGTGAAGAAAGGGGGGGAAGCAACAAGTGTGTGGGCTGAAGGTGGTCGAGAAGAAGAGCTAAAATTTTGGAAGAAATTTCCGCCCTCTCCGATTTTGAGGATTGCTTGCCCGCCCGTTAGAGAGCATAGACCTACGTTGCGAGCACCCATCGAGAGTATTGTAAAATCGGCGGACATTATTAGCGAGGATAGTATCGGATGAAATAATAGCGACAGGAGTATAAGGAGCACCGCTAGGCGTCCAGAATTAGCGACGGTGAGTGAACTATAATTGTCGAGCTTACCTCGGCACTTGTAGGTAAAATTATAATTTAATATATATCGCATATTGACGCCATGTGCTCGGGGGTAATGGAGTAAACTGGTGGTGGTGTGACACCGTTGTTTAGAATCAGTGCGCGTCGGGCCCGTTGAAGATTACGGATTGTAGTGTGGAAAAAGGGGGATATTACGCGATTCGGAAAACTCGGGAAACGCGGTGATTTGGTCGCCGCGGAAGACGCGTGCGTGGGCTAGCGTAGCCATATTTGTTTAGCGACCGGTGAAGTGTGAAAATCTTGTAAATTTGGCAACCGTACATATTGTAACTTATAATAAAGCCTAGGTACTTAAAGAGTGAGATTGGTGTAATTATTATTATATAATTAGTCATTTCTGATTTTCCACTTCACGGAACTTCCTCTGGGAAAGGGCTCGTGCAGAGCTAACCGCGCTTTACCTGGCGCTTATTAATATAGATAAATTCGATAAAGTACCGAGCAAAAGTTTAATAAATAACCAGAGTAACGAAAAACCACGTTACACTTGACGCTAGAGTATGTTGTTAGAAAAATGCAGGCTAGCGAGCTAGACGCAACACTCAACGGAACAACGCAGATTTTAGGCTATGCGGATGACTTGGATATAGTGGAAGATAATGGTGAAACGGTGGCGAGAAACGCGGAAATCCTTATAAATGCGGCTAAAGACACGGGGTTAGAAGTGAGCGAATCGAAGACGAAATATATAATCATGGAGAAACTGGGCATTCGCGAAGGGGAGGGGGATCTCAGAGTCGGAAATTTCACTTTTGCAAAGGTTAGCGAATTCAGATATTTAGGTACAACTATAAATGATCGAAACGAAATTAAAGCCGAGATTAATAAGAGACTTCATTCGGGTAATGCCTACTTCTACGCTGTGAATAGATTACTTAAGTCAAAGCTACTGTCGAAAAATGTAAAAATAAGGATATATAGGACTATAATAATGCCGGTAATCTTGTACGGGTGCGAAACCTGGGCGCTCACTAAAACGGAAGAAAATCGTTTTAGGGTATTTGAAAATAAGGTTCTGCGGAAAATATACGGGCCAAAGAAAGATGAGGAAACTGGGGAGTGGAGGAATATGCACAATGACGAGCTACATAATTTGTACGCGTCACCAAATATTAACAGAATAATAAAATCATGGAGACTAAGATTGGCAGGGCACGTGGCAAGAATGGGCGATGATCGTACGGCAGCGCGCATAATGAAAGGAAAACCGAAAGCAACGCGACTTCTAGGTAGACCTAGACGCAGATGGGAGAATAACGTAAAAGCAGACGTAACTGAAATTGGGCGGGAGTACGCGAAATGGATGGTGTTGACACAAAATAGGGAAACGTGGAAGGCTTGCGTAGATGAGGCGATGAACTTTCGAGTTCAAAATGCCACTTAAAAAAAAACAAAGCCTGCTTTTATTAAAGAAACCAAGTGTCAGTTTTGCTCCGTGTCTATCTGACCCCTCTCTCCCCTACGTATATGTATACAAGTGGCTATAGATGTACGTATAATACGTCTTTGTTATAATTCATATTTAATTTTATAATGTTTGGTGACATAGGGTGTCACAAAAGATAGAATTACACGAGTTATCGTTGTACAAATAGAACTCAACTTTTTGACATTTTTTTCTTCTTTTTCTTTAAGGAAGCTGATAATTTTATACTTTAATTTTACTCTAAGATATATAACAATAAAGTTGTATATGTAAATAATATTTAGTGAAAATTTGATTGAATTATAGCATAGAATTTTCGAGTTATAAAACTATAAAAAGTATCTTAAGGTGATGCTAAAGCCACCAGTCATCGACAAATATGAGGAACCACTTTTCTTATTATATTTTTAATTTTGAGTAAATATCTCTATGAAACGTTATTGTCCTTCTCAAAAACAACAACTTTTCAGAGAGATATTTTCTCAAAATTAAATATTGAATGAAAAAAGTGGTTCCGCGTATTTTACGGTAACAAGAGGGTTTAGCATCACCTTAACAAAACAGTAAAACAAATAAACAAATGAAAACCTTTAAAGAAAATGTGTTGTCTCAAATAAAGAATCAGAGAAAATCAAGTAATTGAGTACTCATGTTTTGACATTAAAAATCATAGGATTTCTAATTGAAATTATTTGTAACTTTCATGGATTTGGGGTATGCTGCATTAATGCTGTGATAATGTGGCAGTACCAATATGATACACTTCGTTTATATATATATATATATATATATATATATATATATATATATATATATATATATATATATATATATATATGATTTTAAATATTTATTAAAAATACATCAGGTAAGAAATCAAGTGAAAAAATGTTTTAAATTTTCAGGCTTTTTCGCCTCATATAGTAGTAAAGACACCTGAATTTCTCTGCAGTGACCCTTTCATTTACGCATCCGATTATCCTCATATTGTCATAAAACCATTATTTGTTGTAAGCATATGATTTAATACTTTAGTTAAAACTTTATGATATCGTTAATAATCATCTTTTTCATATTACAAATAATGCCTATACATGATTCCACGTACTAAAATGATATTAATATCCACTTCATGAAAGTGTGGCACGCATAGCGCGCCTGAAGTTCCTAGAAGAGTTAAAATTTGGGTTCACAGTTAAAATGAATTTGAATAGACTAATTGGAATAATTATCTCGAATAATTACTCATAATGAAAATTTTTAAGATTTTCTTAGTTACATATTAACATATTATATTAAAAAATATTTTAAACAACAATACTTTTTCATAATCTATGGTATACTTTTGCATAAATTTAAATTACAAAATTTAAATATATACATATTTCGACATATTAAAAAACAATAGACTTGTCATTTTTATTTTTCATCATAGTATTAAAAAGATTAAATAATTTCATATTGGAACAATTTATAAAATTTGAGGAAGCTTAGTGCCAATGAATTGGCAGCGGTTTTTATTTGTATTCAAAATGCAGAAATAATCAAATTATAAATTATAAACGTAATAGGTCTGCACGAAATCATGATAAGACGATATTTTTGATAATATTTTCTTGCTTTCGAAAAAATCTCGACATAGGCAGTCTTGTTTTGGTCTTGAGGAAAATTGTCTGGCTTTAAATCTTTGTTTATGAATTAACGATTATCTATTTTATAAGCCACAATAAATCATTTATTTTCAAAGTCCCGTCATACCATCGTCTACAGCATTGAATTTTAAATTATGCAACTTTTTGTCAAAAAGTAAAAATAATAAAATATTTCTTGTTAATCTTGGCAATCTGAATACGTTAAGAAATTTAAATTTAAGGTAGCTATCCAAAACCTTGGTAAATGCACTAATAAAATAATTAATCCAAAGATCGTAGATCTCACATATGATCTTGACTATCTAAGTCTCTTTTACTATTCACATTTTAGATACAAAGAAAGTTATAGACCTATATTCATATTATAATTATTCCTATAAAAAATAAAGAGTTAATATATTTTTTTATCTTTTAGAACACAATGAGCTTACTTGAGCTAATTTAACCTTTCTTAAAAGTTTTATTTTGGAAAATATAAGATGTTTATGAATATTATACAATATATTATAACGATTTTGTACAATTTTTCATTACTAAAATATAGGGGTGTAAGGATTTTTATTAAATCTGGGAAATGTATGATGTAGCAAACCAGCAGCATTATATGTAAAAGTTTCAGAAAAAGTAACTTTATTCTATCGCATAACTGATTTCTGTTTTTAGACCATGAAGTTCGTTAATTTTCAAGATATTTAAGTTTATATACATTTTTCTTATTTTTATATTTTGATGAAAAATTGAAAATAAAAAGAATTTTAATCCTTTTTTTAAACAATTATCTTCGAAGGTAAATATATATATAATATAAAAATATATTTGCAGGGAATGGTATAACGGTTTTCGAGTTCGCTGCTTACGAATCCGATGTCGGATTTTCAAAACTTAAAATGGCGTCAATTTGAACAATTTGGCTAAAAATTATTACTAGGGTGATTTGGGGATAGCTGATTACGAATCCGAGGTTGGATTTGTAATCAATGATAAATCAGCACACATTTTGTGAGATTCTAATTAATAAAAATATAGCAATTTAAAATTAATTTATTACAATAAAAAAATTTATATTATAACAATTAATTTAGTTTGAAGACGCTAAGTGCCAATGAATTGGCAGCGGTTCTTGAACAATATTTCATGTTATTTTGATTTTTTTATATGAATATTGTACTTTTGCCATTTTGCGACTATGGCAGATACTTTTTTACTGAAAAAATCTTCATGATTTTTTATGTAATGGTTCGAGTGATCTAACCCATTTTTTAAAGATTTTAAGTTTTAAAATGAGTTTCATTAATCGAAAGGGGCATTAAATGATTTTGGGACCATTTTTTATAAAAGATTCAGAAAATTTGCTACATAAACCTTTATTGCTATTTTTTAAAGAGGTTTAATATTGTTGAATAAATGGAAGTTGAAATTTGCTAAAAAATGTAAAAAAAATTACTACATGCTCATTTAGCCTTGACCAACTTTGAACCTAAGCATTTCAAAAAATCTGAAAAAATTCACATACATTCTACATACCAAGAGCATTTTTACTGAAGAACTAAAAAAAGAAGTTTTTTTATCTCGATTTTCCAGAGTATATGGGTGATTCTCTGGAAAATCGAGATCAAAAAGTTTCTTTACTCTTGACTTTGTACGAGGGTAGTTCAATAAGTCTTTAGAATAAAGTACAAAAACAATTTTTTTTGGGTAAATTTTTTTTTATTTTTCAACATAATCTCCTTGGAGCTCTATACACTTGGTCAATCGCTTTTTAAGTTTTTTTAATCCTTCAGAAAAGTGCGTTTTCGGAAGTTCCTCAAAATAAGCACTTACAGAGGCAATGACGTCTTCGTTGTCCGTAAATCTCTGTCCACCGAGTCATTTTTTCAAGTTTGGAAATAAGAAAAAGTCACTGGGGGCTAAATCTGGTGAATACGATGGGTGTTCGGCCAATTCGAATTTTAGTTCTTCAATTTTAGCCATTGAAACGAAGCATGTGTGAACTCGGGCGTTGTCGTGATGAAAGAGAATTTTTTTTCTCGCCAAATGTGGTCGTTTTTTTTTAATTTCTTCTTTCAGCTGCTCTAATAATGATGCATAATACTCACCAGTAATTGTTTTACCCTTTTCCAAGTAGTCAATAAGTATAATTCCACGTGCATCCCAAAAAACTGTAGCCATAACCTTACCAGCTGACTTTACGGTCTTTGCCTTCTTTGGAGCTGGTTCGCCTGTGGAAATCCACTGTTTGGATTGTTCCTTTGTCTCAGGAGTGTAGTGGTGTATCCATGTTTCATCCACAGTCACAAATCTACGAAAAAATTCCTCAGGATTCCGACTTATGCGCGCCAAAAGAGCCTCAGAGGCGACCACTCTATTGCGTTTATTCTCAGCTGAGAGCAAACGCGGCACCCATCTTGCCGATAGCTTTTTCATGCCTAATTTTTCATGTAGAATTAAAACAACTGTACCTATAGATATCCTTGTGGCCTCAGCTAACTCACGCACTTTTAATCTTCTATCCTTCAACACCATATCGTGGATTTTATTGATGATTTCGGGAGTAGTTGCTTCTACGGGCCTTCCTGAACGTGGTTCGTCACTTATTGATGTACGACCACGCTTAAATTCATTTACCCAGTTATAAACCGTTGCTAAGGCAGGGGCAGATGTGCCATGAACTGAGTCCAATTCATTTTTTATCTCATATGGAGTTAAACCCTTTAAATGAAAATGTTTAATTACCGCTCTGAACTCGTTTTTTTCCATTTTTCTTAACAAGCAATTTTTTTTTTCAATTGGTTATAAAAACACGTAAACTCAGAAGATGTGGACTGTGACTGCACCATATATCTAGTCGGGAGTGGTGCTGACTGAAAACAGATGATTTGGAGCGATTCGCGCGCCATCTGTTGGTCATTCTAAAGACTTATTGAACTACCTCGTATACTAAATATTTTAAGCAATTTAAGCTTACGTTTTGGTTATATTTTCGTTGTATTTTTATATTATGTAATGTATGTATACCGGTAATTATGCAAATGTTTATGCAATTAATTGCAAAAATGTATGGCCTCGATTCCACACACCACTTCAGATCTTGTTAATTTTACTTTAGTTTCAATGTCGCTGTAATAGCAGAGGAAATCGGTTTATAATTGTGTTGTTACTGTAAGGTAAAAGTACCGGTTATGGGACACCTTCTAAACCATGCTCCTAACATGGAACACTAAACATAGTGATTAAATAAAATGTGAATATGATATATATAAACCAATATAAAAATCACATGGATATATAATTATGTATGGTTCTCAAATTTAAAAGAATATATATTGTTACACAAGCAGTAACATTGAAAAAAAAAACTTTTATCATCCGTGTCTTCAATGTCGCACAAATTCGTCGTTTTTTGAGCAATAACAGTTGATTCATACAACTTCGTTTTTTCACTGTATTTATAAATCTAAACAATTTTATAAGATGTATATTAGTTTAAATAATAGTTTTCGGTCCATAGATTCAAGTTATAACAATGTTATTTTAATATTAATACGATTTATATTAAATATTTGACTGTTTCATAATGGGTACATATAATTACGTTATGTCCATATTTATTGAACACCTTTGCACGAACATTTCTATAATAATTTAAGTTGACAAGGTATTGTTTTTTATATCAGTGTTATAAATATTATATTTGAATGATTTATGCCTCATAAATGTGAAAAATTCAATGTATTAATGTATATTGAATTTGAAAATTCTAACCTACAACCATCAGTCAATTCAGCGGTGCATATAGGTATACTTAACCCTATATATATTCATTGATTGCTACTAAATAACTTTTAGAAAAGAGCGTAAATTTAATGATTACTTCCTTCCTCGTGTGCATTGTATGTATTATTAATAATCTTTATATCACTTACAAGCGAAATCTAAAGAGTAAAGTCATATTATCATATAATTATTCGTTCCATAATAGGGGCTTCAATCTTGGAACACAGGGACAAGCTAGGAAAACGGTGTTTCATAATAGGTACATGCTGTTGCTTTAGTTTTTTATTTATAATAATAAGAATTCGTAACGAATTTGCATTTTGCAGGTTGTAAATGAATCTACTATACTCAGCCCTTCGAACCATACCCAATACTTTTCTTTATTAACATTCTTAATAATGAAAAATTAGACGACAATCTTGGATTGACCAAAAAGCGTTCCATAACCGGTACTTTTACCTTAATAGCAGACAATCTTGATTGGCAAATTTTATAATAGTTATCGTTCGCATTGTTGCGTATAAGCAGACAATTTTGCTTTAGAATAATATTATATTTATTCTTGCAAGACCAAACAATGTATATTATTGCTTTAATAAGTCACATTAGTGGACCATCAATGAGAATCATGATATACTTTGTGTTCGTCATGTAATCAATAATTTGACTTTGATTTTCATCAAGCTGATTTTTATGCTAATTAAATAAATATCTATTATTTCATAACTAATTATTTTTTTTCTACTGACTTTTCAATATCAATATTTCCTTCTGATTCAGATAAACTAAAATCCCCCCGAGGGGAGAATAGTAACCGTAAAATAACGGAAAATAACGTAAAATAGTGTATAAGTAACGTAAAAATAACGAAAAATTATAAAAAGTAGGCTAAAATAACGCTAAAAAGGGAGATGTGGCGAGGGTCTCGATTCTTACACGTAGAAACGTAGTCTAATGTAAATTAACATAAACTATATGAAATATCACATAAATAACATTCAAGTAACGAAAAATTTTAAAAACTAAACCATAGTAATGTTGAACAGAAAAATATGGAGAAGACCATATTTCTCTTTTTTAATCAGTTGGGTCTCCGAAGAAAAATAATAACAAATATTTTAACGAAAAAGTGCTTTTCTTTTTTTGTACTTCATGTCAAAAAGAGTCGAATAACCATCGAAAAAAATTTTCGTTTGTCATGTCACCTGCAATCGTGTGAGAAACACAGTACCTTTAATAAATATGGTATTGAAAATAGTGATTTATTGTGACATCTAGTATCAAGATTTAGAGGCTTTACAACAGTAAAATGGAAGACATTATTAAGTATAATAGTACAAATATTTTCAGAATGATTGCTTTCAAACATAACAAGTTTTCTGGAATAGTAACAAAAAATTGTTTTTTTGGGTTTAACCCAGGCCTACCACCTTAAGATAATGTAAAAACACAATTTTACAATTGTATATAGAGAAAGAGATTTTTTTTATATCTTCGGAAAATCTAAAAAATTAGGTATACTTAACCAATTGCATCCAAACTTTATCTGATTTATACACTATAGTCTATAGTTGTAGTACAGTTTGTGTAGTAATATGATTTATTGCACAACAATATCATTATAGCTAACAGACAAACTTGTCATGTGTTTGATTTACGGTAAGGAAGATGATTAGTTAGAAAAATGTATTACAAAGAATTACCTTTTCAAAACATACTTTGTGAGGTAAGTGCTCGTTTAGTGAGAGTCCACATAAGCGCTATCCTGTGCTGTTGTTGTGTTGTGGTGTGCTGTGTTTTGCAGTCCGATTTTAAAACAAGTATCAACATCTGTATCTATGATCTTTGAATTGATATTTTAAAAGTATTATTTAGATTCTTTAATAAATTAAAGATTTTAATAAAATATTAAAACAAAAACGTTATGAAGTAAGGTAATGAAAAAATTTGAGTTTATTTTACTATTATGTAGAATGATGCGTATAATTTTTGTTGAATGTTTATACGTTTTGTTCTTTTTACTTTTCTATGGTACATGTATATGTATACATAAAAAAGATATATATATATATATATATATATATATATACTATGGTAGAGGCACTAATAGTCGGCCAGCCCCCAGTAGTCGGACACTTTGGCTATTTTCTTTTAAAAAATAAACCCGTAGACAAAATATCGCTAGCTTAATAATTTTTTAATGATCTATGGCATTTAAACATTTAATTCTGACGTTAATACAGTTTAAGAACCATTACATAATAATTTGTTTCGATATATATTTGTCGATATGTGCTTATAGGTGGCCGAATACAAGAATTCTTTTAATTTTTGACGAATTTTATTTGTCTGCCGGACCTGGTCGATAACCCATGTCCAAAGCCAGTTTTAATTGTAATGATCATTACGATTTATTAATATTTAATTTCATATTAAACAGAATAAACAATGTTTCTAAAGCGCGAAGAATTGCCTTAAATTGTCCTAGCCGACTACTAGCGCTTACATCATATTTTATTAAATCACATATTATAATAATCCTGTAAATATTTTAAGCAAAAATAAGCATTTTATCAAAAACTACACAAAAAAAAATTTGTTAAATCTAAGTAAACGTTTCCTTGAATCGTACTAAGAAAAGATTTACTTAAATAAAGTAAATTAAATTTAGTAAATATTTATTGAATTGATGAATACCAATCTAAACATAATTAAATATTTACTATTATCAAATAAATCTTTTCTTAGTACGATTCAAGGAAACGTTTACTTAGATTTAACAAATTTTTTTTTCACTGTTGAATACATTTAAAGTGTAATAGAATCGGTAATTTATAAACAAAGATGTCTCTGAATTTTTTGCAATTGCTTGAATACAAGTTTTTCCTTAGATGGCCGACTACTAGTGCCTCTACCCTATATATAAAGTGATATAAGCTGTGTATTGCAAGAGTTAATTTTATTTAAATATTATTTTATTAGAAATCTCAATTAATAAACCTATAATTATTCAATTACAAAAATAATTATTATTACTTTATCAGTTTTTACCCACTTTATTCATATAATAATATCATATATTCAAATTTCTTCATTACCTTACTTGATAAGGTTTTTGTTTTAATATTTTATTAAAATCTTTAATTTATTAAAGAATCTAAATAATACTTTTAAAATATTAATTCAAAGACCGTAGATATTTTTTGTCTTGTTCTTTCATCAAAATTGTTCGTTTATTAAATAATCTAAATGATAGTATTGAAATATTAATTGAATGTCCATAGATATAGATGTAGATACTGCACTTTTCCATTATATAATTGGACGGCCCAGAGCAAGACAGCACAGCATAGCACAGCACGGGATTGCGCTAGACACAAGGTTGTATCTAGTTGTGTCATCTGCTACTTATGTAAAATTATATTTATATATATCATCGAGAGTCTGCTCCGCGCCTTACTATATATGCGCTCTAAGGGCCTCTACACTTAGTTGTAAGTAAAAACGATTATTGTTTATCTTACAGCTGTATGATGACAAATTTTTAATAGTGTGATTATTTATTATTATTATTATAAACTGTCTTAGTATCAGTGCATGTTGAACAAGTATTTAAAATTACTGTTTTTTGTATACTTGTAAATAATTTAAAAAAAATTATTTACAAGAATAATTAAGTATTAATTATACCAAAAATATTTTATATCTTAAAAAATATTTTTGAAATCTACAATTATTTATATTTATTGAAATCTATTATTCAGGACCTACAACTGAAGTGAAATTCTAATCGATTCAGGTATTTATGAGGCAATATGGTTAAAACTATTCAATTCTATTCGAGGGGGTGCTGGAGGGGCTGTCGAGGGGACGATGGACGGGCTGTAGCGGATCAGTGGAGGGGCAGTGGTGGACGGGGGTGGAGGGGGGTGGCGGGACTGAGTACCCAAAAACACGGTAACAACTATATAATATAGGAAGGTACATATATATATATATATATATATATATATATATATATATATATATATATATATATATATATATATATATATATATATATATATATATATATATATATATATATATGTATGGGTGATTCTCTGGGAAATCGAGGTAAAAAATTTATTTTTTTAGTTATTCGTTAAAACGGTTCCTCTTGGTAGGTATGTAGAATATATGCGACTTTTTTCAGATTTTTTAAACCATTAGGTTCAAACCCCTAGATCAAGCAATAAACAATTAATAATTAAGTCATAAAGAAGTAAGTGAATTGAAACATTTTTCATAAAATTTTTTATTTCAAGATTTAGTTTAAATGTAATTATAATGTTTATAATTACATTTAAATGTTAACTATAGATTTTAAATCTTTTTTTCTTTTTTTCGACGTTTCAAAATCTTTGTTTAGAAAACGTTATCGAAATAATTGTAATAGCCTTACGTAAGAATTGGTACCTTATCAAAAATTTCGGATCGGAAAAGATAGGTAAATTTAAGCTCTTTCAAATGCATTTTATTCGAATTAATTGTATTAATTTTAACCTATAAAGAACCTTTACAGAATAATCTTCTGCATTATCCTAATCACCTGAATTTTTTTCAAGAACTTACCATCATACATTTCAGAGAAACCATCGTTCAAACAAAAAATGATGTTTCCGTAAATAACAAAAAATGGAAACACCTATCTGTAATAGAAAAGGTCCTCTCGTCCTCCTTGAGGAACCAATAGCGATACAGTTTCGATTCATTGTACCAGATCATATTAAATTCCAAATCAGATAAAAGATTTTTTTTTTCTTTCGATGGAAAGATATAGAATGAAATTAAAATCCATTTGATAAATATTTCTTCGTACAGATATACTAAATAATTTTTATATAATTATATTTATATATATCGCCGTCCTTTTCTCCTTCCCATCCAGTCTCTCTCTCTCTCTCTCTCTCTCTCTCTCGCTCTCTCACTCTCTCTTTCTCTCTCTCTCTCTCCCTCTCTCTCTATCGTTGATAAATTCAATTACCTCAAGAACATCATTAGGTAACACACCAACTGTGCCATAACACGTTGGTAATACTAGTGCCATCTCATATCTAAGGGCTTAACTATCTGGCTTAACTATGTCGCCATATATACGTACAGTAGGTAACACACCAACTGTGCCATAACACGTTGGTAATACGAGTACCATCTCGTATCTAAGGGCATAACTATCTGGCTTAACGATGTCGCCATATATATATAGACAAATCATTTTGAATTATCGATTTGTCTTTGTTGGTGCTAACTAAAGATACATCAAATTATATGTATATATTCATTGTTCATATTATTAACAAAATAATGTGTTTAGAAGATTTAAAACTATATCAACGTGTTCACACTATCAATATGTTTCATTTTTGTGCTTAACTGGAAAATTTTGTTGTTATTTTTATCACTTTCTCATCTCATGAAAATTAGTCGATTATTCAAAACGCTGAAATCTGTTAGTCTTCGTATGATGCGTCGATATATTGAGTCTAGTAAATATAAATATATATTTACAGTCGATAAAATTAAAATCTAGGATTAAAATGGTGATGCACATACGGTTATGTAGAAAACTGCAAAATACTTTATGTATCCGTTATTTCAACTGATGCACGGTAGAGGTCGTAATGTGTATAAGAAAATATCGCCGTATGAAGTCAATCATTCACAATATCTATCTACAAAGTAGTTGGAATATTCTGCGCAGACTCTGTGATATAATATGAATCGTATATTTTTAAAATAACTTAAGTCCAAAAAGTAAATGTTGAGCAAAACAATAAATACTGTATTACTACAGGAATCGGATAAATAAAATTTCCACAGTAGGAATTATATTCTATAACATTATATTAATATATTCTAAATGGTTTTTCAGTCGCATGTATTTTTGTTTTGAATTATATTTAGTATCCGAGTCAGTAGACTTAATTAAGCTCTGTTAAAAATATAGAACCTAAAATATTGCTTTTTACTCATGTTTTTTTAATATTTTGCGCTTTGTTAATGTGTAAAAGCATTAATAATCATAACAAATGCTTGAAAACAATGTTTTGGTAGTCATGTTATTGTATATATATAGATATATATATATATATATATATATATATATATATATATATATATATATATATATATATATATATATATATATATATATATACAATAACATGACTACCAAAACATTGTACATATATATATTATATTAATATATTCTAAATGGTTTTTCAGTCGCATGTATTTTTGTTTTGAATTATAATTAGTATCCTAGTCAGTGGACTTAATTAAGCTCTGTTAAAAATATAGAACCTAAAACATTGCTTTTTACAAAACATTGTTTTCAAGCACTTGTTATGATTATGTTATGATTATGATATATATATATATATATATATATATATATATCATAATCATAACATAATCATAACAAGTGCTTGAAAACAATGTTTTGTAAAAAGCATATATATATATATATATATCATAATCATAACATAATCATAATAAGTGCTTGAAAACAATGTTTTGTAAAAAGCAATGTTTTAGGTTCTATATTTTTAACAGAGCTTAATTAAGTCCACTGACTAGGATACTAATTATAATTCAAAACAAAAATACATGCGACTGAAAAACCATTTAGAATATATTAATATAATATATATATGTATACCCTCTTAATTTGAAACAGTGAGATTTCACTGCTTTATAGTGAAAATTCCGAAGTTTCACTATTTCAAATTAAGAAAGTACACATACATGTTTATGTGTATATATATATATACTATATATACACATAAACATATTTGTTGACAATTATTGGTTTTGAACTAAAAAATCTAATTAGCTTAAGTATATTTATATTTTCATATTTTATTATGTACATAAACAAAATAAAACATGAAAGGGACCGTGTACAAATGACGTACGGGTAGCAGGGGAGGGGGGAGGATGTGTACTAAAACCTCACGAATACTTATGTGCAGGGGGGTTGGGGGGCTAAAGAAACTCTTACATAAGGCTAATAATTATTTCCATAACGTTTTATAAACAATGTTTTTTTAACATCGAAAAAGAAGAAAAAAGGATTTATCCTAAAAACCTATAGTTAACATTTAAACGTTTAACATTATAATTAAATTTCAGTCAAATTTTGAAATAAAAATAGTTTATGAAAAATGTTTTAATTCACTTACTTACTTCACTTACAATTCACTTACTTCTTTATATCTTAATTATTAATGGTTTATTACTTGATTGATAAATAATAAAGACTTGGTGATAAATTAAAAAATTGGTGAATTCTGTGGCGACCACGAGATCTCATGTAATAAGAGAAATTTATTGTTTATTCGAACATTTACGAAAAATGTATTTTTTATTATAAGTAAGGAACGCGTTCTTATTTTAAGTACAGATTTTCTTAAATAAGTAAAATTAACGATTTAGTTACTTGTTCATGAACGAAATAATTTTAAGAGGCAAAAAAAAGTAATCCTTGTTACTTCTTCGATACAATTTACTTTCTTAAGGCTTTTACAAGTGCTGTCTATAACCAAGCTTCGAAAAAGTGATTATAGAAGGTTAAAATTACCGAATTTAAAAACCACTGTTAAAACTAGTTTCAATAAAGAAAATAACTAATTCCAATAGCGTAATATTATTCTATAATTTGATAAACCATTCTTACAACCTAATTTCATTTGTTTAACAGCAATAAGCAACGATTTATTCGTCTTGATGCGTATGTTTTGATGCTATTAGAGCCGAAACCGCCATTTTTAAAGGAGAGACGCCAACTAGCGTTATGTATGGATAATAAATCCTTTTAACGTTTCAGGCGCGTTTGATTCACCTAAAATTATTTCCAACCTAATTTGGCCAGCAGTATTCCATGTATTTTTTTCTCACCTTTTCAACTGGTAGAATGCGATAAAATTAATAAAATTAACGAAATAGATGATATTTGAAGAAAAGAACAGTTTTGACCCTATGCTGCGTAATTTTCAATATTTTTAAACGTTCAAAAAAAGAAAGTAGGGGTAATTTTTCCCGTACGATCAATTGCCAGTAGAAAAAGAACGATAGGAAGCTTAGGAGAGAATTTAACTACTCACATTTTGGAATTTTGCCTTCAAATCGGAATCCTACTTTTCAATCGATTCTGATTAGAATTTCATATAAAATACATGTCACCATTAGCGAGTTTCTACCTAGAACCATTACCCGGAATCTGACGAGATCATGAAAATCTAGATAGAATCTAGCCAATAACCCGCTAGGATGCTATTTTCTTTAAATTGAAAATTTAAAAATTTTAAATAAAAAGAAATGAATTTCTATGTATAAATATGCCCACTTTGAGTCCTATCATCCGGATGATACAACCCAAGCTGGGCATAAAACATAAAAAATACACTGAGAAAAATAATGTTATCACACATCAATACTTTTATATATACATGATAGCTATACTAATGTGGTGCTAGCAACCGAACAGATTGCTAACGTAACTAATTTATGGTTGCCGTTGCTATTGTATGTTTGTCACGGCAAATCAGTATAGCTGTGAGAGCAAAGTTTAGTTGCAGCAACAATAAACAGTTTGATTCGCTCAACCAGAATCTGGCTGCTGGAGCAATACATTTTTCTCCACATACGTAAAATTCTACTTTATTCAATTCAGGAAATAAAAAAATAATTTTACTGTTTATCATATAAAAAATCATATGATAATACATGTGAATAATTTTATGATTAATCATAAAAAAATCATATGATAAATCTTATGAGTTCAGGCAGAATTTTTTAGAAGAATGAACAATCATTTAAATAATCATAATCGTGATGTTTCATATGATGTTTCACTTAATTTTAAATAATTTTAAATAGAAAAATACGATTCTTTATAAGAAAAATCATATGATTACTTTCAGTCTAAATATTTATATACATGTCAATATACAATTATTGCATAATGTAAAATACAAATTGATGCTTTTGGTTCATTGTGTAAATCATTGGGATTGACAGATTTTGCCCAGCTTGAAATTTTATTTAAAAAGATGATACGTACATATTCTTTTTCAAAATCAGATCTTATGTATAAGTCAAAATTATTACTTACATTATGCAATAAGGAAATAAAGTCGACCTTATTCCCGTGTTGCATATAGAACTTTATTTCCGACTTAACTGTAGCCACTTATTGATTTGAAGAGTGGGACCCACGGAAAGAGAAAGAAAAACGCTACCATCTGCTTTGGAACTATGCTTTCTGAAAGAGAATTTAATTAAAATTATTATATAAATAAGGAAGAACTGCGCAGTGCCACCCATGATTGTTATTTTCTTGTCTAACTATTTTCATTTAGAGATTTGTTCCCTACTTGTAGTCAGGGCAGCGCGGGTACTGCGCCAACGCGACTCCAGGTCCACCTATGAGCGATCTGTTTTACCTACAGTGACGGTTCTGTTTTATCATGCGACGCGAGTTCCGGGACCTACTATACCGGCAACGATGTTTCAGTTTTACCATGTGACGCGGTTCCTGCGCCACCTATCTGCGGCCTATTTTACTGACAGTGATGGTTCTGTTTTACCATACGACTTGACTCTCACACCACCTATCTGCGATCTGTTTTACCGACAGTGACGGTTCTGTTCTATCATGCGATGTGGTTCCAGCACCACCTATCTGCGATCTGTTTTACTGACAGTGTTGGTTCTGTTTTACCATGCGTTCTGCGCCACGTTGACGCGGGCGGCCGGCGTTTGTCTGCGCCACGGCAGTGCGCCAATCTGTAGTGGGTGCGGGAATGATGGATAATTGATAGGTGGGTATGAGAAGGGTTTTTTTTATAAATAAATATAAATAATAATTTTTTAATACATATAATTTTTATTCTCATACTTATAAATATATAATTATAATAATTACAATACGTTTTTTCAAACAAGCATTTTTACATCACCTCTCATAGGATTATACTTTACAATACGATCATGTAAAATCAAACAGTAGGCTGTTGTTTCTCCAGGTATATTTTCTTTAGTTTCAAACTCGAGACGGACATCAACAGCTGCTTATTTCAAAGATTCGTTCTGCTTAGAGCAATTGATGACAATAAGCGGCGTATACGAAAGAAAATCTGATTTGTTTAAGAGAGGATCTATACCTTTATCGAAATAGTAAGCACTCTGAAAGTGTGCATACATATCATACAGTAGTGCATACTGATTATTATTAGTTGAGATTGAGATTACCATATGGATAATTCTGAGAATTAAGAAAAAGCTTAACGTTGCTAATATTACAGTGATCGAAATGACTAGCATTCATTCTACGCTGACTTCTTCTTTTTGTTTGAAAAGCTAAAAAGACAAAGCGTGGCCTATCTAGCTGGTTTGATGTTTTTACTGTCCACACATGTTGTGTAGTTATTGGGAGTACAGGATACTCATATAATTCCCAAGAGCGAAAACTCATATCAATGGGTATATCTTTTTGGATGTGACTAAAAAGTTGAATCTTACGTCTGTCGAACAGTACTACGTAAGGCATAAACCACAGTATTCGTGAGAGCACAATCTTAAAATCTTCATACGTAGGTCTTTCATCGACTTGTATTGGATTTTGCACAACAGCATTCCAGTCTCTTCTCGATCTCATGAGAATTAGTTCATGTTTAATATTTACGATAATTTTGCACTAATCCTCTGTAAAACAAGCAAGATATTTACTCTGACTTGGTGAAAATGAAATGAACCTTTTATTAAGGTAGTTAGACGAACATTCTTACATCTATCGATCTCCATAGCATTAATCTGATATCGCATTTCTTCTAATAGGTGACAGATAGCATTAATAACAAGCTCAGTATTTGTCACTGCAGCACCGTTTGTCTTTACTAATTTACCGCAAATATGCAGAGAACGTTTGGATGGTAACAAACATAAGTCTTGATGTTGAATCGATATACGTATTGCATCGCTGTTGTTGAACAATAGTGATGTATAAGGTTGATGTGTATGAATCTCATAGTGCGAAATTTATTCATCAAATACAACTGGGGTTTGTACACTAAGAACATCCTCCATCTTTTTGAGGTATCCAATGACAACAGAAAATAAATCTACACGTTATTTTTTCAGTTTTATCACTCTTTTTGTACGATACCCTTTTACCTTGACGCTTTTTGCAGTGACTACTCTCAGACCGAGACTTTGTAGAAACTGAATGTTCTGTCGTGTTAGCTATTTGACAACTGGATGTTGACTGAGTGTCTGACGACACGATGAACTGTTAATATACCTTTCTTCCAACTTAGCGTTAAAAATAATACCCATTATAAAGGAACCTTCTATAAATGTAAACGAACCGTTACTACTTCACCTCGAAGGTTGACTAGATCAGCGTCTTGATCTACTATACATACTTGTAAATGATCAATATATTTAACAGATATAGGTAAATATATAATTTGTTTAGGAACCTCGATTATTTTGTACCCTGCAGGAAAATATTCATGGACCGTATGTACTTTTCTTTGATTGATTTATGCTCCGGACGTAATGTTACATTCAACTCGTGGAGCGTTTATTTTTAGAATGGCTTCAGGCAAGTCAGAGTTATGACTTATATAAGGTTTCCGGAAGACGTTGAGTAAAACCTAGTAGACGACCAATACAATCACTTGGTCGGAAATCTATTTCATGACTACTGGTAATAATACTACGTAATGTATTATTATTCGGTTTAGTACTAATCTTAATGTTTTTTTGGTCTAAAACACTTTGTAAAGTACGGTCAATGTCTTCTATTGCATATCCACATGTAGACAGTTCAATGACCTCTTGACCAATATAAAATTTATTACAATTATAGTCTACGTTTGGTATAGAATTGAAAGTAAGTAACTGAACCAAACCAAGAACGTACATTTTATCAGAGTCGCGTTCTATTGGGGGAAAATAGAATGTTTCAAGAACTGAAGAAGTCCCTGATAGACTAAGAGTCAGTGATTCAATCATGTTGAATGAATGTAAGAAACTAATACTATTTCAGAGTGACTTCTTCTTATATAGACAGAAATTTTCTATTGAATTGAACTGATTGCATAAAAATTTGAGACAAAAGTGTCAAATTCTTGATATCTTACATAATTGTACTTGATTTCAACAGTTTTTTAGTAATTTATGATATCTTCAGGAGGTTGTAAATCACCAAAAATGTCAATGTACGTAATATTTTTACCAATTTTACGGTAAGCTACTCAGTGCGTGCCAGATCCACTCTTATCATCGAGGTTGATAATTGCTGATTCTCGGTAGCGACTGCCACTCATAGGTAATGAATTTCTCATAAATACTCCTCTAAAATTAGGAATTTTCAATAAGAGTGCATAATTTTGCAAATCATGATCAGTTAATAGTGATCATGGTAGTCTTACTCCAACGAAGTTTTTTTTTTCTTCGCAAAACTTTTAGCGACGTTTTTCGTCGTTTTACATTTTTATTTGGTTTGAAACAAATACTGTAACCTTTTTGATAAGGTTTTAAGTATAGACATTTACCCATAGCCAACATTTCCATTTTTTTTATTATGTCTTTTTTGCTCTTCCATTTGTTTTTTAGCAGCATTCGCTTTATTTACAGCTTGAGCGATACCAGCAGCTCCTCTTGCTAATGCACCTACAGTACTAAGTCCTGCGAAAACAGGAATAAGCGCTGGAAGGAAGCCTCCTACTTTAGGAACAGGTAATACACGCGGAATACTTATATTACGTTTTCCACCATCATTCTTAATATGTTTAGGAGCTGCCATTAGAGCAGATTTAATGACAGTACGTGAATTATTACTATGAACAATAGATTTTTCAGTTGTCTTTATTATATTCTTCAAAGCTAACAATTTATTCTTAATATTTTTTCTCCTCTTACCAAGACCCATACCGAACTTCTATTTTACTTTCATGATGTTAGTAACAGCTAAAGCAGCTGCTTTCTAACCTAAATTAGCGTTGCTGGGCTTTACTCGCTGCCATGCTTTCTCCGCCAAAACTCGATCGGCAACATTTCTTGCATGAATATTTTCACGATGCTTAGAGTAGGCTATATCGTGTTCTTTGCATGCAGCATCTAAAGGATTAATTCCAAGGTCTCCGCGAGCTAATCTCTCAGATAATTTAGTACCCAGTCCACAGTACTGATAACCTGGTATATGGAGCTCAATAGGCAGTTTGTTTATCAATTTGTTTACCAAACCAGAACGATCATAACTGTATAAAAGTTTCTTCATGACTGACGCAAAAGCTATAAATTTAAGCTTTTATAGCTACAGCCTTTAATTGAGATCAAGTCTCGAAGCAAGGTGGACTTTAAAGAACATGATCTTGTAGTATCACCTGATGAGTCTCGAACTAATTCTATCTTCATTTTTGATGATATAGCTTGTTGAAAAAGCAAGATAATGTTAAGGCATTCTACTGCATGGGTAGACATAAAAACGTTGACTGCTTCTACCTCTGTCAGTCTCATGCACAAGAGCCGAAACATCTCGTTCGTGATAACATTAACTTTTTAGTAATTTTGCGACAAGATGATATGAACTTAAAGCACATTTATAATGATCATGTAAACACAGATATGTCATATAAAAAGTTTAGAGACATCTGCTCATCTTGTTAGAATAATAATCATGGTTTTCTTGTTATCGACAAAGATCGAGATATGCATGATGGTCGATATAGAAAAGGATTTGATCAATTTGTAATAAATACACAGTATACAGAGTAAATCAATTATTCAACTGTGAGACTTTAAACTAGCAAGATGTCCGATTTTAATCTACAAATTTCCGTACTCCGCGAAGTGGAGAAAGCTCGTAATGCTGTAAAACGTAAATACAATTTATTGAAAGCCTACACTGAAAAAAATAAAAGGCTGCTTCTACTGAGGACTCAAGCAGTATCTACTCGACCACCCGAGTAAGAGCGCAGTAGACACGCACAATGCTGCGCGGTAAAGCGCGACAGAGGTGGGAGAGACATAGCCTCACTTTCAGTCTTCTGCGCATCTACTGCGCGCATATTTCGTCGTGTCGGGAGCCAAGAAGATACTCGAGCAGTATCTTCTTGGCTCCCGACACGACGAAATATGCGCGCAGTAGACGCGCAGAAGACTGAAAGTGGGGCTATGTCTCTTTCTTCTATGTTCTACGAGCTACCCCTCGAGTAGAAGTAGCCTTTTATTTTTTTCAGTGTACAAGCTGGATGCAGAGAAAGCTATGAATGAGTTATTTAAACCAATCGTTAAACCGTTGGAGAAGTTAATTAATGTTACTGAATCATCTGATCTTAAGATTAAAAGACAAAGAAGTTTATCACCTACTGTTCTTAATATGGAAAAAAATTTTTTATAAAAAAGTAAAAAAAGAACAAGATATTGATAATGATGAGAACATATATTTGGTAGAAAATGCTGACTATGAAACTCCTTTTAAGTCAGCTTTAAGTGACTCCGACTCTAATGAACTTGAAAAGACAATACAAAAACCCCTAAATGTCATGGTTTGACTCTACTTTTTATGAATCTTTCTGATTTGACCTTCAACTGACCTTGACCATGACCTGATAGGGTTGTAATAAGCCCGGATTCAGATACAGCGCCCCAAAAAAACCCAAGATACCATGGTTTTAGTGTATTTTTCATGTATTTCGATAATTTGACCTTCAACTGACTTTGAGAAAAATCTGATTGTTTAATCTGACCCCGGATTCGGATTCAGCGACCCCAAAAACCCCAAGATACCATGGTTTTAGTGTATTTTTCATGTATTTCGATAATTTGACCTTCAACTGACCTTGAGAAAGTTCTGATGGGGTTAAACTGACCCCGGATTCGGATTCAGCGACCCCAAAAACCCCAAGATACCATGGTTTTAGTGTATTTTTCATGTATTTCGATAATTTGACCTTCAACTGACCTTGAGAAAGATCTGATGGGGTTAAACTAACCCTGGATTCGGATTCAGCGATCCCAAAAACATATTTTTTTTTTTTTTTTTTAACGTCGCCATGTTTTTGTGCTTCCATGTGGTGCTAATCGACGACGGGGGTCTGCGGTGTGTTTGTAAACAAAGCACATGTAATTGTTACAGAGGTGCTTGTATCAATCGGCAGAGACTAGGATTCGAACCCGGGTCACCGGCGTGGGAATCCGACACTCTACCGACTGAGCCGCCGCAGGCCCCTCATATAAGTACCGTGGTCAAGTTTTTGGGACTTACAATTTTTTTTTGTGGGGCTGTGTAATTACATAAGTAAATTGGTTAATCCTGAAAGTAAATCTACAAGTGGTACAGGCTTACCTAATTTATTATATAAAATTGTACGAAAAGATACTCATATGGATTATGTTTATTGGGATGATCCTAATGAGCTTAGAGATCGTCTTAAATTGCTCATAGCTGAAACATCAGCTGGTAATCAGAGTCATGTTAATGAGATTCAATCCATCATTGAAGAGCTGCGTGAAACTGAAATTCTTTATTAGTAAGAGTATTAAAGACTTACACCTTAGTATCAAAATGAGTATCGACGTGTTTGGACGACACCTGATTCACACAGATGTGACTCGAGGACATCCAGGCTTAGGATTTAAATTGTCAAGAGTTGTCACAAGCTGAAGTTTTTTATAGTGAGAAATTCAAAAGTATTAAGGCTAATATTTCTGAAATAAAACGATCACTCTCTGCGCTAGAAGAACGAAGGAAAATTATTGAATTTTCTGTTAATGAATCTGAGTTCTCACCATCCAAACCAAAATTTATGAAAAAAAGATAAAAATGAAAGCATCTTTGGTGGAGGAACTTCATAAGCCTGCGAGACGTAATTATCCCCGTCGCTCGTTTGATATACGAGATATTGATGAAACGTGGCAAGCAGATCTCGTTAAAATGATACCATACGCAAAACAAAACAAAGGTTTTAAGTATATGCTTATTCTTATCGATATTTTTTCTAAGTTCGCTTGCACGATACCACTGAAACTGGAATTTTATAATAAAGATTTTCAAAACTTAATGCAAAGCTATAAGATAAACCTTTATTCTACATACAGCAACTTTAAAGCATCGATTTGTGAACGTTTTAATCGTATACTTAAAAATAGAATGTGGAAACATTTTAGTTTGCGAGGTAATTACAAGTGGATAGATGTTTTACAAGATATAACTTTACAGTATAATAATTCTAAACATCAAACAATTGGTATGAAACCTTTAGAAGTAAATTCTTCTAAAGTTCATTATATTCTTAATCGTCTCACTGCTGAGAAGCCAGGTCAAAGTCTGTCTAAGAGGGCAAAATTTAAAGTTGGTGATAAAGTTCGAGTTAGCAAGAATAAAGAAATTTTCGAGAAAGGTTATACGCCCAATTGGTCAACAGAAGTATTTACAGTCTCCAAAGTACAAAATACAGTGCCGTACACTTATCATTTGAAAGACTATCAAGATAAACCAATAGCTGGAGGATTTTATGAACAGAACCTTCTCAAGACGAAGTATCCAGATATTTATTTAATTGCAAATGTTTTGAAAAAACGAGGTAATAACGTTTACGTAAAATGGTTAGGTTTTGATAGTTCATATAATAGTTGAGAGAGAGAGAGAGATATGTTTTTTTATAACACGTGAATAAAAAAGACCATTTTCGGCGCCTATAAAGTGCAGCGAAAATATAGTTTTCCGAGCGTCAAATAAAGGATACCGAAAATACTTATTTTCGCTACCTTTTATTTTCGGTAGCGAAAATGAGTATTTTCGGTACCCTTTATTAATTTTGGCTCCATTTCCTTAATAAAACTTTTAGGAAATTTGGAAACTGTTGCCAAATTTTAGAAATTTCTGGAAAATTTTGAATAATTCTGGAAAATTTTGGAAAATTCTAGAAAATTTTGGAAAATTCTAGAAAATTTTGGAAAATTCTAGAAAATTTTGGAAAATTCTAGAAAATTTTGGAAAATACTTGAAAATTTTCGCCTCTAGTTGCGTAAATACTATTTAAGACTTAGCGCATAAATATTTAAGACGATTAACGAGGGAGATTCATAGCATACCTTCAAATGTGATTGAAAATATAAATTAAGTATAGGTATATAATTTTTATATTAAATTATAAAAAGTAAATATTCAATATAATTCTTCACCAATTTTAGCAGTTTTTCATCACATTCGTCTATAAGGCTTTGAGATGATGTTGATGGCTCAGTCTATTGAAAAATATATAGCTTTATTAAAAAGAATGTAAAATTCGAATTTTAATATAAACAGAAAACATTTTTACCTGATTTTGAAAATTTTTGGTTATATTCTTCAAAGAATTGAATGAGGATGATGGTGTATTTCCCTCATAAAAAATTAAATTAAATTTATAAACATTCTTTTTTATAATATACATTGTTATGTATTAAAATGTGTTACCTCACACAATGAAGTTATGGACCCAATGCTGCCTTATTACTCTCAATACAGTGATTACAGCAACAGACGAAACATCTTAATCCTAGAAGTATTTTTGTTTATATTTCACTAATATTAAACTTTCTAAAAGAAATATAAAAAATGAATAAAATATATTACCTTATCAAACTTCACTGTCCTATGAAACTCAGATAGTCTTAAACTTAGCCGCCCTTGTATAATTTTTTGTTATCGTCGATTAAGAGCATGCTCATCCACATTATATAACAAAAATATTTTGCCGGTTTAGCTTGCGTTTTAACTGACCGTTTTTTCACTTTTTTATTTAACACCTTATATCCGTACTTTATGGGTCTTAAGTCTAAACAAGTTATTCACCAACGCTCGAGATTTCGGGAATATAAAGTTAAAAGCATAGTTCATTAGCTCATGAATTTTGGTATAGAAAAAAATATGTATAGTTGTGAATCGTAATAATTAAGAAACACTTAAATTGTATATAATATATGTTTGTAATATAAAATATATACCTCTTGTATAATTTATGTTTTAATACTTAAAAGTATTATTGAACATTATTTTGTTATCTCTCTCTCTCTCTCTCTCTCTCTCTCTCTCTCTCTCTCTCTCTCTCTCTATATATATATATATATATATATATATATATATATATATATATATATATATATATATATGTGTGTGTGCGTGTGTGTATACATATATATATGTATAATATAAAATTTTTAGAAGTCTGAAAAAATAATATTAAAATATTTTAGTTCAAGCGTTCTTACGAACTCTGTATTAAGAATTCTGCTATAATTTTCTATAGAATGTAAAATTAGGAAACATTATAAGTTCATATGTAAAGCATGATTGTTCTGTAAAACTAAAAACATAATTAAAGATAATAGTGGTTCTCACCTGCACTGTCAGTCAGGTAAAACGCGCAGCGAGCTCTGCTTAGCTCTTTTATACTCATAGATTTTATTTGTGGGGGTGAAGCAGTGATATTGGTGGGGAATTGCACCTGCGCAGTAAAAAATATACGCAGCTCATCTCGAAGGTGAGAAATGATAAGCGCATGAGAGTCGCGGTAGGGAAAATCTACCGCGGTCATGTAGGTAGGGGAAGAAGCCTATACTCAGTGTTATAATCGTTATAGTGGGGAGTGCGCATTGCCCAAGGTAGAGGCGAGAGCAAGCTGTGACTCTCCAACTCGAGGAGAGTCCTGCGTTCAACAGTCAGCGCATGCGCGCTCAATGCAGGGAAACGAGCGGCAGCAGCAAGATACTTTGTGAGTGGGGCAAGATGCTTTTGCAGATACTTCTGCTTTATAAGCTGGCGGACCAGCGACGTCCGATCATTCATTTCTCTTTTCTTTCAGGTTTAAATACACTTAACATCTATAGTTAGTATGACTTATGTATTAATTTTATGTTCTTACAGACACTCTAATTTTTTAACCCTTAGGTCTATATGTATACATTCTTATAAAAAATAAATAAATTTTTAAAATTTACTTTAGATTTGGTTCTAAGTTCTTTTGAAGAGTTATACTTTAAAATAATTCATTCTTGCACGTAAAAAACTGACAAAGTCTCTCTTATGAAGAAATTGCTTATGATCTTGATATACTTATAATATATACAGACAGTAGGACTTATGTTTGAATCCTCTTTTGTTACAGACTCTAATTTTTTTCACTCTTTTATTTGAGTTAACCACACTAACACTACCTGATTCTGCTACAAACTCTGATTTTTCTATATAGAAATTTAAGGTATGTAGTTATATTATTTATGATTTAATGCTTTTTTATTAAAAATAATAATCTAACATTAACATTTTTTTCTGATATAGCTATGGATTTAATTAACGAAGTAGCAAAAACATCATCATATCAACCTACAAGAAGAGACTTAGAAGTTCCAACGGGATACGGATTAAAGATAGCGCTGGACTTGGATAAAACATTCAACATATTTCTCCCTGGGAAAATCAATGATCTCTGGCAGGAAAAAGTTGAGAGCTGTAAGAAGTTTGAAAAGGAACTTTAAAAAAGAGATGTCTACCTTAAAGCTCTCGGAGTATGTCTACTTGAATTCGTTTAAAACTTATATGTTAAAATAGTTTAACGTTTAAATGTATTTTATTAATATGTAATCTTAAAGACTTATAAAAATAGTTTAGTTTACTATTATTTGCAATAGAATTACGTATAATTTATCTGACTCATATTGTAAAGTTATGTATTAAATTATAAGTATTTTTTTAAATAAATAATATAAAATTATACCTACTTTATTGAATTAATTTTTGTTTGAAAATATATATCCGAAGATCTTAAATTCCTAGTACCCCAACCATTTGTATATACTTTAAACTATAAAACATTTTATTTTAAATTTAAACTCTATATTCAATTGTATTTATCTTAAAAATTAATTTATTATATTCAGTTTATAAACTTCAATTTTAAATTTAAATTTTATATTTTATATTATTGATTCTTTTAAAGTTTCAATTATATACAGTTTTCTGACTGTATATAAGAAACGAATCTATTGTTTTTTTAGTATATTCAAAACCATCATGGGACAAAGAAGTAGCAGCTTAGTCTACGCTTGTCTCTCAGGGACTAATACAAATTCTATCAAAAAAGAAGACAATAAGTTTCCTCCTCAATGCAAAACTTATAAAGAAAAATATTGTTCAAATACAAATTCTTTACCTGAACGTCAAGGGTACAAACGATTCTAATTCTGTAAATAATTATTTAAATTTATTTATATAAAAGATTATATGTATTTAAAAATTATTATATATATTTATTTATATAAAAGATTATACGTATTTAAAAATTATTATATATATTTATTTATAAATCCCTTCTCATATCCACTTATTAATCATCCATCATTCCCCCACCTACTATAGATTGGACACTGCCGCGGCGCAGACAAACGCCGGCCAGGTAAAATAGAACCAACACTGTCGGTATAATAGGTCACAGATAGGTGGAGCAGGAGTCGCGTCGCATGGTAAAACAGAACCATCACTGTCGGTATAGTAGGTCGCGGATAGGTAGCACGGAAGTCGCGTCGCATGGTAAAACAGAACCGTCACTGTCGGTAAAACAGATCGCAGATAGGTGGTGTGGAAGTCACATCGCATGGTAAAACAGAACCATCACTGTCAGTAAAATAGACCGCAGATAGATGGCCCAGGAACCGCGTCGCATGGTAAAACCAAACCATCGCTGCCGGTACAGTACGTCCCGGAACTCGCGTCGCATGGTAAAACAGAACCATCACTGTCGCTAATACAGATCGTCGATAGGTGGTGCTGGAGTCGTGTTGGCGCAGTAGCCACGCTGACGCAGTAGCCGCGCTGCTCTAACTACTCCTACTGAAAAATATTCATTTTTCAATAAACATATTATCGTATATATCGTATATAAGGGTCTTTGGTCAGCGATGTGTCATTGATTCTAAAATCTATTTTTATCTATAAAATCAAAGACAACCCACACCTATGAAAGATTGCATTATTGTTTTTTTTTTCATTGCAAAAAAATATACAAGACACAAAAACGCATCATTTTTTAAAATCACTAATTTAAAAATTTTACTAGTATATAACATATATACTGGCTTACAAATTCCATCGTCAAAATAGTATAAAAACTAGACGGGTGACTCGCCGCTCCGGTGCTTCAGAGCGAGCAAGATCGCTTTGAAACGCCTCCGCGCCTTGCATCGCAGGCGATTCAAAGAATGCAAAAAGCGTAGCTTTTTGCATGTAAGGCACGACCGACAATGCTCGCGCTTCGCGCTTGCCTTTTATTTGTATTACTCCCATTAGTTTGACATTATATTAAAAAAATGAAAAGGAAATATTAATTTATGTAGTTAAATAATAAAAGAAACTCTAAAATCATGATATATAAAAAGGGGGAAAATTATCAATAACTTACTACGTAAATAATGTTGCATACATAAAAGTTGTATTTTTTCGAGATCTACAACTCCATCGTGAAAAATTTAATATAAATATTAAATTTATTCAAGATATAGCGAAAATTCGATTTTCAATATCTATAAAAATTCTCCCATATGGAAATATACTCATCGGATATGGCTGAAAATAGATACGTCAGCTTCTTATAATGTATCAAGTAACCTCTACAGACAGTTTCACCGCAGCCTCGTTGAGTTATTACATAAACTTGATTACATACATACATACATAATCTAGTCTACTCTACTAATGGCCGTGGGACCGATTAAGGATGCCGATGTACCACTATACACCATACATCCATATATAAAATTTACGGGAATGCTTGAAATATGTTCCTATAGTGTTAAAACATATTTTATGCAATAAATTGTTAGCTCTAAAGATATTACACTTTTTGCGATGACGAAAATATAAGGCTCTGTCTTGGAACGGTCGTGTCTAATTATAATTGATCTATGATCTATTATAGATAGGTAAATATTCATTATTGCACAAATAAATTATGTCATTATTAAATAATTTTTAAAATACACAAAATCATAATATTGTTAATATAACATTATCTTTCAGTCTTTTCTATTTTTTCGTACAATATAATGCGTAAAATTGGCTGGAAGTGTAGAATAGTAAATCTCATATATAATAATACTTAATATCTACAAAAAAGCACGACGATAAAGCTTAATGATGTGATATAGAGGGTGAAAAAGTATGGTTTAAATTGAATAATCTCTAATATGGGAAAATCTCCAGAACTTTTAACTTTAAAATACTGGAAATGAGGTCAACTTAACTTCGGAGCACAGCTCTAGTTTTTTTCATACAACTTCTCGAGACTATAAACAATTAATATTTGTCGATGAACAAGCCCGAAACAAGTGCCTACCGAATCTAAAATGATTTATCAAATACGGCAAGTTAGAATTTCCATGTATATATTTTTTCTTGAAAACAGTTCTAAAATATTCGTGCAACTATTTTAATTTTTATTTTTGATACTTAAATCAAACATTTGTATTGCGTTAATATTATTTTACAAATTACGTTGATCTTAATGATTCACTTAAAGTGATTGGTAATTATTCGGTAGAAGGTATAACGAAAGATAAGGATGCGAGACTACTCACTTCTGATTCTGAGAGATCCTTTGAGGAGGATGAGGATTCAAATGAGGTCAAAGAATTACATTCCCTTAAAGGACAACAAAAATTGTTTATTATAGTTCGTTTATAGAATAAAAAGACCGGAAGTGTAATATTTTTTTAATACAAATTCAACTTTTTATGCATTGATTAAATTTAAATTATAAATTTGTCTTATTGAAATTAACAATTTAAACGTTTAAATCGACTAATTTTACCTCTTAGACGACGCAAACACTTTTTTTTCATTATATTTCTTTCTCTGTTCACTCCTTTTTTCCCGTTCTTTTAACTCTTCAACTCGTTTGTGCTTAAGTACTCTTTCTTCTTTCTTACTTTTACTTCACTCAAAATAGGTCTTATAATTGTAAAATACAAACATGTTTAAACAAACTCGCGTTGCGGACGGTGCGTTGTGGATGCGACAAATCGATGTAAATTTGCTATTTTATTAATACATATTAGTTTTTTAGGTATAATTCAAAGCTATTTTTCAATAGTTTATCAAATACTATATTTTGGTAATTTATTTCATCGATTTTGATTAATATTTATAGCACAAACGTGCGTTGTGGATGCAACATTTTTTTTGTTCGTTTTTTAATCGGCTCACTTAGATGTTATTTAAATTTTGGGAATTATGTTTACTAAAATAACAAAAAGAGATTATAATACAACATAATACTGTTAATGTATTTCACTCATATTAAATACTTTTTAAGGTAATTAAATTACTATTTATTGAGTTATTCTTCGTGTTATAGATGCGACACCAAAAACCTACGACAATTTTCAAATGCATTTAAATCAGATTTTATGAATAAAATGAAAATATTATCAATATTATCTTATTCTTTGATTATTTCTTAGTGAGACATAATTTTTTTTATATTTTTATCAGATCAATTTTAAACACTATTAGAGAAACTATAATTGAAATTGGGAATACGACATACGAGAAATGTGACAGTTTAGATATTTGATTGATCAATTTAATTAATTTATGATAGAAAGAAAACATAAAAATGTAATAAACAATAAGCTTAAGCTTTAAACAATAACACAAGCCTATGTGAAACAGTTTAATACAGTTAAAATATAAGGAAAACTGATTGAAACCTCGAGTCATATAAGTTAAAGGTTTGGGAAATTTTCCCATATCTCAGAAGATTATAAACCAAATTGGCTAAAAAAATTCAACCAATAACCTGACACCTAACAAATATTTTCTGAAATTTTCAAGACATTACATCAATTATTACTCGAGTTATTGTTGCTCGAGTTAAATTTTTTATACAGTCTAGAAAAATTCCTCTTTTCTTTTTATACCATTTTGAAAATATGTGTGCATTATTGTCAAAATTGAATACGAGTAACCATAATTAAAATGAAATAATTTTATTTAAATAAAAAAAACAGTGTTTTGTGTAATTTATAGCCTACTTTATAAATAATTATTTTTCATTTGATTTAGATCAATACATTGCACCTTGGCAATGCACAAATTTCTTCATACCGCTAAAAAGAATATGGCCAATTAATTTCAAAAAGTTTCGACAAAAGCTAATGCACCTGGAATGTTTCGAATAAAGAAAAACGTAAACTGCAGAAAAAGGTGTTTATTTAAAAAAAGCACATTTACCTTAATGAATAATCATACTTTAAAATGTCATTTTGAAACTCAAAGTTTGATAAAAATCAATAATGCACTGCGTTTCTGTATTAAGACAGGCTTGAACAATCGAAAAAAAATAAACAAAGAAAATCGATTTTTTAAAACAAAAAATGGTAGAGATCCCCAAGTTATTCTAAAAAGATACGATTCATATATAATATTATTAACATATTTTCGATACATAATTGTATACTCATCTTTGGCTTTCTCAAAGCGAAAGCTTTGTAATGATGACCATTTCGAGATTAGAGATTTTAAGGAATGTTTTAGACGTTCCTACGTTAGAAAAAATAGATTTTTCTAAAAAAAATGTGTGTATGTGTTCTATCGGATCAACAATATATTTTATTCATTTATATACTTGAAGCATATAAAAGTAAGGTGCTAATTCAGTGGCCAATGATCACTTAACTTCCTCAAACCTAGTAAATCATTTCCATATAAAACGTATCTTTAATTTTTTTTCTGATTTTGTATCTTCGTAAAAAAACAAATAGAAATTCGTTTGCTGAATAAGAAATGTACGCAACATTCTTGAGATATAAACAAACAAAATTAAAAAAGAACAAAACCTCAAATAACTTGGAAAATACAGGTCGTTATAATCTGGCCAATAAACAGACTCATGAGATAGTAAAATGATAATTTTTAAGTTTTATTTTTCTTTTTTTTGTGTATTTTTGAAATAATGTCATCGATTCAGTTTAAATGCACTAGAAAGAGAATAAAATTACCTATCTATACCGACCTACAATTTTAAATAAGCTATTTCCTATTTTCCGTTATACACTGAAACGGTGATATCTGGGAAATATAAGATGGAAAATTTTTGAGAAAATTTGAGTTGATTAGGAATATGGAGAAGAATATTATGTAAAATGTTCAAGTCGCTACTCATTTTTTTCGAGAAAAAAATCGTTTTGTGAAAAAAATCGATTTTTTTGGCCCAGGATAACTTCAGTAAAACGACACCATTCCTTCTGAAAATTATCAGAAAGGTAGCTTTTTACTATTTCTTGTGTCTGTTCTTTATTCAGATTATAACAGCCTTTATATTCTGAGATATTTCAGGTTATATTTTTGTTCAAAGTTTTTTCTTATATCTTATGTCTCGAAAACGGCGCGGTCATTTTGAGTCAACCGTTGCTCATTTTTTCGTTTTTAATGAAAATTCATAATTGAAAAGAAGTTTTAAGCTAGAAGGAACCATTCCACTATCTTTTGGCTGAGGTCTGTGTTCAAACTATGAGGTTTTTTATCTTTCAAGACAGTTTCACGTTAAAGAAAATATAATAACAAATCAATACTTATATGGGCTATTCTCACAAACTTCGGATTTTATTATAAAAATTTTTTTTTTTATTTATATTTTTAGCACATGTCTGAAATTTTTAGTATACGTTCCTTCAGCTATTAGAATACAAACTCCAATGTGGTGCAACGTTTTAAAGCAACGCACCAAAAGTTATTAACGTTTTGTACACGTTTTTTTCATTTTTTCGTGATTTTCAACTTATTTTCGAAGAATAAGTTAGTAAATCATGTGTAAAAAAATCATGTGTAAAAAATATTTATTTCACGCAACGAAATCCGTCAAAATGTGCACTTTGTAGACACCGAAAATCGCAAAATTTTTTTTTAATCTAGCACTTCCGAACAAACTTTTTCTTATTCTGTAGGTTACACAACGATGAAAAACGTTGAGAAAAATTCGAAAAATTAGCTTCGACTTTATTTTCCATTTAACAATAATTAAATAATAAAACCATAATTCTAATCAACTGAGTGCAAATGATCAATTTTTAAAATAAATAAATATTTAAGTATTTTTTAAATAAAAAATTTGCCTATATAACTTTGCGCCGATTTTTTTAGTGGATTTCGTCATATAAGACTTATCTTGTATAATCTTTTTTATCATAATACGTTTCATACTACTACTTTGAGTCCTACAACTCCACTAAATCGCGGCACGACTGAAAGCTATAGTGTTTACATCGGTGACTTTATAAACATCATAGGAGTCACCGTGTAAAGGTATCGATTTTTCCAACGATTTCGCGGAAATTCAAGTGTCTAGAATAATATACTTTTAGTGTTCATCAGATTTTAAACATTTTGTATGTATACATTCGTTGACAATGTTTTTAAACAGGAAATGCACGCGTAATAAATATAAACATATTTCCTTGAATTTTTCATATTTTTTTCGCTCTGTAACTTCTTAAATAATGATGTAAAAAATGGGGCGAGTAAATTTTAGTTTAATAGTGTTGTAAATAATGGAGCACAAATGTATTTAGTCAAAATTTTTAAAGACAGATGATGTGCTAATAAAAAATATGCGTTTTTGATTCCGTGCACGTTTTGCCTTCTTACGTACACATTCCATGTTTACTCCCTTATTATGGGAGCACATGATGTATAGATTTGTTGCTTTTGTGCCCTAGAACACTATCCATGTGGTTTTATAATGATTTTAGTTACGCACCAATAGCGATGCGGCATAATAGTAATAAATATTAAAAATGAAAAAAGTAGTCACGCCACTTTGGTGCCTTGTAACTTTTTCCGTATTAAGAGCACACGTATCTAACATGTCATATTCGATTGCGCTCACCAAATGCTTGAAATTCATCACCCATTTAAATATTTTCAAAAGACGCACCAAATTCTATAGAAAAGAAAAATAAAAAAATAAGAAAGTCACGCGTCGTTTTCTACAAATTTTCCTATTTTATTTATGTATCGTATGAATTTTCGTCTTCAAAATGTATACTATAATACTTTTTTTTGTGTTTACATGTTGTAAACAATGTATACAATCTAGTTCTTGGCTGATAAACGAGCAAAAATATTGTATTAGCACACAAAATATTGCGTCACACAAAATTCCGAACTAATTGAGAATTGCCCATATTGCAAAAAATATTCATTTATTAAATAATTATGTAACAAAGATTAATTTATTAAGTCGCGCTGTTCGCGGAGCATTCGTGGATTTAGTAACATTTAGAACAATCTAAGCAACTTTTACTATACGTATATAACTGCCTTCTTAGATTTCAAAGGTATTGATTTATTCTTCATATATTGTTTATCTATAAAGACTACATGTTAGTAATGATTTTTTTCTTCTGATCGGATCAAATTGATAAAATTGGTCTTTTTATCTGCATTCCCTGCTAAAAAATCAGCGTTTTGCTGCTCGCGCATATAAACATTACACTATACAGTAACCAGATGGTACCAGTATCTGTATCGTCTTGCCTCTCAACATCATTTGATCTAACACATATATACTGTAGAAGTTATGGCGCCCTGGAATAACACATGAATCAAGAATTTGAGTGGTTGGCCACATTTCCTGTAAGACCACATTACCTGCAGCTACCAGAATAGTACATGTTGATTAAATACGTGATAACTCCTTTAAAATTGTCCCTCTTCTGCCTCGCAACAAGAGCTATTTAAATATATTATGTATAATGCCAATTGCGTCGAGCGATTGCAGCACCGTCATTTCAGGATAAAATAGTAAGGTGATACATAGTTGCTTGACCACGTGCGCCTGCATTCTGTTTCAAGATTTTCGCGCGCGATAAAGCTTAATCCAGTGTCAAGTCCTTCGCTGGATGATATATAGATGTATAATTAAGTAATTATGCGATAGAAAAGGAGGAGAGAAAGTGCTGGCAAGAGAGAAACCGATATTGAGCGCGTCGACGTTGCCGTACGTTCGTATACCTATACGTGTGTAATGCTCACTCGCCACACAAGTATTTGCGAATACAGAGGTTGCATTTGCTACGCCACGTAAAGTACACGTACACGTACCTGCACACTTGCTCGTGCTCGCGTATACCTGTGTACGCACATCAACCTCAGAGGCGCACTGTATGCGATCAGGTATGCGCGAAACGCAGGAGCAAGAACAGCACTCTCGTCTATGTGCATTCTCGTCCGTCTCTCTCTCTCTCTCTCTCGCTTTCTTGAAAGATGTTTGCGTGCGTCACGTCCCTCCGATTCGCTCGAGAGCGGCATTATTATGCGCGCGCACTGAAGAACAAATTGCATTCACGACGAGGGTGCATCGTTTGTAGTTTTTATAAGGTCGCGAGCTTAGCTCAACGAACGAGCACGTGCGCGCGCTTGTGTACAGTGTTCGCTCGTATACATTTATGTAAATGCACAGGTCGCGCTAATGTAACCGAGAACTTTCAAAAGCTGTTCTTTTTCAGATGCACCGCAGGGAAGAGAAGATTCGCGCGACTCGTATGCCCGCACCCGCGTTCTCCGCGCTCTTGCAAGCTCGCCTTGCACCGATTCTTCTCGCTTTTTTGCTCGTCCCCTTGTCTTTTTCTGCACGACAGCTTCTCATAACGCGTACTGCTGGAGTATGATGATCTCGTAAGAAAGCGGTGTTGTAACCTTAGTAACATTTAACGTACACCTTATATTAGTAATTCTCATGCAACTTTTAATAGCGGTTAATCATCGCTGAAGCTACGAGGGCAGGTTACGAATTTTTTACTTTTCATTCTTCGTATGTAACAGGCTTCAATGATATCTGATTTTACGTCGGCCTTTTTATGAATTTTTCAGAGTTAAGTAAATGTAATGCGCATACAATGATATATATATATATATATATATATATATATATATATATATATATATATATATATATATATATATATATATATATATATATATATATATATATGGGTGTGTGTTTACTTTTAAACGCTACTGCTTCTAACAAAAGAATTTGCATAATGTTCACAATCACTTATGGATTTTAATAATTTACAAATTGTTTTGTCAGTATAACTTATAAAAAGAAATAAATTGTTTAGTACTTCTCAGGAAAGTCTTTGAAATAAAGTATGTAACAATATTGATTTTCAGATCTAAAATATTGTATAATATAATTCATGTTGATTAATATTCTTTCTGATTATCCTCTAGTTCAATCAGCGACTTAAATGTATTAAAAGTAATACAAAACTAACTCTATTGTTCAGAATTTGCCAAAATACATAAAGTTCAAAAAATTTTATCGGGGGAAGAAACGGCAACTACAAAAAAAGGGTCAAATTTGATAAACTAACAAGGAGAGTCCAAAACTTGCTGGGAGCGGTTTTCAATGAGGCTTCAGGAAGTGGTTTCTGGTGCCCGAAAATAATACCTAGCACCCATAGTTTCATCTCATAGGCCCTTGGGGTTAGATATGACCGTTTGTAATAAAAATTCGCGTTATTTTGGTAAAAAATTGTACCTATACTTTGAATCATAACTCTGCAAGTTCTTTGGCTAGAGAAATCATTTTCTGAGATAAGATAAGTAGATCAACAGTACCTTAATTTCAGTTTTGTTTCGTATACAAATATTTTTCTATTGCAAAGTTATGAATAATCGAAAGTGATGATGAAAAATGCATGAAAATTTGAAGATTTTCAGCTCTTTAAGTTGAGTAGTTTTCTAATAATATTTTTATATGAAACAAAGTTTAAATGAATGACATTATTTCCCTAGTAAATAAAACTTGTATGATTCGAAGTTTAGGTAATATTATTTTTTACTGAAATTACGCGTATTTTTAATACAAAAGATCATATCTTGACTTCAGAGACCTATAAAACAAAACTACAGGTGCTAGGCATCATTTAGCTACCAGGAACCAATTCCTGAAGCCTCATCGAAAACCGCTTCCTGCATTTGGACTCTCCTTGTAAGTGAAAAAATAAAGATTTTATCAGGCATTCAGTAGTAAAAATGTAGAAAATTAACTTCTTTTCATGTTTTGCACTTTAAATACAGAAGGAAATTTTGTGTGCAATGCTCAAGATTTTATGGAACCTTCATATTCCTTCGCACTACCTGGACTCAGCACGGGCATCTATGGGCATTCTCCTTATTTATTTATATAATTTATAATATTTATAAAATAATGCATCATTACATAAACTCCATTTGATTTACATTAAAAAAATGTAATAAATATCTAAAAATCTATTAGCTTCAGTAAATAATCCCATTAATCCTATCCTAAAAAAGAGATAACGTCATCTTTTAAAAACTTTACTATAAAATTCAAATTTTATTATAAAGAAATGGTATAGCCTGCTTCAGTATAAAGTGAAAAAAGCGCGTGAAATGCGACTTCTAATTTAAATAATATACCTAGTTTTCTGTTGTATTGTTTAATAATGAAACTGCATGCAATGTTATTGCATTGCTGTTGGTAAAACAATCGAATAAAAATACATGAATGCTAAACTTATCTAAAATGAATGAATCAAACAAACATTAATTAGAAACGTTATAAAACAAATCGTTACAGCGCCTCCTCGTTGCTAATTCCGAAACGCACACCGAGAAATAACAAGGTCCATAAATCAATATCTGAACCATACAGGTGCGTAGGAAAATCCTGTTTACCCAATTGAAAGCCGCAGCAGCCTGCTCGCGGGTAATTGCACTACAGCCGCTAGTGCTTTGCGATGTTTGGAATTGTGACTATAAACGGAATATCAAGCGAGCCCGGATTGCAGATTCTCGAGGATTTCGCCTCGATCTCGGCTACACGTACATATAGTATATGTACACATACCCGTGCGTTTCGAGGATAATCACTCTCCTCATTATATGCGCATTATGTTGAGAGCGTATTAAAGGTGCGTACGGACGGTACGTAGAGAGACGCGCGCGCGCGCTCGGGAATCACCGATTCTTTTCCACAATTAAGGGATTCGGCTTGGTCCGCTTATCGGCTTCTCCAAATTGGCGCCCTCTTTGCCATGCTAATTCCGTAGCCGAACGCAAAGGTGAAAGAGAAAGGGCATGTTTCGAATGCAGCGAGAAATCCCGCCTCAACAAGCGCCCGCGAGAGCCGTGCGTGGCTATTTGGCTCCACTCGAGCGCGCGAGGCCCTTCTCGCGCCGCACCGCATGCGCATACTTAGTCGCCTCCCCTTGGCGCGCTGTTCTCTTGCTCTTTTCGCGCCGGGCCGTATATTTATATGGGAGACTGCAACAGAACACGACCCTTTTGCTTTACCCAGGCCTCGCTCTCGCAGCGCGCGAGCTCTTCGTCCAGTGCACTGCACGGGCTTTCAAATTAGCTTCGAGCATTCCACTCGCGATGTGTATACGTTTTGGAGAAATAACGAAAATAACCAGTTGAATAGAAGATGTTAATAAAAATGAAGTGTTGTTTTCTGGCGTTTCTATAAGAAAGCGATTCTTATGTTACTTGTTGATATTGCATTAAGACATTAAAAAGTGAAGCTTATTCCATCAGCTTCATCATAAATAATGTTACTCTGAATAAATGTAGTCAATATTGTTTAATGTATCTAACTTCAACTTAACAAAAAATTATTGCATAAAATGCAATGTACAAACTTAATCGGAAAGAGCTGTTTTAGCTGTAACTTTTGTGCACCAAGGTGAAGATGAAAATTTCAAAATGGAATTAGTTGAATGAATGGACCTTTTTGACGTAGTAAATTAGTTTAGATCAAAGTTAATAATCTGAGTTAAGGAGGTTCGGGGGTTTTAAAAAATATTTATTACCGATGTTATGTTTAAGATATTCCACTTAGAAGTTTGCTCGTTATACATGTGCTCTTATGGAACTCGGCTATTAAAACGGATTGACGTAGGGTGCGATGTGTGTACAAAACAGAGAATGAAATAAAAAGCTATGTACGTTATCAAGTAACTTATTACGAAGCTGTGTGCAAAATTTGAACGCGTGTCACCGCATTTAATTCCGAGTATAGAATGAAAACGTGAACAAAAACTTAAGCTTGTTAACTGTTGTGCTCACGGAGAAAGAGGGGAGACCCTCCTTCCTAACCGCACCTACTGATACTCCCGAACCTCTGTAAGTATTAATTAATAATGAAAAATTAGGGTTTTGAGTTCAAAAAAGTGTCTCCCAGTATGACCACCTAACGTTTAAAGAAAAATATTTTTGCTCTAAATGCTTAAAAATTGTAATTCAAAGACAGGTAAAAATTATAGAATAGTATGCTGTTTAAATCTATTTTAATTTAAATCATATCATATATGAAATATTTAGAATTTAATTAGCTTATATATTGGGCATGTATTTAAACCTCGGGAAATAACTTTTGACTCGGAAATTAACGGCTCTCTCTTATTCTCATGAGAATCTTCGGAATTGTAATTTAAAAATAAGAACCTCCGATAATATTTAATATAACTATAACATGCATCTAATCCAGCATATAAAATATGGCCATCTAGCGGTATGAGCCCAATAACCACGGGTGGTCATACTGGGAGGGAGTCATACTGCGGGACTCTCCCCTATAGAACATTCATTTCAATTATTCGTTTAAGGCTATAATGTTGATATATTATATATTATATAAATATGACCGAATGATCCTCGTCAGAAGTTTTTTATTTATTGTTATTATTTTACTAAAAAGAAGTTTTTCCAAATTTCACGCTTGTGAATAAAATCAGTTGATATATCAGGTGATTTGTTAGCTGACAAATCGCCTTATATTTTGGCATGATTTGTCAGCTGATTTATCAGCTGATCCGTAATTGAAAAAAAGCTATACAAAATAATGTGAAAAATCCATTAAATAGCAATTCTACCATGCCATCTCGATGATAACACTCAAATTGGGGGACTAAGTTACGATATTTGATTTTATCAATCTCGTTGGAAAATATCCAGTGAATTGTCAGCTAACTCACATTTTGTCATAATTCACTATGTAAATCACTTGTCAAATCACCTGGTATTTTCCAGCAGGATTCATAAAAATCAAATATCTTAGCTTAATTTCCCAATTTGGGTGTTATCATTGAATTGGTAGCATTTAACACCAGAGACACTTTAGTATGGTAAAATTGCTATTTAATGAATTTTAAAAGGATTATATCTCTCAAAACCCGACGAGATATAGTTTGTCCATAATACGAATGTCTATACATATATATTTTGTTCATAGGGACACTTATTTATTCTTATAACTGTTTATTTGAAATGAATTATCACAAATTTTTAGATAGCTTTTGCTACTATTTAATAATATACAAAGGCTTAATTAATAAACAACCACAGTTAATAATTATAAGAGTAAACAATTAAGTGTCCGGTGTTAAGCACACATTTTTTATTTTATCAAAATTTCACGTTATATCGACGGCCCTTACGAAGACTAGTACATTTCAAAATCTCACGAAGACTAGCAATTCTCATCAGTTCTTCACGAAGGCCAGCACATTTCGCAATTTTCCCATGAAGACTAGCACAGTTCGCATAGAATATGTAAATTAAAGTTATACTGATAAATTCTCGGCGAATCGGGTCGATTCTTTTTTTATCGGTTTCGGGATACTTAAAATTATCGGTTTACCACAGAGAATCAGACTATCCTTATAAATAAAAGTAGCCCAAAAAAGTTAAACGGTGAAAATCGCCAAATGTGATAGTTTTCGTGGGAAAATCGCCAAATGTGCTAGTCTTCGTGGGAAAATCACCAAGTATGCTAGTCTTCGTGGGGAAATCGCCATATGTGCTAGTCTATGCGGGAAAATTATGAAATGTGCTAGTCTTCGTGGTGAAAATCAAAATGTGTTTTTCTTCGTGGGAAACGCATGTGATTGTATGTACTACAATTGTTTAACTGTATAGAAGTACATAGGAAAAACTACCTACAAAAATTCGTAAGCTCAGTTTTAGATACTTATAAAAATTGTTATAAATTTTTTATTGTAGCTACTTTGCATGTTTCTTTCTTAAATAATTATGGGCGTAGCCAGCTAGTCTGTAATGTAAACAGTAATTTAATTATTTATACTATAAATAATATTGAGATATTAATTTAAAAATCTGTACGTTATTACAATGTAACAATTACTTTTAATTTAATTATTGTAATATAATATTTATAAAGAAGTAAGGTTAAAAAAATATAAAATCGATGGTTTGCTGTAGTAAGTATATTAAGAGAAGCTGCAACCGAGCAATAGTCGCAGTGACAACAATGTTAGTATTTCAGCGAGAGAGAGATAGAGCGAGAGAGAGAGAGAGAGAGAGAGAAGAACGCTCGTTAAGAGAATCCAGAATAATATCTCCTCTTTCCCTGTTTCTTACTTCTTACGAAAGAGCTAACAAAATTTACGGAGCTAGCCCGTGTAACGAGTTGTAACAAAATTGCGTCATGTTGGAAAGCGCTGTATCAGGAAAAGATGCAAAAGTGTATACGTTAGCTGCTTAACGACTGGAAACGAAATACAAGTGCGCACACATATACACTCGAGGAACTTATTCGTGGTCAGGATAGAGAAAAAGAGAGTGAGTAAGAGAAGAAGGAAGGAAAAAGAAGTACGAAGGGAAGTTAGTGTAAGAGATAATAAAAGATAGGAAGAGAAAGAGAGCAAGAGAGAGAGAGAGAGAGAGAGAGAGAGAGAGAGAGAGAGAGAGAGAGAGAGAGATGCGTATAGGTATACATCCAGTTGTGTTTATATACTCGAGGCAGGATGTTGTTGGCGCTTAATTAGAGGGTCGCCCGAGCCGTATATGCACCTTAGTCGGGCAGGCAGCTATACCTGGCTTGCAGTCATTGCTTCTGTGAATCATTTTCTTCGATATAGGCATGAGGCGCGTGCGGCGCAACCAGCCACCTGTCGAAAATTGATATGCCGCGGCGAAGATGGGCGGAATACGCACATTGCGCAGAGGCTCCCTTTACGCGCAATGGCTCTCCTGCGCGGAATAACTTGATCAAACGAGCGAGTCGATTGCTCACTGCCGCGATGCTCCGAGACTTATGCAGCGCATGCTGATGCGGATAGCGCCTGGCCGATTAGTCGGCTAACTGCTCTTCCAGGCGTCGTTTTGATTTTCAATTAGCTCGCTGCTTCGTCTTCTCGATTTATGGGAAAGTCAGGCTTTCCTTCACGTAGTCTTTCTGCGAATAATTGACGATTGATACAGCTCGAGAGTCGTGATTATTTATTTAGGTAAAGTAAAATTTCGAATGTTTTTAAAGATACTAAATAACTACTATTTTAAAGAGAATCTATCATGAAATCAATAAATTGTTTCTCAAATATTTATTAAGATAAAAATTAGAAGTATTAATTTTATCAGTCATACTTTTCATAACATTAATTAGTTTATTATTATTATACAATATTATATTAGATACTAAATACATTTTAATATTCACTTTTACTTCATCCCCTCGTCAACAGTTTGCTATAACTAAGATCTATTAATACTATAATATACTGTTCTAACTCTTATAATAATAACTTTACATATTAAGTCTTCTTGAACAATTGTTTCATTTCCGTAAACATTTAAAACCAATACAAACAATTATATCAGATAAATTAACCAGTAATACTAAGTATAATTCTCTAAAATTATAAATTGTTTCTCCTGATAGAAAAGTTTTTCTAGTTCTGTATAGAACTATCGAGACCTGTTTAAAATCATCCTAATCTTTATACTAGCCTTACACATAGTGGTATATATGGACTTCGAAAAAGCTAGAAAATTTTCTACCTTAAATTATTTGTAATATATTTAATTAAATAAGTAGCATAATAAATCTTTTAAAGTAATGTTTTAAATACTGACTAGCATTTAAGCAATACATTCTTTTACAGTTCCCATTCTTTTAAAGAGTTACCAGCCTTTCGCGTGAAGAAGGTTTTATATTTAATTTCCAACCTCGCTGATGAACATTACTTTTACAAAATCAAAAAAACCTCGCTGAAACAGTCCCAGCGTTTTTTCGCTATAAAATGCTATACACTGCAGATACATAAAGCAGAAGCATAATAGTCCTTAATTCAGATAATTGTTATTTCGTCAGGGCAAGAATTTGACGACGAACAATATCTCGGGACTGCTACAAAAAGCTCAGCAGGCAGGTCCATTTATGTCGCGGAAATTCTCGGCTCGTTTTTATCCTCGTTAAGTGGTAGCGATGTACATATGGACCTTGGGAATATTTGAACTGTCTTGAAACCGCAGTAGTTTTCAATGATGAGCGATAAGTACACTGGCATGTGGCATCTCGACCGCGTGCGCATCGCCACTCGCGCGAACCTGCAGCAGTAGGGAGGAGGCTTATTCGCGAGAGACAAACACACCAGAGGTATACAACATGAATAATGAAGAAAGAGAAAGCCAACAAGGTTGCATAAAAAAAAGATAAAACGAGCAAGGAGAATAGACGAAATTGTGCGACTGCTGAATCTCGCATGTATTCATCGAAACAAGCGGAACTCGTTTGTGTGGTGTATACATGTATATGTAGACTGGAGCACGCGCAAAGCTAACCGATGCTTGTCAGCACACAAAAGACGGCCTCATTATTTTGGCAGGCTGTGGACCTCTGGCAAAAGGACCGTATAAGTATTGTGAAATCGTCGCTGGTGAGCCGAGACGAGGCCTCGTACCGCGCTCTTTCGCAGATGTAGGATGGGATGCGGGCCTCGCAGAGAAAGAACGAAGGAGAGAGAGAGAGAGAGAGAGAGAGCGTACAAGAGAAAACCACGTCGGAAAAGGAAGCGCTCGCGGTCTACGGGGTGATGGTCGTTCGGTGTGGCTACAGTATGCAGGATGCGCCTGGTTTATAAGGCGCTGACAGAACACTGACACGGCTCTTATTATGAGATACTTCATTCACGCTTGTTAACGCATTGTGTCTTCGATAAAAGACGTTTCCGTTCCTAGCAGTAAGAATATGCTTCATAGGCGCAAACGCACATACGTATGTTAATACTTCTGCCCAGCTCTGCGCCCTGTCTATGCGCGATGCATTTATAAATATATAGGCCATGAACAATTTATTTTTGTGTAGATATAAGAAGTTCATAAATCTTTCGTTTTACTTTTTTAATAATTAATTTTAAAAAATGGTCATTTATTTTTAATATAAATATTTCAATGAAAATTTAATTGACAAACTTACTATTTATAGCAAAATGGAATTGTTATATAATACTGTGAACATAATATTATTTGTTTTATATACATTGGTTCTGCCACATTGTTTTAATAGCAAAATCATGACTGAGCAAAATAGCTGTGAAAGTCAAAATAAGTTGCGATCGAAGCATGTAATAAAGCTGATTAATTGAAAGCATCATTTGTCCAACATCGTTTGTCATGCCAATCAATTTTAACGCGCAAGCTGTGCAAACAGAGCTACACTTAGCTCATCTCTATTTTTGACTGATCTTATTTGAACATATACATTCCAAAGTTTTATTAAACATCTAACAATTTAAAAGAAAATTATATCATTTTTTAATCATTTACGGTAAAACTAATATCGATACTGAATAAACTCAATGTACTTAATAATACCTATTGATTAATAGGCTGAACGTTAGCGTTGCCGTTGTGATCCTCCGATAAATATGAATAGATATCACAAGGAGGTGGCGCAGTAGCATGAAGCACACAAAAGAGTTGGAAGGCAAGAAAAGCAAGCTGCGAAAAGGAATGAAAAAAAGCAGAGCTACACGCGAAGGAGAGGTGAGGAAGGAGAGGAGAAGGACAAAATTAAGAAAAAGAGAGCGCAAAGATGAAAAGCTGGTAGGAGCAGTTGGCCACACGCGACGTTGCAAAACATATAATTCCTACTTAAGCGCACGGTGTGTAACTGAATGCGCGCGGTTTCGATGTGGATGAAGAAGAAGGATTTCCCCTTCTCGCGCTTGCGGACCTACTCGCGCTCGCGGAGTGGGAAGCAACCTCGGCAGACAAGGAGAGCCGGCGCCGCTCCGCAAACAGCTGGAGCGAGACGCAGCCAGCGGTGGGGGCTAGTCCGAGAGGTGGGGAGCAGCGAGGCTCGGGCACTGCGCCGCGCGCCGGAGTGGGAGAGGACGGCGCTCTGCCGCCGGCCAACCATACGCGGACGCGCTCGCCCGGGGCGGAGCTGCGCCGGGTCTCCGGCTGCGGCCGGCAGATGTCGAGGCCGCCACGGGCTCCGGTCTGCTCCGGGTGGCTCGCTGCCCCGGCGGGGGGCGGGACCGATCCGGGCGACGCCCCCGCACCGCCCACTCGCCTGCCCTCCGAGCCCGCGGAGCCGCAGACGCGCCGCGGCAAGCAACTGGACAGGCAGCCCCGCGCCACGACGAACACGCCAGCACGACTCTGGGCCAGCCAAGCCACGTCGCGGGATACGCAAACGCCGCGCCCGGCTCGCGCTCGTCTGCTCTCGCGATTTTCACGCACCGCTGGCTACACCGGCCCCTCGTCCGTCCACGATCTACCGTTCCGTGTCTGCATGGCGCTTTTCTAGCCACTGCTCGGACATGTCAGTTGTTTGTGCGCGCAGCAACGGCAGCTCTATGGGATAATACCAGTTCAAAAGTATTCCGGCAATAGTGTTTCTAGTGAGAAATTGGACTGAAAAGTTTGGACGCAAAGTACTTTCGCTCTTGTTTACCCTCCCCAAGTGCACCGAGACAATAACGATCATGGCCGACGCCTTTCCTGCAATTTTCTTGCTTTCTAACGTAGCTACCAGTGGATTTGCTTGAACAGGAGCACGCTAGGAACAAGCTGGACTATGACGAGATTACGCGTGTGTCGATCGTGAAATGGAATTACAGCTGTGCGACGAAGTACGCCGACGTGGGATTTTTTTCCAGTCCAATATCGACTTATCCACTAGTTCTCGTAAGTGCGGTGGTACGAAGAATAATCACTTATCCTCGGGATAATTATGTAAGGTTAACTCGAAACACAGACGAATAACCACTGTTCGTAGAGTGTCACATTGACCGTTGCAAAAACTGCTGAACATCAATAACAGAGGATAAAATAGTTGGCCCAGGCAGAACTCTAATCACACGATTGGCACGAGGTAAGATAAAATTGTGCGCGAAGTAGAGTAGGTAAATCTGTGAAAATCCTCGCGAGCAGGATCGCGTCAAACAAAGGAGACAGTCAACAAGATGAAAACGCGGTTGCAGCACTGGCAGTGACTTGGGCTCGAAAAAGGGAAACCCCGTCGCGCCGAGCCTTTTCCCGCGCACAGCGCACCATGTCGGTCAGTCCGACGGCTGCCTCAGCGGCCTCCGGCGACTCGGAGTCGCGGCTCTCTCGTGACAACCGCCGGCAGCTCGACACGGACGATCCCTCGGGCAATCGCGAGGAGCGTCGTCGCGATGACTCGCCGGACAGCGACTGCGAGAGCGACAGCAGCGAGGTGCTCAGCGTGGGCAACGAGCCCCCGCCGTCGCTCGCGGACTTGGAGCCGGCGACTCGAGCGGGCGACTCGAGCAAGTACAAGGAGCGGAGCAGCGCGAGGAACGCGGAGGCCGCCCGGATCTCGAGGACGCCGTCGCCCACGAGCTCGACGAGCTGCTCCGAGTCGTACAACCAGCGCGGCGCGCCGCCGGTCCCCAGTCCACCGGGCTACAGTCAGCTGGCCTCCTCGCCCGGCGCCTCCTCCGGCAGGTCGCCGGCCTCCTCGCCCGGCAGGCCCGAGTTTGCCCAGGACGCCAGCCTGCCCAGGTACTCCTCCTCGGTGACGCAGCAGCACCTGCTCAAGTACCCGCACGGCAGGGACTCCGAGCTGGAGTATGCGGCGCGGCTGCCGCACGGCCTGGGCCACGAGCTCGTCTACCCGGCCGTGGAGAGGTTGCACAGGACGTCGATCAGCGTGCCCGTGGTCACGAGGCTCTCGCTCTCGCCGCCCTCGGCCATGACGGTCTCTGGGCTCCAGGTGGCGACGCCCGTACTCCAGCCGACCGCCTGCCGCGACCCCCGCGAGGCCGCGTCCAGCCTCGGCCTCGCCCAGCACCCGGTCCAGCAGCTGCACCACGCCATGAGCCACCTGCAGCCCGTGCAGCACGTGCCCGCGACGATGGTGCACCAGCACAGGCTCTCGGTCAACAAAATCCTGCAGCGCGAGGCGCCCGAGTCGCCGGGCTCGAGGGACGAGCTGCAGCAGCAGCAGCAGCAGTTGCTGCTTCTCAACGGCGCGAGCAGATGCGCCTCTGCGAGCAACGGCCTGCAGAACAGCAGCAACAGCGATAATCACAGCAGTAATAACAACAACAACAACAACAACAACGATAACAATAACAGCAACAACAACAATAATAACAATAATACTCAGCACCAGGCGAGCCTCAAGTTCAGCATAGACAATATACTTAAGGCGGACTTCGGCAGACGGATAACGGACCCCATCTCGCTGAAGAAGTCGCGACCGAAGAAGGTGAACGCGCGGCCCATAGACCTGAGCAAGGACTTTCTCGAGAGCTCGTCCGAGGGCTCGGAGCGCGGCTCGGAGAGGGGCTCGGAGAGGGGCTCGGAGACGTCGACGAGGAACGTGTCGCCTAGTCTGCCGGCGAGCAGTCCGGCACCCAACGCGACGCCAACCTCGGCCAGTGAACCCAGCAAGATGATGCAGTGGCCGGCCTGGGTCTACTGCACGAGGTACTCCGACAGACCTTCTTCTGGTGAGTTTCCTCTGCATATTAAGCTTATGCAACGTTCAGTTGTAGATGACTTCTTTGCACTCAAAAAATTGTATACCTGAAAAAACTTAAAACTCAAAACAAGTTTTTAAATTACATAATTCTTTAAGTATAAAAGAAGAAAAAATAGAATTTTATAAGAAAGCTACTATTATAGAGTTATATCAGAAAATATTTTGAACACAATACATTTTTGAATACAAAATATTATCGGAATCACTTTTTTTGTTATACGTACATTTTAAAGAAAAAGAAAATAAGCAAAACATAATATAATATAAATGCAGATTTATCCTATAATTAAGATATAATTCATATGATGACTCTAAAAATATATACCATTCGCCTTTTCACGCGATAAGTACGCGTCACGCGAGTATTCTAATTTTCCGAAGATAGAAAGTGCGAGATAAAGCCGTCAGGCTAATCGTCAAGGTATTCTGCGTTGCATTCCCGCTCATTTCCGTTTCGTGCGATATACAAGTTATTATATGGTCAAATCTCGTATTAGTTTCACCTGTTTCAGTAATAAGATCGTAAACCACTGAATAACAAAAAGAAGTTTTATTTTCATAGACACATAAATGCTGAATACTTTTTTCCTCCGACTTTATTGTCATGATTTCCCCACTTTTATTGTGTTCGAGGTGAATAGAAACGACTATCATCAAGGATAATAGGTACTGTTGTCTTATATTTTTTTGTTTATTTCCTAATGAATACAGTATGGCAAAAGATTATTTTTTTCAATTTAAATATTATAAACAATTTTATAAATATAATGAACGAAAAATATTCAAATCAATCTTATTTTTTATTTAAAATACAAATAAATTAAAGCCGAGTAAATAAATTTTTTTTTTAAATTGTTGCTGTCTTAGTATGTATATATTTGTGCAAATTACAATAAGAGTAAGAGAAAGCGAATTCATAAGAGCTTTATTTCCCATAAAAATATTAATTACATATAGTTATTAATGATGAAATATAGTGAAAATATAGAATTTGCATTTTCTTAAAATCGGTAATTTTTTACGTTTCATACCAATATATTTTATCGTTAATAATTTTGAATTGAATTAAGATTTGTATACTCTACCAAGGTTAAATTAAAGATATTATCGTCTACTTTGGCATCGTTATATTTTTCCATGTTGGATATATTTTTCTGTAAATTGCAGAATTGCTCATATAATGGAGAATGTTATATGAGATGCATTTAATGCGCATTACCGATCATAATTACAATATTATAATCAATAGCTTATTTTGTAAAAATAATTGAACACAGTCATGAGCTACCGATATGTTAAAAACTGGTAAACTTCTCTTCTCGCTTCTCTTCTATCGTTAAAACCTATATCAGGTCTAGTTAAGTATATTGTCTCGCAGCTTGTCGAAGCGTACCATACGTTGCCACCCAACTCGCGCGTACGGGCCTGGTAATTAGTCGCGCCTGCGAGCCATGCGCATGAACGCTTGCACGCACGCTTGTAATATTATTGTAACACTCTATATACTCGCTGGACGACGTTGCAGCATGCAGGCCTCAGACGGAGCGTCGCTTCGACCCCGCGAGCCCAGCAATGCGTACACGCGGGGAGATCGCAGCGGCGATTATTATACGCCAGTGCACAAGCCGAGTAGTTACCCACTCCGACGATTCGTGACTCGTGTTGTTAGTTGGCCGTATTACTCCTAATGCCTCGGCTAGACCTACGTTTCAACAGAGACTCTTTTTAACTTTAAACATTGAATAACATCGAGCCTATTTCTGTAAATAAATATTGTGCAGTATGTAAAAATACAGAAAATTATTCTCTATCCATTGGACTTTTCAAAATTTATCTGACTGTGCTTGTATTAGTTTTATTACACTTTCAAAGTTAAATAGAGACTCTGTTAAAGCGTAGGTCTAGCCGAAGCATAACAGCGGTATTAACATGACGAACGATAGAGAGGCAAGGGGATAGGGAGAGCGGGAGAGAATGGAAGATGGAGTCGCTCGATTATATTCGCGTATAATTGCCGAATGCTATGGGGATGCAATCTGAACTTCTAATCTTGTGTTCGGACAGGAATTATTGCGACGCGGAGCGCATATAGGAACCGTGCAAAGAGCTACACGGAATAGAGCCGAGGCGAGAGCGAGTGAGATTACGATGGAAACGAGCCTTTTCGCGTTGACGTACGTCAGAACGTTTCATGTTACACGCATTCACTGTCTGTGCTAGACGTCCGCGTGATTAGTGGAAAAATACCTTTATTAGAGGCCCCTTTTTCTGACATTCGAGCGTTACATCGCCAGGAATATAGTCTTAATTAGGTGCTGTCGTTCAAGAAATTATCCTCAAGCTTACACGAAAGGGAAAAAAATGTACAAGTCTGCTTTCTTGCTGGCAGTGCTAGAAACAGTTTTGCAAACTGTTCTGCGCATCTAGTATATAGCTTATGCAGCTTGTATCAACGTGCAGTTCAATATACGAAAGAAACGTTTGATTGATATTACACAAATAAAATATTACATCGCATATGGATTTGCAATTATTTTCTTCTATATAACAAACAGTCTGTCTATCAATCCCTCATTAAATATTTCGCAGAAGTAGCAATAACGTAAGGTAGAATGTATCTATCTGTATGCCCAAGAAACATTTGTCAGAACAGCGTTCACACTTTAAAATTTATTACACGTTATTTTACTTTATTTTACTGGTAAAGAAATAATAAAAATTGTGAAAAATCGCTATAAAGAAATTAAGAAATTCAATAAGTCATAAAAGCGAGTAGTAAATACAGAAGTTGTTTGCGGAACAATAGACACTTAATCCAGAAAATAATTCGCGAAAGAAACGATCAGAGAAGAATAAAGTGTCCCGATATCGAAGTCACCCTTTGCTTGTTCTCGTTCTAAGCAACTCGCGCGGTGTGTTGCATAATTACAGAAATCGCGATCGCGTGCGAGTTAAGGCGAACGAACCCGTCGCGCTGCATCGGAAAGAAGCGAAAGACAGATACACCAAGATAGCTAAAGAGAGAGAGAGAGAGAGAGAGAGAGAGAGAGAGAGAGAGAGAGAGAGAAAAGAAAGAAAAGTCGTTCGCCTCAGATAAATCAAGCCTAACGAAATGCTTGCGCTCGCGCGAGTGAGCGGCGAAATAAAGAGACATTAATTTGCGAATCGAGCTCGTTCTCCCTCTCTCTCTCTCTCTCTCTCTCTCTCTTTTTAGCTATCTTGGTGTCTCTGTCTCGCTCTCGTGCGATACACAGAGTCAGAAAGAAAGAAGAGGGAGAAGCGAGTAACGCTGCTGCTCCATACCGGGCGGTCTCGCGGGATCCATCGATCTTATTAAGGTTAAATTGAAGGTGCTCGTTCCCCGCGGTTGAACACGATAACAAACCCGATCGCGGCCCGACTCTTGCTTATATTCCAAACACAGCAAGCTCTCCTCTTATGTATGTATGTATGTATGTATGTATGTATACATATACTTTCGTGACTCGCAGCTGATCTATGTATGATTTTATTTCCGAGAGCGCAGTTGCACGTGTGCGAGCGTATCGTGCATAAGAACACTCGCGCATGGTCGTCCGCTCGGAGAGATGTGTGCAGAGTACGAATTGTTCTTTACACAGCGGAACGACGAGCGAGTGCTAGGCTCTGTTGCATGTGTGTATTCATGTCTAGCATGTCTGTATACGAAAGATCAAACGTCTGTGGACAGAGACAAGTGCTCTTAGTTTTCTATCTATAACTGGAACGCTCGTTCTTACGTAAACGATTATTTCTAATTTAAAAAAGAAGTGTTACTTAATTTTTTGTTCTAATTTGTATACACATTCTTACAATAGAAATAAAAGGAGTAAAAGTATTAACACTCTGTTATATTAACAATGTAGTCAACTTCATAGACATAGTAATTAATTATTTTATGGGATTTTGCCTGCAGATAGTATGCAGAAATATAACAGACAAATCTGCAGGCAAAACTTTGCAGAAAGACGCGTAGAAAAACCTGCAAAGAAGAACTGCAAGATCTAAAATCTGTGCAAAAAAATTTGTGGAATATTCTGCAATAAGTCGTGTAGGTGCAGTTTGGAACGATCGTGGAACTATTTTCAATTTTTATGTGTATCGATTTGTTAAGGTCTAAAACAAAGTATCTGACATGCATAAAATAGGGCTGATCCTTCATAAGGTTAAAAATAACCTAAAAGTACGGAATATTTTTTGTAGCCCTATCTAGACGTTTTATCTCGCTAATTTGTGTGCGAGTAAATGAACAGCCTTAGAGACTATGTACACAATTTTTTTCATGAATTTTTTTATCAGAAACCAAATTGAGACTAGCAAAGAAAATTTAAAAATCGATTTTATTTTCTTATTTGAAGAGTCGGCGTTTATCTCGTTAATTCTTTCACATTCAAGTAAAGATTATTTTATTAAACATGTGTAAATTTTTTGATCGATTTAAGCATGAGGAAAACTTTATATTTCAATAATAAAAAATAAAAAACATTATTTCGAGGTTAGAATAACAGATTTATACGTATTCAATTAGTTCGTCGCGTTATATCTCGTTAATTCGTTGACTATTACAAAACGAATCAAATACTGCACTTATATTAACACTTTCACGCAAATTTATTATGGGAAAAAAATTTCGTTCAGATATTCGCAGTTCTAATACTACCGAAGCTACATTATACATTCAACTCATCTATTTTAAAATAATATTGTCAAAGTTATATTCCGCTCATTTTTATACAATATTTTACATTGTAGATCTAAATATATTCTTGATTTTTTTCTAGGCAAACAATTACGGGGAACATTAATTTAGTTGGTTCAGTTAATTAGTTCATTAATTAGTTCAATTTAAAATGTGCAATACGTGGGAACTGTGAATATCTGAACGAAATTTTTTCCTCATAATAAATTTGTGTGAAAGTATTAATATAAGTGCAGTTTTTTATTCGTTTTGTAATGGTGAAAGAATTAACGAGATATAATGAGATCAACTAATTTAATAAGTATAAATCTGTTATTCTAACCATAAAATAAAGTTTTTTTTTAATTTATTGTTATTTAGATACAAAGTTTTCCTCATAATTAAATCGATCAAAAAAATTTACATAAATTTTATAAAAAAATCTTTACTTGAATTTGAAAGCATTACCGAGATAAAACGCCGACCTTTCGAATAATAAAATAAAATCAATTTTTTAATTTTCTTTTTGAATCTCAATTTGGTTCCATACAAAAAAATTGATGAATAAAATTATGTGCATAGTTTATAAGGCTGTTCATTCACTCGCATAAAAATTAGCGAGATATTACGTATAGATAGGGCTACAAAAATTATTCCTTACATTTAGGCTGTTTATAACTCTCTTTATTAAAGATCAGCCCTACTTTAGGCATGTCGAATACTTTGTTTTAGACCTTAACAAACCGATTCACACAAAAATTGAAATTAGTTCCTCGAACGTTCCAAATTTCACCTACATAATATGTCTTGTAGAAAACCTTGTGGAAATTACTGCAGATTTATTCCATGAAGGATGATTGATGGAATAATAATTTACACTAAAAAATAAAATCGTAATTCTTCGCGCATAATAATCGTCGAAGTTCCATAATGCAATTTGTGACGTTCGAAATAGTTCCAATTTAACAATTGTTTAATTGAAAACTTGCCCGATACGCAGATCTGCAGCAGCGATATGATTAAATATTTAAGTAAAATTGTATAGACTATTCGCTTTGGTAATAGTAGCACCAGCGCCAAAAACCGTGTTAAATCCCCATAATGCTACAATAATGATGGTACAGCGTGTATAAACGATGTTTAAAGTATTTAGCTAGATTATTCATTGTAAAACGTTTTTCATAGCCAGAAAAATATTACATGAATCATAAGCTGTTAAAAATGGTCTCAAGATATTGGCAGTGTATGATAACACTGTGCTTTTTCCTATCTCTACAATTATCTATATCACCGTTACTGTAGTTCCGATTTTCGTCTCTTAATGGAAATTTAATATTACTTTTTTCGCAAGTATACTACCCTTACGGAGGTAAATTATTTGTTGTTTTGTACTCATCTATATCGACGTACTTTACGAAGGCTTGCACATTTCAGATTTATCAAAAGCACCCAAATCTTTTCAGAGGCCACTTACAAAAATAAATGTTAATTTGTTTACAGAAAATTATTGTTTGGCTTGAACGTCAGAAAATTTCTAGTTTTCGTCGGAGATTCCTGATAAAGAATAGTATTTTTGAAGAAACCTAAAATGTGCTAGTCGTCATAAGGGACGTCGATATGATGTTGGAGAAAGTTTAAAACTTTTTCCGACTAATCTTTACACGCTTTATACTATGTAAAATAAAATTACCGCTCACACCTGTATTTTTGTTAAAGTTGAATTTAAATTGACACTTTGCCGACATTTATATTTCAATAATTTTGTTCATTGAAATAACGAAGATTTGCGCGTTTAGCTCAGAACCGTACTAACTACCAATTAAAAACATATTGTGACAATTTTTTAGCGTAAATCATATTTTCATCTATAAAAATTAGTGGTGAAAAAGACTAATCTATTATCATCTCAAATGACATCCATTAGTTAAATAATTATGAAAAGTTTTTCATTGAACCGACAAAGGGTTTCGGCGAAGGTTTCGATTTGAGCTGAGATTCGCGAAATAATTACGTAGGTATCAGAAATTTGTATTAATAATTTGTCAATTTAAATTAATATTTCCTCGATAATAATTCGAAGAGTAAAAATACCTATTATTTTTCCTATCTATACTACGCCTATGTAGCTGTCTATAGTTTATGAAGAGAGTATATAGCTTCACTTCTTTTCTTGTTTATTGCTATTTTTTACGATTCGTAAAACCATTCAAATTATGAACGTTAATATTGGTAGAAAAAATTCTATTACGTAGAAGAAACCACAAGGTTGCAAATTAATGTTTAGTTGTAAAACTGTATAACATTAGCAATTGTAGCAGCGACAATTGTGATCGCAGAAGTCATAAACTGTACTTGTTAGAGCGATTATTGTATATAGCAAGCGCAACATTATTTCTGTATGTGTGATACACTAACTGAAAAAAGAATACGATTTTAAAATCTTGAAAAAGTTTTTAATTATTATAATACCGTAGTAATATCAACTTCCCATGCTATATCATAGATAATAGTTTATCTTATCGTTTCACTCGACGTTAAAAGTGATGTTTTATAATAATAAAGAATACGGAATTTAAACGTGACGCGATGATGCGTGATTGTATTTCTTTCCACCACCACTGGCACTTTTCTAGAATGCTTTTGCTGCATGGCTCGCAATTAATTCTTAATTGGAGTCCCGCGAATCAAACGATATAGCGAATAGTTTGAATGCAAAAGGTGATATTAGATAGAGGTACGTGTGTTATATGCATGGAAACTTATGGATATACACGTGAATGTTGGGAATGGGGTGGCTACAGGGCTTTTTGTCTTCGATTTCATTGTTCTACGAAATTCAGACTTCGCCAGGCATTTAACAAGCCAATTGTTCTCTTTCACACGAAGTTTGTGTTGAATCAGTGGTCAGAGGTGCGCATATAGGATTTGCCCGAGCGCTGCTGAAGGCAGGCTGGGCTAACTGGCCTCAAGTAATGAAATTCTTTTGCTAAAGAAATGGATAATTAATGGTAAATAATTGGATACGTAAAAATTCACTTACAGTTGCTTTACTCAAAATGGCAAACATTAATTATAAATGTTTCTATTAGGTAAATGAGCCCTTAAGTAATTTGTAACTTCTTTTTATAAATATATAAAACAACGGAATGCTGTAAAAATGAGTGAATGTACATGTATTTATTATCCCTTTCTATCCAATTTCGTGTAGCTTGAACAAATTTAAAAAGAAAATTTAGCTGTACTAATGGGTGACTATTTTCTTACACAGGCTATGTCATGGAACTAAAAATTTTACTTTTTTATTTTATAAATCTGATATAGAATGTGTAGAACGAAAGTTCAACAGTTTTAGAAAAATCAACCATATTTGATCTTTACAAATCTGAACATATAGGGGAGAGTCGTACAGTATGACAACCTATAGCTATTTTGGGTATAAATTTTAATTGACGCGATGTAAATTAAACTTACACAAGAGAATTTGTTCCTTGAATAGAAACTAAAAAAATTGGCTGATGTTAAATTCGAGCATAAATATTGATTATCAATATAAATGTAAAAGTTATGATTTTGCAATTTCTAAAAAGTATCGTCCAATTTGACAAATTATCATTTTTATTCAATTTTGAGGTCTAAATGATTTATAAGAGTACTCGCAACATTATTATAAGTAATAATATAGTATATTTATTAAAAAATATAGCTTGATAAACATTTATAAATTGCTTTATAAAATATAATGCTGCATATTCACTAAAATATAATATTTTAGTTATAAATAATGAAAAATAACAAATAACACTTAATAAATGTTTGGAAATTATATTCAACTACAAAAGTAAATTTTTTTAATATTTTAAGATTCAATTTACATATGTCATACTGTACGACATTCGTGTTTGTCATACTGTACGACAAGTACATTATAGTGTTTTAGGCCACACTGTGCGGATAATGATAATTAGAAGTCCAACGACGTCTTAATAGACTTATGAAGGACTAAACTTGATATCAAAATTGTTAGAGAGACATAAACTTACTTAGGGAAAAAGAGGTTAGCCTCATAAAATAACTTTTGTCACTCGTAAAATTGAATAAGTTGTTGTTTATAATAGAAGTTTTCGAGCAGTGAACTTTACATACCGACCGCGGAGTATGTTTACGAGAACACCAGAATGCGTCAAATCACCGCGGTAAAGTGGCGCCATCTGTTAGTGGAAGCCAGGAACGCTAAGCTTTGTCATACAATGTACAACTCCCCCTATATTTAAACAAAATTATAATAAATTAATTCTTGGATTCTTTATTATTGTTTTTTAAAAATTAGCACTGTATTGCACAAGGCCTGGTAGAAAATAAGCTAGTTCGAATAGTTAACGTATATCTGTAACTAAATTTGTTACCTAAAAATAAACTTCGTTCTAGCTTATTTATAGATAATTTCCAAACCAAAGTAATCAAAACAAACTTTAAAGTCATTTTTTTTCGATAAATACTTGTAGTATGTTAGTAGTACGTACTAATAAACTATTATTATTTAATTAAAAACGAAAAATTTAATAATTATAAATCAATTTTAGTATTCAAGAAGATATACAAATCGCCGTTTTGGAAAGAAAATCCTTGTACATTGGTAGCAGCGAGAGCCATAATATAAAATTTGTAATAATAAAATTGTACAAATAAATTAGCTTTGTTTCTGTGTGGGTATACACTATTATAGTTGCATTAATATTATGTAAATATGTATTTAAAACGCTTATGAAATTTTATTAGTATTAGTTAAAAATTAGCTAGAGATTACGTCAAAGCATGTCGTTTTAAGCGGGTTTAGCTAATACGTTAAGTAGAAATAAGCTGAATTGTAAAGAAATTAGCTAATTTCTGGCTAAAAACTAACTTATATTATTACCAGGGTGTTTTGCCTTTAATATTCTTTAGAAAAAAATTTTTTGGAAGTATTTAACGTGGAACTATATTATCTGACGAAGTTCGAATATGCCACTACCAAAAATTGTACGCTAGTATACAACATGAATGTATGCGCCTATGTCCCATCGCAATTTGTTAACCACTTTAGCCAATCAAATGTTGCATGAATATTGATTATCGATCTTTAGGAATCGTTTGCGAGTCTTAGGTAATTTGGTCAATATGTTTATATTCTTTTTTACAAAGGAAAATACCTATAAACCTTGCTTTCCGAAAGAGAAAAATCAATATTATACTTTCTTGTACTTCATAGCAATTTTTCATAATATATTGCTTTGAAATTCGCATGGAAAATTTGTCAAGTGTTGACCATAAAGTATTTTTAATCAATGTATTAGTCTATAAACTTCCAAAATATATAAGTTTATATCTGTGGGTTCCCGGAAAAACGACTTAAGTCTATTTTTTGGAAAATTGAGTTTCAATGAACGATTTTTGTATCCTTACATAGTGTATTATTAAATAAAAATCCAAAAAATCAAGAAAGTGTAAAAATAAATGACCATATCTACTATTCATGAGTTTTGTAACATTAGTTTTAATGGAAATTAAAGACTTTAAACCTTAATATCTCAAGAAGATGAAAAGTGGACTTAAGTCGTTTTTCCGGGAACCCACAGTGTTACATTTTTTTTCGTACTGTATAGTATTTTAAAACCTTTATACATATAGGTATATAGTATTTTAAATTTAGCTTCATTATTAATCATTTTTTTTCAGACAAATGCATCGTTTATTGAAAAGAAAATGCACAATAATACAACTGTCATAGCATTAAGAATATACATAATCTATCATATTAATCAGATCTATTCGTATTAATGTTATACAGTATTAGTTATCATCATAAATTGTGGTATTACCTACAAATAATAAAAAAAAAACAAATTTTTTAACTAGTAAGAATAAGGGATAACAGACAAAAAATATGTGTGTGGCACGTAAAAACTATTACTATAAGTAGTTAACAACTATTACGGATGGTTAATGTTACGAAGGCTTTTTTTTTTTTTTGTATTCATATAATCAATTTTTGTAATGAAAATATTTCTTACACATTTTATCTGCGGATAAGAAATATTGAACCTAAGTTTTTCAAGAAAATCACTGAAACAAACCAATCAAAACATGTCGGAAAACAAAAAAAGAATATTTATTAATCCCAAGCATATACGCCAACATACCGCAAAAGAGAGACGAACCGCGGTGCACAGGCCGGGCGCGTTATAAAAATTGAGGGTCGAGCGTTAAGTTTTATAATCGCGGCTTGAGCACATGGAGCGGAATTGGCTCGTTTACTCGTTTCGAGCAATGCGCGCGCATAACGCCGCGCGTTCGCGACTATAAACGGACGGCTTTAACGACTGCAGCACTGCGTCACGGCGTGAGTGGTATGTGCACGGGCGATTAACAAGCGCAGAAGCGCGCCACCGCGGGGGATCCGCTTCACTGGCGCATGCATCGCGGACAACACTCCTCTCTCTCTCTCTTCTCGTTTCGCGCTAATTTTCCACTTTTTTAATATTTTTTTTTACTTTTTCCGAGAGCTATTCATCTCGTTGTCCGAGGGCGCGCAGCACGCTGACTTATGGCCGGTCGCAGCAAGCCTCGCTCCGAGCTATAGCTTTTACGCGCGATGCGACGGATAATTTCTGCGCCCATATATCAGCTGTCTTGCAATGATTTCGGGAAGAGCGATTGACGCTAATTGCTCTAAATTCTCCTGCGGCTCGTGTGAGCGAGCTGCTCTGCTCTCGTACACATTTGCCTCACGCATTCAACATTTCATTTTGTCATTCGTTATTTCACACCTCAAGTTGCTCAATCACAAAGTAAAACAAATATACGTTTAAGAAATCTAAGAACTACGTATATCAATTAATAATATCGATTGAAATAAATTTAAAAAATCTTTATAATTTTGGTAGTTGAAAAATAAAATGTTTTTCTTATTTTAACGTAGGTTTTAACATTTGGTTATTTAACGGACAAAAATAACTATTAATATAACTACATTTAATTTATATTATACAAGAAATATCAAGACAAAATAATGTGAAGTTTATACAAGTGTTCCAACCTTATATATACATACATAAACTATATAAACTATATAACATATATAAACTAGATCGTTGTAAATAAACGATCTAGTTTTTCAGTAGAAGCTGCAGTTTCATAACGAGCTGCAACCATTTGTATTGAATAAATGTAACATCCGTGCACGAGATAACTACTGCTCCCAAAAAAGCATCGGCGCAAAAGGGACACAATTGCACATGAAACGCGCGCGAATCTCGCGCGATGATCAGTGAAACAAGCGCGCACGATGCTGCACTCGCTGAATTTTTCAGATTCAATTCACCCACGTGGACTCGATAACAATGGGACGTGTCACACCGTTAACTATGCGAAGCAGCGAGTAGGGGGAGGGGGGGGGGGGGAGAGGGAGAAAACGACCGAGTAAAGCCAAAAAAGAGATGGAAGTAGACGGAGATCGGTGGAAAAGAAGCCGACGGCGAGCGAAAACAGACGAGATGGAAAAAAAATTGCGGCTGGCAAAGAGAGAGAGAAAAGGAAAGAAAGGTAGAGGGGGAGAGTTTTGGAATTCGTCGCGCGGAATATAGAGACAATGATATTTGAATGGCCGATTCTCATGCTGCTCATTGCTTACAAGAATCGTGTATCTTGCAGGGACCCGCGCGACGGCTTTTATTGTTCACGAACGAGCGCGCACCCGCCGCGGAGGTGTGGCGTGAAATACGGTGCGAAACGACACTTGTCGGCGCGCGCTAGGCTTTATGTGCAATGACTGATAATCGTGAATTGCAATTAGGAGCGAAAAATCAGTGGCGAGAGTGGGGAGAGTCTGCAGGCTCATTGGTTGGATTGGCGCGCTTTTTTTTCATTTTTTCATCGGCTCTGGTGATTAATGGGTTCTTGCTTTTTTCAATAAAACAATGGCTTTACATTTAAGCAGCTACTCAATATTGTAGTGTACATTAACATATTATAAATATTCTTTAAATGAGTATTGAAAAATCGCATTTTATATTGTTCCTTATTTTATTTTATGTAAGAAGATACCTTCAATGATTTTATAGTTCAGACAAAATGCTATTACTCTCTAAAATACTATTATGTATATTGGTAAACATTAACTTAAAATTGTCTTTATTTCATACACTCTACGTTATAACTTGATAATATTCTATATTAATTATAGCTAACAATAGTTCTATTATATTATTACACTGTTAAATAAAGTCTATTAAATTAGAAGATACAAAAAATAATAAATATAGAAAAATGTTATCGTTAACAGTGTAAAATTTAGTATAAATTACAAGAAGAGACCACATAATCTGGAAATTGAATTTCAATCTGGCTTTAAAAGGTTTTCTGATACGTAAGAGTATTATTAGTTTGAAAATATTATACGTTTTATTGGTAAGAATATAATAACCTAGGGAAATAGATACTCATTTTAGATGATTTTTTGGTAACGAAAATGAAAGTAGATACAAAATATTTAATTTAAAGAATTATAATTAAACAAATATTTATATATTACAAAGTTATGAAAAAATTATAAAAATGGAAGAAGGTAAAATTTCTTTATAATTTTATGTAATTTTGGGTACTATATGCTTTTCAATCAAGCATAATCTTCAAAGTAATGAACATTTGTATATATATTTACCATTCATTAAATTAAAAGTACATCCTCACATAACAGGTAAAAATGCATTTTACGCGCTGATTTTCATATACCTGTTGGTTATAAGATAAATGTAATAATATTATAATTAAATTTGTAAAACAAAGTCCATAGCTTTAAATTCATTCTCCTAATAATTTTTGCGGGTTCATACATTTTTTACGCTATTTCTACCCTCTTTAGGCGTAAAATGCGCAATTTCTGAAATATGTATAAAAAAAAGGCCCAATCATACTTTCATTAAAATAATACAGCGTGTATCACGGGGAGGACATTTTCAATAAATATTGGAAATAGCCCATTTCCCCCCCCCCCCCCCTTGTTGCATAATATACTCTATGTATATAATCATCTAAAAATTCATTTTATTTCCGGCTCAACCGTAATGGACACTTTATTGACCTGAAAAAACGAGACAAAAGTAGCATATAATTTCCGCAAATCTACTTTTTTCCCACAAATGCGGGAAAAATGCATTTTTTTCTTTATTTCTCGCAAATGCTTTCTCTCTTTTTTTTTTGCCGTGGGTCCCACTTATCAAATCAATAAAGTGGCCATAGTTAAGTCAGAAATAAAGTTCTATATACAATACGGGAATAAAGTCGACTATTGTTGCATAATGTACTATTTTATACATCTATACGGTAAAAAACACGCATGTAAACTGTTAATATTTGTTGACAGTGAATCGTTTGTCAGTGAACATGACAGAAAAAAGACTTTTAATTTATCCGAAACTTTGTCATTTAAATTGTATTGGTTTATAAATGTTTATTTTTGCAAAAAAGTACACGTAAGCAATTATTTAAAATAAGCGATTGTTATTCTTGAATTCGAAGTGTCCTACGTTTATTTACTATTAAACTTAGTACACACGCGATGCGTTGGAATTTTTTTTAAATACTGCAACTTCATTAAATTGAACCCATGTTTTCGCTAACCTTATTAGAGGATTTCAAAAAAATTCAAATGCATTCGATCGGAAGTATTGTGCGTAGAGTATACAATATTTGCTACGTAGAAAGTTAGTTTATTTATACTTTTCGTTCTTAGCTCACAAAGAGAGTGCACGCTTTGGAAAACGATTTTTTATCAAACTTAAGAAGGTGGTCTAGTACTTAAACATGAAGTCTAGCACATATTATAATATTTTCCAATGGGTCCTTCTTCTCTAGATATGAAGTATTTACTTCAAATATGCGTTCTTTTAATGAAAAAATGTAACTCTTCTTTTGACAATCACTCAATTTTACCCAAAAATTAAAGTAGGTGAAAAGAGCTACAATTTAAGCTTTGTATCGTATTAAATCATTATTCTGGTGCAAAGTTATTAACAATTGAAGATGATGATTTGAAATGCATGAAAAATCATCGAATTTAAGTGTTAAAATTCATGGAATATTCATGCATTTTTAATCATCTTCAAATGTTAATAACTTTGCATCACAATAATATTTTTATACGGAACAAAGCTTAAATTGCAGTTCTTTCCGCCTATATTGATTATCTCTTGAGATAATTTTCTTAGCATAATAGCTTGTACAGTTGTTGCCAAAAGAAGAGGTACATTTTTCCATTAAAATAACGCATATTTGAATCAAAAATATCAAAATACCTCACATCTCCAAAACAGGAGCCCATTGACTAGAAACCACCTCCTGAAGTTTGATAAAAAATCGTTTCCCACAGGTTGTGCACTCTCCTTGTTAGTAACTTAATTAGTACAGATTTAATTTTTACTTCAGACAACGTAAAAATAAAAGCAGATTTTATAGTTACAGTATACGTAGCCCTTTACGTAATTAATACTCTATAACGTTTTATATACTCTATTAATATAACATTTTGTCTGTGACATTTACTGACAAAACTCCTGCTAACATATTTTAACAGATAAAAGCTATTAAAAAAATGTTTCGTGCAGGTAAATGAGAATATATACGTACATAACGTACGTTTTTGAAACCGCAGCCTATATATCTAAAGATCTAATGCTTAAAGAAAAAACTATGGGTTCTAAGCGTTTTTTAAGTATATCAAAAACCATCTCTCAAATTCTGATCGAAATCGATTACTCGGGAGGGTAAAGTAATTTTAATTTAACCTTGAGAAATAAAATACTAAAATAAACAAATTTTCGTATATTCATTTTACTTGTTGTACTTAATAATAACTAAATTTCATAAAAAGAAAAAGGCAGAGAATTAAGTATATCATGGAGAGCGCGTGCTGATAGCTGTGATCACAGTCCACGATAAGTACATCGTGCATAATTTACGCAGGTAAGAGAAAGCAGCTCGAGTGGCGCAAGATATCGAAAAATCGAACGTATGATTGTAGTTTGTATGTCGCTCGGTTATCGGCGTCTCGGCCGAGCGAGTTTCGGTCGGCTCAATAAGGAGCTTCGAGGAACCCGCGGAGGCGCACAGTAGCCGGACTCGCCAAATGACTCTCACCTCGCGCACACAGCCATTTGCATATGCACACGCGTGCTGATTATTAAATGTGTACATTGCTTTTGAGTGTAGCTTAGCGATTACGATTCGCTGCACGTAGGGAGGCTGCGCTCAATAACGCGCAAAGTAACAGAGCGGTACAAATACCATTTTCAAAGGGTTCATTATGTCGGAAATGACCCCTACTTATGCCCCCACACATGTACTTACAATCTCACGGAGAAATTCAATATTGCTGCTTGAAAAATCTTAAATATTCAACTGATAAATTGATATTAATAGATGTGTCATTTCCTTTTTCTCTTTGTATAAACAACGATAATTTGTATCACGTAAGATATTTTGTAAATTTCCATTTTTACACTGGCATATTTCTTAAATTTAAATTTTAATGTAACCTTTATCTTACTTTGGGAATGTACAAAAATATAGACATGTATATAAATAGAATTTAATACCTACCTAATTAGTATTTTTAACACCATATACTACCTGAATAACTTAATAAATATGGCAGCTAGATTAATTTTTACATTCTAGTATTTTTGTTAAATTTATATTTCAATTACTAAGTACTTTAGTAAAACTCAGTACATTTTTTTATTATAGCATCTTTAAAATCGTAATGAAATATTTTTTCTATATTTAACTTTTCTTAAAATATACTTTACTAAAATTTTCTTAGTTACAGTTACCAGAAATATTTAGTTTTTGGTATTTTCAACTCGAAACTTCAGTACATTTTTAGTATAACCGATACTATAACTATAAACATCTCTTAGTGTTGACTATTGTTAATACAATTAATCAGTAATTCAGTATATTAAACAAGTGATCGGTCATTTTTGGAGAAAGAGTTGATAGCACGCGTTTCAACGCTAATTACGATAAAATTGTCGGGAATTAGTCATCCATCACGAGTGTTGACAGATCGAAAAAGAAACCTCAGCGGAGCGATTAGAAGCAATTGTCGCGACAGGATACACGGAGCGATTTCCGAATGAGCTGCGGGCGTCGCTCGCTCAATTGCGCATTTCTCTCGCGAAGTGACGATGCCGAGAGACTGAGAAAGCAGTCTAGATTGGGCGCAATGAGGAGGGTTTGTCGAGTGTAGGTGATACCCCTCGAAGAAACCCGCTCGTTCATCATCATGATGTGCCCCGCTTTATGTCAACCACCTCCTCCACTACGACCCCGCGTATGTACCTTTTCCTTCCTCTCTTCTAACATGCGTAATAACTCGGCGGATGAAGATATAAAAGACAAAGCAAAATACTGTCTGTTAAAATAATGTCCGAATGTCTTAGTTTTTAATGTGTATATAATAGAAAATAAATATTTCTATAACAGCTTAATTCATGACGTATCATACTAAAAGTGTGTTTCCACAACTGGTGTGGAAATTGCTCTTCGTTGGGTGGTTTCTTTGAGTGAATGATGATAAAACTGTTCCTTGCAGATGCCAAATCAAATAATTTTTCTGAAACTTTGCTAAAAAATTATTTTTATATAATTATAAGAAATCAAATTTCGCATTTAATATAGAAAAATTTTAATATAGATTATTTTTCTACGTTTATCCGATCTTTGTATCATTAATGTAATTTTTTTATAAAATGTTTACAATAATTAGTTACAATAAAAATGTCTCTAATTATTTTGTTTTCTCAAAGAGAAAGTTATGTTAATCTAAGTCTTTTAGCAAGTTTTTAGCAAGTTTCGAAAAAAAGAATTAATTGGATATGCGCAAGGAATACAGTTGTGGCTTTCTGGGTACTAAATACTGAACATTTACTAAGAGAGTGTCGGAGGTTTGGAAAATAATATTTACTGAAACTTTGAGAGATGTTTTCTGACAGCACCTCTACTTTTTTCCAATGGGTCCTTATTCTCGAGATCGCAACCACTTGATCTCAATTGTGCGCTATTTTAGTAAACAGGGTGCCTCTACTTCTGATCATAGCTCTGCAAGTTTCTATGCTAGATAAGAATCCCCAAACGTAACTAAAAATAGATGAAAAGAGCTTTATTTTCCGCTTTGTTTTGTGCAAAAATATTAATCTGGATCAAATTTATTAACTTTCAAGAAACGTGATGAAAAACGCAGCTCAATTCACGAATTTTAAGTCTTTCAAATAAAGTAATTTATAGTGTAATTTTCATCGCTTTGTTTGAAAGTTAATAACTTTGGTCCAGATTGATATTTTTTTTATAAAACAAAGATGAAATTAAAGCTCTTTTTATCTACTTTTACTTATTTACTTTTTTGGGCCCATTGGAAAAAACTAAAGGTGCTACACTTAATTTTTAGGTGTCAGAAAACACCTCTCAAAGTTCTAGCATATATTGTTTTCCAAATCTCCGACACTCTCCTAGTTAGTGTTTATTATTAAGATAGTACATAATTGTATATAGTTTATTGCATTTAAAATTTAGTATATTAGTGTATAGTTTAAAAAGCTATTGAAATTAATTTTTTTTAATGTGCCAATACCCGTTTAGTGGCAATTACTTTGAACTGCGAAACATTGCTCAGAGCTATATTACTACTTAATAAAAATCAAGTGAGTTTGGATTTTGTCTAAATATAAGTTTAATTCGCCTTGTTGACTACACACCAGCGCCAAAATGCCCATGTAAAACTAGATAAAGCTACCAGAATTGGAAGTAGTCTATTGGTGGTAAGCATTACTATAGAGATAGGGCCATCGGCTTATTTGAATAAATTTAAATATATAATAGCAATAATAAATTTATAAAATTATAAAAGAATTGTTCTCTTTGGTCAGACTTTGAGAGTGGTTTCTGGTACCCATGAATTTGATTGAAGATGGTGACCAAAATTGCATAAATATTTGAAGAAATTTAACTCTTTTAAATTCATCGATTTTCCATGCATTTCAGTCACCATCTTCAATAATTGTCAATAATTTTTGATCAGATTAATGTTTTTATATGTAACACAGCTTAAACAAAAGCTACTTCTGCCTACTTTTTATTGTCTTTTGAGTCAATTCTTTATAATAAAAACTTGTAGGGTTATGGTTAGAAGTACTCTTTTTCATTAAAATAACGCATATTTCGAGTAAATTACCTCATATTCAGAGAACAAGGGTCCACTAGATTGCATTACGAGCGCGAGGCTATATTTTTGGGTACCAGAAACCACCTGTCAAAGTTTAACCAAAATTCGTTTCCGGAAGGGTCTACACTCTCCTTGTAAGTATGATGGTTGGCAGATAAATCAAGAATAACTATGTTCTCTCTTATCGCCCCAATGCATTTACCACCAATAGACTACTCCCAATTCTAGCCGTTTCATTTATTTTTACATAGCCATTTTGACGCTGGTGTACAGTTAACAAAGCGAATAATTGTAAGTAATTATTAACTTATTGGCAGTGAAAATAAGGATAATTAAATTATTAATTGACTGATTGACTCCTGTAAATTATAGTTCCAGAGAACCGCCTTAAACTTTGAAAGATTGGAAATTTTTGGTAATAATTAGTTTTTCTTTATCCCTCGGGTGAAAGTACGCGTTTTCGCCGTTTGTTTACACTAGAAAAAGAAGCACTTTTGCCCACTGCACGCGATCGAATGCTCTGTCAGCAATGTTTTGGATTGTGACTTTGAAAAAGCATAAATAAATAACATCTATAAATACTAATAACCGTAGGCAAGAAGTTGTTATTGAAAATGAAGAAATTAATACGAATACAGTAAACTGGCTAAAAAATTCATATATTAAATATGAAAACTGTACTTCTAATGGCAATATTGTAAACAATTTTTATTTTTGTGAAAATTGTAAAAAATAGTTGTAAGAAAGTTAATTAATATAATATTTCTGTTTTAAAAAAATATTCAATTACTTTTTTTACTAAATTAACGTTTATTCCATAATTTAGAAATATTACGCGTAATCTGCTTGTTCATGTATTTTCGATGCCCGCCCCGAACTAGCAGCACTCGCTACGCTCGTGCTGCAAATGTTGGGCGAGCATCGAAAACACCTAAACGCACGCATCGGGAAAAATCAATTGCGACAGGTAAAATAACATTGAAAAATATAACCTGCAAACTGCAAGCCCACCGTGAAGTGACCGCGAGAGCATTAACGCTATCAAAACATAGAGCGAAAGTGATAATATGGCTGCGCAGAGTTGATGACACCAGGAAAGATGAGGATTTTCGACTTTTCTCGACTGATTAATTGACGTACTTTCGCCCAGGGATAGAGAAAAATACTATGTCTTACGTGGGGGTAAAATGGAACTCCTGCATGCACGTGACATAAGCCGTCACGTGTCTGCGAAAGTTCCATTTTCCCCCCTTGTAAGAAAATCTACTATTTCTAATATTTAGCTTTGAATAACGATGGAATTAGCAATGAGAATAATGATGTCACTTCAAGAAGTTACCTTTAAAAATTCAATTAAAAATATTTTTGACGCAAAGCAATAAATAATAACACTTATCAATCTAACAAATGATCTTCAAACTGATTACGACATATTTTTCAAAAGTTGAAAATAGATCTGTCATCATCCATTGAAATACAATACGAGCGGTCGAGTAAGATACAGCGCGACATTTTACGAGTACACACAGGCAGGCAGGCAGGCAAGCAGACAGACAGCGTCGAGTCGAGCTGCGTACGAGGGGAGACCGACGGAGCACGCAGCAGTGCGTTGTGGGTGTATTATGATCTGCAAAAGAAAGGGGGAGGGGGTCTCGAAAGGACGTGGGCTGGCATGCGCCTCTCCTTGCATATATGCGCATGTATAGAAGAGCGAGTGATTCGAGCATAAACGGCCCTGCCGAGGACAAATAGACACCATAAAGTGTTGAGCGCGCGCGCGCGCGTGCGCGGACACGAGACACCGAGACGAAAGACACCCAACACGCGCGCGACTGCTTTATTGCAATCATGCACCTAAGCGAGATTCTTTGATTTAAGCGTCCTGTCGCTGATTCACTGCTCTGATTGTGAGCTTTGGCCAAAACGATAAAATACATTCCCCTGATTGATGATCCTTCCTCATTTTTCATATTCCACGCGTTTGCTCTCTGCGTTTACTATTCATTATTCAAGATTTTCAGGTATCAAAACGATTATTAAAGAATGCAAAGAGATGCGCGATGAAAGCATATCAAATGTTTTATACCCAGGCAGTTTAGCGTAATAAGGAAATGAATAAAATTACGTTATGATTATTCCACATTGTTCCAGGCTAAAAAGTGAGTAAACAGTTTAAGTTTTCGCTTTGATTCGTCGTTCTTTTGATCAATCTGAAAAACGCTTCTCTCCCCAACAAAAGAAAGGCATTATTTATGTTTTCCTGTCGAATAAAAAGGAAATATTACAATTGCAAATGTTCCGCATGCCGCTTTGCAAAGTGGATCAGTAAAAACAAGACAATGCACGCGCTTGGCTGCAAAAAGTTGGGTGCATCCAGTGTGTGTATATGCTTTTTCTAACGATCGCGTTAAAACGTTATTCAGTCGCGAAAGCGCGTGCGCGCGTGCGCGCGTCTGCGATGTTTTGCCGTTTCGTCTTGTATGGGAAGGGACACTTAGGCGCGAGATGGGAAGAAAGGATTGCGCGATGAGTGCGCGACGTGTGCCGACTGCGACTCGTCGAGAGTGCAGCCGTGCAGATTAAATCGCTCTACTGCATGAGTATATAGATGAGAAAAGGTTTCACGCTTCTTTGCGCGCGCGCGTCTACTCCATTTTATTTGTCACTCCATAAAGGAAGAGGAGCTCGTGCGAGTCTCCTGGTTTCCGGCTATGAGCCGCTGCTGAACTGTGCTATTAGCCGGTAGTCAGGTGGCAAGTCGTCGCTCGGCCAAGTATATCTATATGCAGGCCGAGTGAGATGCGCCGGGCCACCCACGCCACGCTGAAAACGGCCGGCGATCTGCCCCTCTTCCGCGCAACTATAAATTATCCCGGAATGACTGACTGGTCATCAGTGACCGGCCCCGCGAGGAGAAGAAGGGGGACAGGAGCGCGCGGAGGGCAAGTGCGTGTCGCGTTGTCCTGCGGATATATAGAGCCCGCCACGTCGGGACAAGAGTGCGCGCGCATCTTTGCCCCTTTTTTTGCGTATTCTTTTGCTCACTTAACTTATGACTGGGAAACAACCTGCGTTTAACCTAAAATTTACATACTTGCGCGAACAATGAACGTTTGCGCACGAACGCTTAATGGGGTTTTAAGATTGCCGTTATGATGGTGCTTAATAAAAAGTTAGTTTGTAAACATGATGATTTTATAGATTCGTTGTGCACTTTGTGTCGCCTTAATAATGCAGCGCTTTAGTACATTTTTAAACGATGTGTACATTGCGTATAAACAGCCCACCCATTCGCGTGGCTTTATTTATATTGCTTTTCATGATTATAGAATTTAGCTGAAATTCCTTTAATATGGTAGACGAGGCACATGTTATTAGCGTTCTTACGACTAACCTCTGAATATTTTTTATTTTAACTCTGGCAATTTTTTTTTTTTATATGTTTTGTTATATATCACAGATTTTTTGTCCGAATAAATCAAATATAGTTATTTCTGAATTCTGGAAACACAAAAAAGGTAAAAGTCATGTTTATACTTCAGTAGATAAGTGTTTGTTTAAGAAAGAGGAAATAAACGGCAAACACAGAACAAGACTAAGCTTCAGAATAACATTGGGGAGACGTGTGCTTTAGTGTGCAAAATTTACGTGCTCTGAAAGTTTACTGTCATTCCTTCCGTTGCGCTAAGAAACATCAAGACGCCACACGACAAGAGCCTTAATTTCGAGATTTAATTTCGTATTCATTGTCATGTGAGTTACAAAAATAACCATCCCCGAAGTTGACAATGAAGAATTTAGGTTAATTAAATTTCAACTGTTCAGTTCTCATGCCCCGAAGAAGTGTTCGTGCTTCGACGATATATTCAATGATTTATGAACGTTGCAGACATAAATACCTTTAAAATGTTAAAAAACATTTGCATAAACTTACATGAAAGGAATTTTAACAATCATGCTAAATTATGATTTTTATATAATAAAATGTATAATTATACTGTACGTGACAAAGTGTAGAAAAATTTAGTTAAATGTTGAAAATCAATACAAATGTTTAGTCATTAAAACAAGTTATTTAGCATATTTAATGTATGTAATCAAGAGAAATGTGAATCTCAAAACTAGTTTTCGTGCAGTTCTATAAAAGCAATATCGAAATTATATTCATCTTTAATTTATACTTAAAATTTATATAATTTAGTTTACAAAATTATACTCGAAAAAAATTTATTTTACAATCTTAAGATGCGAATCATAATACTTGCAATAAAAGTGTCGAAAGTTTTCTCACTCGTGCACGAGCTCGTTCGTGCGCATAGGTATGCATAGAAACCTGCGAACTTGGCGATCGTGCGAACGTCGGCACGAGAGCGTTTAACGGAAATCTGACGAGTTCATTAATAACTCGACGTGCTCAGTATAAGGCACGATGTACAAGACGGCAATGTTGCGCTTGGCTGGGACTTCGTCGATAATTGATTTCCTTGTATAATGATCATTTACTCGCGCTATGTTACCTGTTTTCTTCGCTGCCAACTTTTTCGATCTTTATGTGCTTCTTTCTGAACAAGAAAAAGTATTTTTTTAGTTATTAGACACTTTTTGAAGGCCGTTACCTTTATAAACTAAGCTGCCCTGTCGGATGGCGTTTCTTCACTGTTGCGCTGTAATACACTCGAATTCGCAGTTAATCAATCAATATTTTGATAGTGACGTATGCAATTAGTTTTCCTCATAAATTAAATTACTTATAATTTATGTGTGAACAAATGTTTTTAAGAAACTTTAATATTTTATAATTAAATGGTATCACGGATATACCCTAAATATTTATATATGCGTAAAAACTATTTTTAAACGTTAAAACCTTTGAAAAAATGCTACTTGGACTAAAACCGCTTGGACACACCCTTTGATCTCAACTTGACATGGCTATGCTTGGAATTCAATTGTTAACGCTTGGCGAGGGTTCATCGCGAAGGGTTGCTTTAATGAATTTATACTGGGGATTTCCCTGACTGAGTTTAACGCCAACATTGTGATGCTAAAAATTGATTCGATACGCTCTTGTAGGGGCTGACTCCGAATTCCATTCATTTAATTTTATTGAAAGATAAAATATTTATGTGTCTATTAAGTTTTAAAATGTTTAAAACGCCTTCAATGATTGAAACGTATAAATAGTATTAGTAGTTTGTAAGTTTTAATTTTGCAACGTTCGTTAATAGTAGAAATAAAACTATAATTCTAATATAGTTAATACCTACCAACAAACATATATATGTATCAAGTAGAAATAGTAAGAGGTATAGTCAGACAACTTCCATTTCTTCATTTATAGTTTAATTATATATTTTCGTATATTACATTTTTAGAGGCTTATACAAAACTTACAGTTCTTCTTTAGTTTTTCACAATATTTAAATTAGTTATTTGAAATATTTGTTATTAAAAAATTATTAATTCTTCATTCTAAAAATCAATAAAAATGAGAATAAACAAGTAAATTAAAGATACATCTATTTAATGGGATTGTCATCGCTTAGAAGTTCATTAATCCAATGCGAAAAATCATTTTGATCAGGCCGATTTTTATATAACGGCTCGCTGCGCTATAAAAGTTTCACCTGAGTCATCGCGCTCACAGGATCGACGCATTATATAGCTGCGGAGTTTGACAGTGCGGCGCTAGCGAATGAGGGAAAGAAACAGAAAAGGAAAAAATAAGGAGAAGAAAAGGAATAAGCGCAGCTGTATAATCTAGAAGAATTGCGGGCCCGTCCACCGAGTGTGCCGAGTGAGATTAGTAAATCCACATTATTAGCTTTAGTGATCCCCGAGCGAAGCGCGCGCAATGAGGCTGAGGCGATCGCCTCCAAGAGCGAGTCCTCGGGCCACAAGCGCAGTCCAAAATTCATCCGAGACTCTCTGTACGCGGAACATTCTATTTTTGAAGTATTTGGAACAGTGTAAATTGTACATGTTATGTGGTTGTTAAAGTATGCTAATGAGTGCCTATAAAGTCCATTCTTTAAAATAAGCTTTTAAATTTCAGAGAAAATTAAATTATTTAAACTATTCTTTCCTCATGTATTAACGAAAACCTGCGCTTTTTTGTGAATTGTAATAAAACATGAAAGATGCCATGCGAAATTTTTATTTTAGTATTAATTAGTCCTTTATCTTTGTGAATGAATGAATGCCAAATTCTTGATTATCTAGGCAAACTTGGACTGCTCTATAGGTAGACAAACTACAATTCGTATCTCGTCTCTGTTGCCGAACAGAAGACACAATGTGCGCAGGCTGATAGAACGTGCGAGATACTATTACTATTATAGTCGATCGTCGACCTGTGCGCCTATGCTAACGCTTTCATAGTAGCGAGTGCGCTAGAAGATGTTGACCTCTGAGCTACACACGAAAAAAAGATAAAAATTGTCGAGGATGCCCTCGAGTTATGAAAAACCAATAGTGGGTGTCGTTTTGCCTGTGAGACACGAGCCATGCTCATACAGGGGCGTACTTGTACGTGAACGCACACCCGCTTCTTTCCTTGAGCTTCTGTGTGCGTTAAGCGGCCTTTTTAATCAAACGCAGCTCATATCATCTGCCGCAGTAAAATTAATAGCGCCAGTGTTATTCCGGAGCTTGCAAGTGCGCAACCTGCTTTCCGCCCGTACACTCGGTCTCATCTCGTGCACTCAGGTACATTAGTTCTAAATGTTAAATGATAGCCTCGCATACGAGTTTACGTTTGAATTGATCACGTGCGCTGATATACAATTCGTTCCGCTTCTTGCACCCTTTGAAGCAAGAGTGCGCCTAGCTGTACTTGCAAGCTCGGGCGGACATTCAGCGATGTTCTTTTGCAGTAAAGTAAAATAGGCTGTGATTGCGAACGCGAGCGAACATTTAGTCTCGCTTCGGGGCCAAGAAGGTGCTCGGCAAACGCAAGCGCCTTCGCACGTGCGTTTTGGTCGCGAGCACAAAGAGAAATTCAGTAGCGCTCCCGGATCCTTGGGCTGCGTCTACATAGACGCAATCGGGTGCGCACTTCGACGCGCGCTTGGGTGCGCACCTATGGTGACACATAGAAATTTACTATTAATAATCACTACCCAAGGAAATATTACTACGAATGTTTTGATTTTTTACTCGATCGAGCATCATAACCTCAATTCTGATATTTGTCAACTTGTTAAATTTAAAATAGAATTAACATTGTTATAATTTTTGTATTCATTATAATATATTTGCATGTCAGTATTAGGAATTAATAATAAGTATTTCGTAACGTACGGTTTGTTTATGTAGATACATTGGAAGATTTATTAGTCTAATGGATTTTACGATTGAAAATTATTTTTTAATAAGCTGTTTGAGTTTATTATTTGTTTGTGCAATACGTTAATAAAAAAACAGAAAAGATGTAGAGTAAGGCAGACAAAACTACTGAACTTTAACTCTTCAGTAAATTTCTATGTATCACCATAGGTGCGCATCCAAGCGCGTGCCGAAGTGCGCACCCGATTGCGTCTATGTAGAAGCCCCGAAGCGAGACTAAATGTTCGCTCGCGTTCGCAATCACAGCCTATTTTACTTTACTGCAAGAGAACATCGCTGAATGTCCGCCCGAGCTTGCAAGTACAGCTAGGCGCACTCTAGCTTCAAAGGGTGCAAGAAGCGGAACGAATTGTATATCAGCGCACGTGATCAATTCAAACGTAAACTCGTATGCGAGGCTATCATTTAACATTTAGAACTAATGTACCTGAGTGCACGAGATGAGACCGAGTGTACGGGCGGAAAGCAGGTTGCGCGCTTGCAAGCTCCGGAATAACGCTGGCGCTATTAATTTTACTGCGGCAGATGATATGAGCTGCGTTTGATTAAAAAGGCCGCTTAACGCACACAGAAGCTCAAGGAAAGAAGCGGGTGGCTCGTGTCTCACAGGCAAAACGACACCCGCTATTGGTTTTTCATAACTCGAGGGCATCCTCGACAATTTTTATCTTTTTTTAGTGTGTAGCTCAGAGGTCAACATTTTCTAGCGCACTCGCTACTATGCCAAATCCTCCATCTTCGCTGCCCTCTTACACCTATATGTTGTATACATATACGCGCACACACTTCTATACGGTAGACCACCGCAATGTAAGCAAGTGGACTCGCTGACCGACGGGTTTCACTCTCGATCGCTCGGGTGCGCAGCGATCGAAGGACACGGACTGATCGAGCGTGGGCTTATTTGCATATTCTCCAGGCAACATATGTTCCGCGACATTTTTTCTCAAATAATTAAAATGCGCGTGCTGAGGCGGATTGAGACGTTAGCCGATCGACGAGATTAGCGCTCGGCTTCTCCCCGTGTCTCGCTCATATTTACCTCGGCTTTGCCAGGGATTTTTTTCTCTAATTAAAAGCGATCCACGTACACGTTTATGTAGGTGTATATGTGTAATATATAAACATTTCTAACTTATTACTTCAGTATAAATTTAATGATATTGTACATCATACGTTCTATCAAGTTTATTATCATTGACGCACATCTTTGAAGTGAACAATATAATTCATGATTTTAAATTGATAAGTAATGAAATTATTGAATTAGTCTTTTGCAAAAATACTGAATATATTTATATACATTTACTATATTAGAAAATATGCAAAAATTATGGTTTTCGCGTCATCTTGGTTAACGCTCACAATGATTTGTAATATTGTATGTCATTTTCCGATAATGACAATGACTAACAACAGTACCTCGCGATTTCTCGCATGAAAGACACAAGTATATACCTTGTAGCATATCGAAACAGCTACCTTTACAAGCGCATTTAAGATAATTATCAAAGTAAACTATCAATCAGAAAATGTATAGTCCAAAGAAGAGAAAAGTCGCGAGCGCCACGAGTGTATTATATTCATATATGTTATAGAATAATAATTGACAGGCATAATCCTCGTCAAAGGCTGATTTCAAAACAGCGCCGTTCATCGCAGAGCGCTAACATATAGAAAGGAAAGAGAGCCGAAGGAAAGTAGCTCGCGCTCGCGTCCCGGCTGCAGTCGTCTAAACGCGAGACGTGCAGTCCATCTCTTCTTGATTTTCGCGGTTAAGCTGCATGCTCCACGGCACTTCCATGATACCGCGCACTCGCATAATAATACCGCTACCAGCGCACACGCGCACGCGTACAATGTATATATGTGTGTGCGTGTGTGTGTACGTGTAACTCGCGATCCCGCCGACACTATTTATAGGAACATTATTACTTTATTACGCGTCACCTTCGCGAGTAGCTGCCGCTGATGCTTCTGCAGTCGCTCAAATCGCAGAAACGTGCGCGCAGCGAGCCATCAGCTGACGACCGACTGCTGCCGCTGCCGACACCGCCGCGTGCTTGGATCTTTACGCGAATCGAACTTTCACGAAACGCTTTTTTTCTCTAGTCGGGCTACGTCTGCTTGACTGACTTGTGGATTTAGGTGGATGCAGCGCTAGGTTTTAATTAAACTTCTGTCATCTTTGACAAATAGATGCGAGATAACATTTAATGCTATCCTCAACGAAACATCATTATTTCATATTACCTATTTATAATTTTAGGTATTTATTTCATGAATGTATACCCTGAATATAGTATACCCTGAAATTATAATTTAATTAATACGTCCCGCAAAAATAATCTAAAGATTGCAAACAGTAAATTTACGTAATATTATATTTACGATATGTTTTATTTGACAGTTATAAAGTAATGTTTCAATTGCGAAATATAAATTTAAGTATTATCACAGGTATTCCAAGTATCTCGAATTCTCGAATTGCATTGCGCTACTTTTCATTCTTAAGAGACCATTTTGCGGTAAGGTTGCTTCCTTAATATACAATTTACAATTGGCCAGCGGAAACCAAAAGGCAATGACTGTAATGCAGGTGTTGCTGAGTCGCGTGCAAAACACGTAAAGAGCTGCAATTGAACACTTAGTGGTTCATCCGGTCGTTAAGTTTGATACGGCATAATATTCGCAGCGTTTTAAATTCCATTTGAGAAAATAACTGTGTATTCAAATTTGTATAGCTATAATATATATTAGCGGTAAGTAGAAACTGTTATGACATTGTGATTTTAGATAAAATTTATACATAGATCATTATAGATAATGAAGAATTTGGATAATAAAATTTTAGCATTTCATTTTTATTATTTTTTTTTAACCATTGAGTAAATTTCATTTGATTGTATCCAATTAACATTTCAAAGTGGATATTGATTTCGCATTACACGAAAATAAGTTATGTTGATAAATATTCCGAGCTGTCAATTACATGGAAAAAAATATATGTAAGAAGCGATACTCAAGTGAGATAAAAATGTCCAACAAGATCAGTTGTCAACGTATCTTATCCTCAACGAGAGAATAACTCTGTCTCGAAGAAAAAAGATGATGAGAATGGCTTTTTATGAAAGAGTCAGACATAGTATACATTATTCGCGCGGACGCCATCGTGTTGCAAGCATCGCTGGCAGTGTGTACTTGCAAGATATGTCGTGGTCGCTCGTTGCCGCATGAGGCCGATATAACTTGCAGCGTCATTGACAGCGTCGGACAATTAGCACGGGAAAAGAGAAAGAGACAGGTGAGACACGCGGGCATACGATACGTGTCATGCCCCTTCAGTGTTGCCAGGGCGAGCGTCGCTTAATTTCGCCCCCACCTCACGACGCTCCACGTCGGCGCTCGCACGCTACTCTTATCAGCCGATCATCTCTCCGACTCGGATGCGGAGATGCGATCGAGAGAGAGAGGGGGGGGATAGAGAGAGAGAGAGAGAGAGGGAGAGAGAGGGAGAGAGAGAGAGAGAGAGACCCGGGTCCCGAGTCCTATTCATTCACGCTCTCTACTTCGGCTCGTACATCCGCGCCCGTGTGTGTATTTGTGCACACGTACGTGTGCGTGATAAATAACGACCTGTCCGTCGGAATCTTTTTTTTTTTGACTTTTAAATCGCTCGAGCGCAAAACCCGACTAGAGTTTCTCGCCTGTCAAGCATGAAAACATCCCACGAAATTATGCTTTACCGCCATTATCGACGTTCAAATCATTTTCTATGCATTTGAATATTATGAGCAAGCGCGCCAGACTGGCTTCGAGATTTAGATGCCTATTACAGGCAGGTCTTAATTAAAAATGCGATATAGATGCCTACGCTGCCTAATAATGGTTATTCAATAGTTCTTTTTTAGATTTACTATATAGTTACAAAAATATTACTACTGATCAATAAATAGATTCATATGTAGATAAGCAGATTTCTTAGATAGTCAAATTTATTTTGAATATTATGTAACTTACTTATTTAATAGATCGCGATAACAGATACACTTAAAAAAGTAAAATATACGCGAAGCAGAGGTCGACCAAGAGCCCTTGAAGAAAAAGAGGAGCAAGATGTTGGACATGTGTGCAGTCTTGAGACATAACAGTGTTAAGGTTGTCGATCGCTTTTTGTCTAACGCGACTCGCCATATATTATCGGCGTGCACTGGACTGTTCCCATTCGCAAATTTCATAATATAGCCACGGGCAATCACGAGAGCATCCACGATCGTGAGGGGCCATTAAAAGGTCATTTGCATGATCGATGTCGCTAGATCATCTGATAAACCGCATATTAAAAACACCATATAGGAAAATATTGGCTGAACATTATATGCTTTCATTTTTAATTAAATAACGGCTATTTCACTGATGTATTACGATGTAGCAAATTAATATAATAAACTAATAATAAATATTAAAAATTAGTTCTTATTTTTGTTGTTATTATTACTACTGTATTTTCGAATGAAGAACATACGTTTTTGAAATACAGTAATTAATGTATTTATTTGAAATAGTTAAACTAACACTAGTTTTAACTTAAACATTTAGGACTATAATTAAAATAAATCATGTTCAATCATAATAGGTAGCATTTTTTCTGCCAAGTTTAAAATCCAGTTATAGGTTAAGGTAAGCCATTATCTAGGTATAGTTACAGGATACATCAAGTTCTCGTTTTTTATGGCTTCTCGCTAGAGTAAGTGCGTGTCTAGATATACCATAAATGTGACCAAGCAGCTACTAAACTTGCATCTTTATTCTCGACTTGACTTTGCGCTGAGATGCAGGAATTTTTACGACTCCATCACGCGGCTGTCTGTCCTTATTTTGCCTCCTCTCACTCCGGATAAAGGCAACTGGTGCGTTAATTACGACGTTTGAATTCGCCACTCGCTCGGCCTTATTCTTATTTGGGATTGCCGTCTTCTTCAAGCTCGTTTTTTTCTTCGACAAGTCGGGAGTCGTCGAAAGGCGAATCGAAGAAAATGACTAACGCGTCGTGGTCTAATTAGTTTTTGTTAACCATTTAATTGAATCAGGGAACAAATGGTACCAAGGCTTTCTCCAACAGCGGAAGCAATTTCACGGAGAGTAAAATCATTTATGTTTTATTGATTAAAAAACTAGTCAGTTAATCAGATTATAATAATGAAAATAGTTTACTTACTAATGTACAAGAAATTAAAAACTGTACTTAAATAATCATCATTAAATATGAAAAATATGAGAAATTTTTAAGTTAATATCAACGTATAAATTCAAATAATCTAATTCCTAAGCTTTGGGAAATAATATTTGTAATTAGAGCTTTCCTTTCATTGAACAGATTATCAATCCGATAAAGTGATTGAAATATACCTGCTACATCGACATTCTGAAATGCATATAATCTAGGAGAAAAGAAATTAAGACACTCTGAAATGAAACATCGACTTCGAACTCGGACTGTCGGCTCAGCGGCAGAAAATAGCAGCGCGCTACGGAATCGGTGGCGGCGGCGGCGGCGGCGGTGGCAGCGGTCTACCCGTGTATTCCCACGATTATCTCACACAGAAGCATCTCGGCGAACAAGCGCTAACACATCAAACTATCAGCGCGGACGATCTATTCCCCGGGTCTACGCAAAGCAATAAATACGAAGATACGAAGCAGTGCAAGGAGAAGAAGTCTCAGGAGCGCTAGAATGATCGATCTTACATTCGGACAGGCAGCAGCAGCAGGTCTCTGTGTGCAAAACGCATCGAAAGAGCGCGCATAGCTGCAGCAGTTCTCGCACACACTCTCTCTTTCTCTCCATACGAACTCTACGCGCGCAGAGAGCGCGAGTCCTTGATAGAGCGATTTCGTTCGGGCCGCATCCAAGTATAGGCTGTCCGCTAACTCGAGAGAGAGAGAGAGAGAGAGAGAGAGAGAGAGAGCAAACGAGCGAAAGAAACCAGTCCGCGTGTAGTGCGCGTGCGCGCGGGTCCTGACAGTGCAAACAGACCCACAATTTTCTCGATACCCCGGTACTTAAGCAAAGTAACCGTTGGCGGTAGCGGAGAGAAAGAGAGAGAGAGATAGAGAGAGAGAGAGAGAGACGATTAGCGAGGGATCGCCCTGAAGGCGCGCCAATCGCTTTTCCAGTAAACCGACGAAAAAAGTTAGAGAGAGAGTGAGCTGCAGCAAGTTCGCGGTAAAAATACGCGAGAGCTGAACGGGAGGACGATGCCTGGAAAAAGTCTCTACACCGCCGCATCGCGTGCACTCGCCCGGCTTCACGGAGAACCGGCCAGCTGCGTCAGCTATTCGTGCCAGTGATGGGGAGCTGCTGCTGCTGCTGCTGCTGCTGCTGTTGAAGCTGCTTCTGGCTCACTCTTTGTTTCCACGTGACAAAAATCTATCATCTTTGTTTAATTCAATTTTTCTCCTTCAAGGGATACTTGCCCGATAATTAATTATCGAGAATGGTAGTAATTATGCGCGCGGCAAAAGGAAGTATTAGTGGTTGATGCTTTAATTTCGTTTACCCGCATCTCAATGTTTTCTTCTATTATTGTCTATTTATTTTAATAATGATTTACAAGTCAATTTTGGGAAATACTATTAGTCGCTGAAGTGCTGAATCATTTCGGCATCGCGGTCACATCACAATTTTAAGAAGAAATTCTTTAAACTTAAAAATTCCGTCAATTTAATTCGCCAAATTCTTTAGGCAGTAATAGACTTAATTACAAGCAGTTGCATGAAAGAATGTCTGACGATTCTTTAGTTTCGCGATATTTAATGATTGCCCTTAAAGGAATGATCAATAGCTGCCCCGTGCTGTGTAATTATCCCCGCTATTTGTTTTTTTGCAAAGATCGATAAAATCAATTTTTGCAAAAGTTCCAAAGCTACGCTGCTAAGGAAGGCTTGTCACGCTATACAGATCTCTCAGTGGATTCCAGAATATCGAGGAAGTTATAACATTATAACATTATAACATTTTCCTAATTATGTTTACAAACAACGCAATCGTCGTAATGCGCGAAGAGCGAGCGCAGAAGGTCGGGAACGGCGTACCACCCACAAAATCGGAAGTCGCACGATTCGATAAAGTCTATTTTAAACGTGGCCTGCGTATACACAGAGCGAGCAATTCGCTCGAGCCATACACGCCTGCAATCTATAAGCCGTTTCGCAGCCTGCAGCCGAGTAGGCTCCAGCCCCTCGCTTATATAGCCACATATAAGCGAGTGTATATACATACTCGGAACGATCTCTCATATTTCGAATGACTTCGGCGTAGCTGTATAGCGGCGCAGCGCTCCGCGAGCTCTCCTGACTTTCGTCTCAATTAGCGCGCTCGCGTACAACAGCGGCACAGCGGTCGCCGCCTGCAGAGACAAGTATAAGAGTCCGGGAATCGGCCGCTTTCCAGGTTCCTGCATTGCAGTGCTGCGGCTTCCAGTCCACGACGCCACGTGCTTCTGCCCCACCACTCACCCACCGGACGCGGTGCTCTTTTGACTTTTCTGCAGCTCGGATCCCAACGAGCCGGCTGCATGCGGACGGATGAGCATGATGCATAGCACCACTGCAGACAGAAAGAGAGTATAAAGATCTCGCCTGGATGCTCACGCCCGTAATATCGCACCCGCAATTTTTAATGACGCGATCGACTTATCAATCGCTCCCACTGTTTTCTAACTCGCCAAACTCCTGCACTCGTGGCACTTCTTATTTCAGGCTAATCGCGCGACTTGTGACCGCCTGACCGACACTCTGATGTGTACGTGCTGCTGTCTGCCCTGTGTGTAAGAGCAGTGACGCTTTCTCCGGCAGATACTGCCGCAAATTTTTCTCTCCTCTACGGCGCACGCTGCCCCCGAGCATGTGGGTTTTGCCTCTGGGTGATTAGACAACGCTCAAGAGTCATCGCCACTTTCTTGATTCGTCGTCAAGCGTTGCTGCTGACTTCCGCGAGACTCATTAGACGACTTTTCTCTCGTTCTCTCCGTCTCCCTCTCTCGCGTGCAATTGAAACGCTTTGCAGCTCGTTACGCACCACACTCGCCAGACAAATTTCACGACAAACACGCTTAAGAAAAAGCTCCTTACCTCGTGCCTTCGATATATATATATATGTAGATACTAATTTATTGCACTTAGATAGCGATTATATTACGTAAAGCCAATGTAATCATTTTATAATTTGAATTATTAGAATACGGTATCAACAAGCAGAGTATCGAGTGATTGAGAAATAGACTTTAACGAGATTTTGGTAGATATTTTTATAGTATCCTAGAAATGAAGACTGACTGGTTAAAACGTCGAATGCTGTCCCATTTTTAAAAAGAAGGCTACAGTATCAAAAACATTAATTTAATAAAAAATGACACGTATAATTAGCCGTAAATCCATGTTTGTTTATTGTATAAATAACTTAGGAACATATAATTTTAGAGATATTACATATCCACGAATTATGTCGTTCAAATGCTATGATCAATTTCAATTCATGCTAACTATTGCACTTAAAATCAGCTGTTTAAAAGAAAATTAAATAAATTTAATATTTTTATCAGTGTATCGAAATCTGTTTACTAAAAACCTGATACTCTCATGGTAAAAAGGATAGCCCGACAGCCAGTTCGATAGCCCGTCATAAAACAAACGTTTAACAATCGGTGTTACATGTATATAATCGGTTATTACCCAAATCGACTCCTAAAACTTCTTTCTCTTCAAAAATATCTTTTTGTTTCAAAGATTAATTATAATGATATAATAGTATGTATTAAAGTATGGTCGTTGTATTAAAAAATCACACTAAAAGCTAATGGCAAAATGTAACTTGAGCTCAGGTATTTCGCGAGGGTACTGTTTATGAAGTATAAACAAAAAATGACTATGGTCGTAAAACGTGAACATCTATATAATAAAATTCTATTTCTAATTTCTAATTGTTGTGAATTAAATTACGCAGTTCTGTAATTAAGTTCTAAAAAAACTTTTTTTGTCAATGTGCGCTAGTTGAACGGCCGAATAAATGTGGCATTAGAGACATAATTGACTGTTATGCTGTGAAGCACACACAAGACGGAAGAAACGGCAATAAACTTCTAATTGGTAGGTCAAGCTCTAGTTCAATAAATGGTCTTACGCTATTTATAAGAATTTATGTTGCTCCTACTTTTTAATGATGATTACACGTTTGTGTAAAAAATATTGAATTAGTGGACATACAGGAAATATGACTTCAATATATTAAAAATTGAAAAAATGAAAGTTTCCATATAACAATGACACAAGGTGCGATAAATCTTTCCCATTATATATGGTATTACATTAAATAAATCTTCTGACAGAACACGTATAGAATATATAAGCATTTACACACACGAAAACTTATCAATATCCTTCACGCTTTATTAGATCGTAATTTTAGATCGCAATTCTCAAATTGCACTTGTAATATTCGCGCACGATTAAGCGATAAATTAAGCTGAAAAGAGTGCATTGTAGTCGAGAGCTGGTAAATTTGCCAGCACGTAAAACGATAGAAATCGCTTGAGCGCTTGCTCGCGGCGCATTGAATTGGATTTATTACTCGCGCGCCTGATTTCTCGCGCTTCGCGCACAAAACGTCCCGGCAGAGCGAGGCGCGTCTTTGCATGTCCCGAAAGAAAGAGAGAAGGCGCACGCGCGAGCGGAGGTGTTCATCACGCGAGTATATAGTCGCGGGAGCACACGCGGCATCGCTCGGGCGCATAAGTTACGGCTGCGGTGCGCGGGGCAAAAATGTCTGCAGTGCGGTGTGCATCGCTCGCTCGCGGTCTCGGCTGCGCGCGCGCGTAAGGAGAAGCGTTTAATCAGCGGCTTTCTTTGACCCATCGCCGGGTAGTTGCCGACCGCAAGATCATCCGTGAGCCGGGGCGCTGCTGCTGCTGCTGCTGCTGTTATTTTGCTATTCCCTTTTCATGACGATTTAGGCCTTAACTTGTGATTCTCGCCGAACCGCGCCGCACACCGTCTGTGCTCTCGGGAGCCATCTGCCTCAACACAACGCGCGCTCGCTCTTTCCAACTCCTTTTCAGATTCATTTTGTGGTTTTCTTTTATTTATATGATTTATTCATTTATCTTAATGAATCATGCGAGCGCGCCGCGCGGTGTGTCGTAAGTGCTACATTACGAATGCCTCTATAAAAGGATAAGCTTGTATATAGAGATAGATACGAGCGAAGAAACATTAGCAATTAGGTAGCATTTTTTCAGGAAGAAAAATGATTGAAGTAACGTGTATGCTTCTTAAATATAAGCAATACTTAAAAACACGTAATAACATGCAAAATAATTAATTTACTACTTTTGCATCGCTAAATGAAAACGTATTGCTTTTGACAATTAATTCAATAAAGAAGACTGTCATTGATTTACAATGAGACTTTAATCTGCAAAGTCATAGTGAGTATGAATATTTAACAATGTTTTCTTCATATATGTACAAACCCACCAAAATCACACAATTTCCTGCGCATATGCAATTCAAATCGATATAAAAATGCTTATAAAAATGCTTATAAAAATGCTTATAAAAATGCTTATAAAAATGCTTATAAAAATGCTTGTGCTTCACACGATAAGTGTAGAACGCGCGTTTCACATCACTGATTTGAAAGTTCACTAAACATCGTACACAAGAAACACATCTGCGAAGAGCTTGAAAAGCCAAGCGATCCAAAAATAAGGTAAAAAAAGGAGTAGTGCCTAATACAGCGCGCTTCATGCTTGCTAATTCGTCGTCTATCCCCGTTCCCCGTCGCAGCTTAGCCGGTCGGCAGTAATAGATCGAGAATAGCGGGCTCGCGCGATCATTAACGTCTTAAAATGAGTGAAGGGTCCGCGGCGGCGCTGATCTCTCCTCGTATATGGGCGAGTCCGGCCGTGAGCGTTAACTCGAAGCCCGATGCCGTACGCGCGCACTGTCTCGCTCCCACACGCACGCTGCACAGCACGGTATATAGGTATACCTATATTATTATATATAACGCACGCATTCCGTCGCTCGCGCAGTGTCCGTGGGCCGCGAGAGCTTGGACTAATAGCAGTAAGCACGGGCACCAGCGCGGCAGCGGAATTTGCGCGTGCCCGCCTAGATTGAGAGATATTCCGCTCCGCGCGCAGAGTGAAGGAGAGCGAGAAAGAGCGAAAATATGCGCGTGTCGAGGTAGAGGGCGCGTGCACGAGTGTTGCCGTTGCGCAGAGCGAGACTCGGAAAGAGACTGGAGCAGCGGCGGACTGGGCCGAGCGAGCGAGACGGAGCTATGATGCGTGGCGCGGGTGGTGGGAGCAAGCAGCAGCGAGCAGCGAGCAGCGAGCAGCGAGCAGCGAGACCGCGAGCGCGCGGAGCGTTTTTCTGGTGGGGGCAGGCCGCTGCGTGCGGTCCCTTCCTCGACGGACCACCCAAGTCGACGGCGGCGCAGCGCGGCTCGCCTGCGTATATACACCGTGCCCACACGACCACGCGCGCTCTATACTCGCTGTCTTTCTCGCTTGTTCGCGAAAGCACCCAAGTGCGGATCGCGAGAGAGAGAGTGCTCGCGGGAGACAGACGGAGATAGAGAGGCTACGCGCTGCACTCGGGATGCGCCCGGCCGGCAAGGACCACCGAACTCGGATTATATTTTGTCGTATTGGAGCGACGAGCATTATCGATCACTTTATTCAAGCCGGACTGCACATTATGCGTGAATGTGCCGAGTATTACCCCCTTGTTTCTTCTCTTTTGTCGCTTCGCTTCTTGCTGCTGCTGCTGTTGCTGCTGCTGTACTGGTGCTCTTCTTCTTTCTCATCTCCTTCTTATTCTTCATCTTCTCTCTCTCTCTCTCTCTCTCTCTCTCTCTCTCTCTCTCTCTCTCTCTCTCTCTCTGCGAGCTGTGCATTAGGAGAGCGCCGCTCAATTGCACTCGAACTGCTACTCCTTATTATCTCATTGAACCAGTAGCATTCATAATCGATTCTTTTTTATTGCGTTTACATACACGCTTTTTATATACTTAAGGTTAACAATTTAAATTTACACAATTTTTCTATAAAAAAAAAAGAAAACAAAAATTTGTGTAAAAAATAGTATTTTATAAGTAATTTATATAATATCCAATTTTATTTTGGCCAAAAAAAATTATATTCTCATTATTAAGTTTCGTAGAGTTTAAAAATAAACAATTGAACAAATTTTTGTTTACTTTTTGACTAATTTCTTTTTTTTTATTGAAAGTAAGTAATGTTTGGTTAAAATCTAAAAGTAACTTAATCTGAACAAAGATCTGGTAAAGTTCTTATTTTTACTGAGAACTAATGCAATTACCTTTATAATGTTAAGAGTAATGAATATAAGCACCTTACATTTTGAGACAAATTTTGCTGTATATACTATACTATTATAATATTAGTAAAATAATAATTTCCTAGATGAAAATATTTGAATGAACACATATTTACGGTTTTTTGAGGCATTTTTGTACTTTAATAATAAGTAAAAAAATGGCATTGATATTGAATTGAATGTCAGCATGAAACTCGCACCATCACTCTCACATAGTACTTGTGGTTCACAGTAATAAATAACCTATGTAATAATCGTGTAAGTAACTCAACAACAGTTGAGTTACAAAAATATCCTAACAGTACTTTATTTCCATTAAAAAACTTTCTTGCCAAGCAGAAAACAGCCATGCTCGTTTATAGCACAAGAAAACTACAATAAAGTTGAGTACAATGCAAACGTCAGTCGCGCTAGCGCAACAAGCCGACGAGCGAACGTTCCGCGCGCGTGCGAAACTCGAAAAGCCGAAGCGTTACTTCGACCTCCGGCGATGAAGTATCGCAGACGAGAGTTCAGGGGTCGACGGTGTAAAATTCGCGTGTTACTACCGGCACTTTGGGCTGCAGCGTGCTCGCAGTCTCTCGCTCTTGGCGTGGTATAAAGTCGCCGTAACACCTGTTAAGCCCCGCCGCGAGATAAAGAGGGAGAGAGCGAGCGAGCGAGCGAACGTTGCAGCCCCGTATGGCATAATTCAAATCGTTTGCCAACGCTGCGGTAGATTGATTTACTATCGGCATTCTTTCTTTCTGTCTTGACTGCAGTTTTCTTTCGATGCTCTCGGGCGCGGACCTATAGTCCTATAGTTGCTGCGTGCATGCGTGAGGTACGTCGATTTCGAAGTCGAAGGTATGCGAAGAGGAGGATCGCTCTTAAGATTTGTTTGGTAAAACAATAACTCTTAACTAACATAAAATTAAAAATATAATTTTTTAAATTCTGAAAACAAACTGACGGAAAAATAGTTTTTAAATATTGATTTAATCTTGACTTTTTTACCTAAAGTCAGAAGAACAAACACTGTGAATTTTAGAAAAAGAAACAGGAAGTGGTACTAATAAAATTATAATAATCCAATATTGATTCTTGTAAGAAAAACAAGAGGCTGAAAAGAGAAACTAAGTGCCGTTTCGATAAGACACTTTCATCGAGTCCCTACATTCATTATTCATGAAATTTCCACTCACTCTTCATTATCAGATGGCGTATATAACACATACAAATGCAGACACATGCGCGTATCGAGTTCATCCGTATTAATTCGTCGTCATAATCGAGTATATGGTATAGGACGGCTTCGTTTAAATAACTCGTTCACTAACGACGCGAAGCGAGCAGCAGTTCGAGCGCGCGGTGGGGCGATTCGTTCAAGGCGAGCGCAGCTCGCGTCGTATCGTGTTCGGTAATGATTTTAAACGAGAAGAAAACACCTTCATTACCTCGACTGCCACAAAGCTATGCAAAAAGAGACAAGGGAAAAATGCTAATTATATGACATTCAGACAGAGTGTGCAAAACATAAACCTTGACGTACTGAAAAATCTCAACACTCGAAAAATGGATAAGTAAATAAATGAAGAAAACATGTACTCATATTTATACATTGTATGTTTCGAAAGTATGCGAACTTTGAAAAATCCTTTCATCTGTACCACCGTTTTATAAAATGTGTCAATCTTTACAAACACATTATCAAGTTTCCTCGAAAAGTCATGAATGACATTATTGAAGGATATTCGATCAATGTCTGCTTATTATTTTAAAATGATTTATATTTATTTTACAATTAAATCAATAATTTGACATGGGTCATTCAGTAATATTTTGAGCACTTAGCTAAATTAGATGTTATTAAAGCAGTACGAGATTCGAATTCAGTTGAATGTCGAAATTACGTTCAATTTTCGCATTTATCTGTAAATGAGACGCAGTCTTATTTACGGAATCAAATTACCTCAATTCAATTATGGATAGGTAAAAATCAAGTCGCGAAGTATTGCTAAAAACTCCACTTTGATTCAAGCGATCGCGTGCAGATAATATCACTGCTACGCAAAAGTTCGGATATTTTCAGGCTATATTATGATGTATATATGTAGGCATGTAATGTGCAAATACAACATGATATGAATAAAGAAACATAATTTATGCATCATAAGTACTTTCTTTGAATATAAAACTATTATATAATTAAAAAGTTTCATAAGAAATTTTGTCTATCTTATTGTCTATCGTACTTGCTCTGAAAATTTAAATACACTTAATTTTAATATCATTACGACTAACAGCAAAGGCACAGTGTTAACTTATATAAAACAAATGACTTGTAGGATAATTTGTACAAACATCAGGGTATTTAATAAACATCAGCACATATACTGTCCGACTAAGTATAAAAGTACTGACATAAAGACGGTGCAGGAAGAGAAGCAAGCGAGCGAGCGAGCGAGCGAGCAAAAGGGAGATAAAAAAAGGAACGCGAGCCGCGCGCTTGCACAGCACGTCAAAGGTTGAGAGCGCGCGCACTCGCGCCGGAAGAACTGACATCGATGATGCATCGCCGGAGCGCGAGTGCACTGCCGCTCATTATTGCAATTAACATGCTAATCTTGGGGGCAGGCCTAATGAATATGGAAACGAATAGCGGCGATTTCGAAGCCGAACGCGCACGCCCCCCATAAAACTTACTTCTTTACGAAGACACTGCTCGCGCACGCTGCTATATGCGCTCGATCGACGGTCTTACGGCTTTATCCCGACTGTAGTCGTCGAAGCGCGTGTTTGGCATTTCGTGTGCAAAACATTGTTAGTATCGGGACAGACGCGAGTTTTGCATCATCCGGTGAAAAAGTAAGAGCTAGTGGATAATGAATGGATCCAACGTTCGATTACCGTCATCGGTCTCAATTGCATCTTTCCTTTTAACCTTGCTTTGTAACGCTGGCTTAGGGTCAAAGTTCTGTTTTACTTAGGTCGTTGAATGTGTCGTATAGGTGGGATGAAGGATGTTTAGAGAAAAAAAATATTAATCATTTCTGTCTAATACAAGTGTATGTATACGGCCATACATTAAAGTTAAGACAGCAAGGTAATCAAACTGCAATTTAAAAATAATCTACCAAAGTATAAAATACCTTTTGACATCTTTAATTTGGATCTTCTTACGCGCAGCTTTTTTCGTTCGCGATCTAATTAAAATTCGTCACGCGTACACAGGCGAGCCGCTAAAGTTGATTGGTGAACACCCAGTTCCATATGTAATTACCACGAAAACGAACAAATTTGACTCACTAAAGGATGCGGCTCTTTTCTCTCCATTTTCTTCTCTTTCAGCTCTGCCTTCACGTTTCTTTTCATTCGCTTCTTTTTTCTCTCCCGTTGCGGTGCGGCTGCCGCGCGCACGCTCGCCGCTCGGCTTTTTACGTTGCTGCACGTATACCCTGCTCATCGAATTGCCGCTTTACGTATATATATATATATATATATATATATATATATATATATATATATATATATATATATATATATCGAGTCACAAGCAAGATGCCCGCTAACGCTGTAAAGACTTCTCTTTCTCCCGATTTCGCGCTCGTAAACATAACTACCAGTTCTTATGGGACCAGGTGTGAACATGACAAAAATATCGACGGCCGATTTTCGACGCACGATTGCCCATGAAATACACAATTTCTTCCGACTTCTTAAGTAAATCATTTTTTTAACGTAGCTATGGAATTCTCGGAATTCTCATCAATAAAATTAGAGGTACACTCGACGGAATAAACATCTGATCGAGATTGTTTCAATTGTATTAAGTCTTCTAATGAGATTAGCAAAATCGAGAATTCAATCCACCAAAATTACAGTATTTCAAAAAAAAATTTAACAAATTCAATGAGATATTATTTATTACAGTATTAGAATTTATGTAAATCAGCGATGTTTCTAATGCAAATTAATTTTTCTTTAATTATGAATGACACGTATTTCAATCATACTTTTCTCTTCATGATTTCATAATCGCAAATAAAATAAAAAGTAATTACAGCTGTAAACGATAAACAGGTCTTACTATACTATTTTCTTTTCCAGAAATATGCATTAATGCATGAGATAATCAATTTTCTGGTTACGATCGTGTAAATTATTAACATTGTGTAATTAAGCGATATCCATCTTGTCGTGATGAAACGCTAAAATTATAGTACTATAGCTATAGTTGACAGTTATACCGGTACTTTAACTTGAAAAATGTGACAAAGTATAAACGTTATAAATAATGTGTATATTTATAATAGCTATGTTTAAAATATTTCCAGTGCAAACCCTGAATACATTTCGAATACAAATATTATCAATTTTTTATCATTGTATTTAGATTTGTTATTAATTTTTTGCTATATTCCGGAATCTACAAATGCATACGATTAGTTATAAACATACAAAAATTCGATACAACAAATGTAACTCGTTATAAAAAGAAGAATGAGTGCTGTTCTCCGATCTTTCGGTTAATATCGCAAAATTCAAATGCCGTAATTTATAGGCCGTTTGAAGTAAACGACGAGTCGGTGCTATCCCCTGAATTATGGCTCCCTTAACTAGACTTGAGTTACGACGAAATGCGCGGAGCTGCGCGGCGCAACTCGTCCTTCGAACTTTCTGACTCTTTGACTTGTCTTCATTCTCCTACTAACGCGCGCATCTCTGCCCGTTTCTTGCCTTTTTTTCGTCGCGAAAGGGGCCGCAGCTCCCGACACCTCGAGAGCACCCCGCGTGCTGTGTAGCCAGCGCTAGCTATATGTACCTATACAATATACCCACACACACACACACACTGCTCCAGTCGAACAGAGAGATGCGTGACGCGCGACACTTCATTTTCTCACACGAATTATATATGCACTTTCGAGTGCACTTTATCACAAACATTATTTTATTTAACGTACTTTTTTTTAGCTACTTATATATACAAACAAAGATAGATTTTTTTTAACGTCGCCATGTTTGTGCTTCCATGTGGTGCTAATCGACGACTGGGGTCTGTGGTGTGTTTGTACACAAAGCACATGTAATTTTTACAGAGGTGCTTGTATCAATCGGCAGAGACTAGGATTCGAACCCGGGTCACCGGCGTGGGAATCCGACACTCTACCGACTGAGCCGCCGCAGGCCCCTACACGCAGCTTTTAAACTTGGATTTTCTAATTGTTGATGAATTGAATCAATCATTTTTATGAGGTCATCGGTATTTTTTCCCAAAAAGAAGTAAATTCGTTGTAGTTTAGAACAAAATTATTTCCAGGATCATCAATGATTTGCTTGAAAGGTAATAATTTTTCTTCTGTAGTTTGAGATATTTCATCAGTTTTGTTTTTTCCTGAGTCTTTATTTTTATTCTCTTTTTTTCGTTTGCGTGTTTAGGCTTAATAAAATCCTCCTGTTTTACGTCTAGTGTACTCTTGAGATATCGGTACATTAGTAGAAACGTTAAAATTTTCTTCTAGATCGTTCTTATTACTATATAATTGTGTATTTGTTTACATATATAATTGTCTACTTTGTTTACATAAGAAGCAACGTGTTAAATCAGTACTCAGAAAGATCCAATAGGTAGTATTCTCATAACAAATTTGTAGCGATTCTGGTAATTCCTTTTCGTCTCCCTCTTTAATGTACACTTGTGGACGGAAAGAGAGTATATGAGAGCGTCCGGGCTTATTTAGTCCGGCTCTAATATAATACATTTGAGAAACTAGTGTTATACCTTTTTCTTAAAGCGTCAATGACAACTTCATGAGGGACAAATGGAAACACATTAGAGATAACAACACGTTTATTTTTTTCTATTAATGGTCTAATGTATAGTGACTGTTCCTTGATTTGCACAGTTTTATTGATTACTTTTTCAACGATTAATTTATTAGCAAGAGAGATACTGACCCTTCGTCCCGATATTTTAGAAATAAACTTGATATTATTAGTGTCGATAACCTTTTCAAGACCATGATATAGTCATCAATTGAAAAACCTTCTACGGAGTCGATAATAATTGCCTCTTCTTTTCTTGGAACCATTACGTTGGCGTATGTTTTACTGTTGGATACTTGGGTATTACTTTGACTTTCCTGGCCCCTGCTACCAGATGCCATGGTTGACTGCAGCATTTCAAGCTGCAGAAGCAGCTTGATAGCTCAAAACACACACGAAAACTCTACACAGCTGTTGGCTGCAAGATTTCTGCGTGTATTATAAGAATATAACTCGTTGTCGAAAATTGATCATACTTTAAATTTATTGACTGTCAACACTCGCGGCGAAACACGTCTGCTCGCTACCATGCCTCACTACATATTTTTATTTCTAAATAAATAATTAATCAATTCCAAATGATCAAGACGTAAAAAGAAATTCCGTGTAAACACTCGACATAAACGAGCTGTGAATTTGGTAAATCTGAACCGTTCCAGCTTAGGACATTGTCTGGCGATAAGCTCGAAAATAAAGGAAGAAAAATCGAGTCGACGACGTAAATAGCCACTTCGATCGGTCATCGCGCTCGTTTTCTGAAAATATGGTTAATGCGTAGGTGCGGCGCGGGAGTCGTGTCGTCGGGTCCCCGATCTCCCCGTATAAGCCAGAAAAGGTGAGCGGCCGAACTAGTAGGTAGTCGCAGCTATCTCTTCCGGGTACGCTACACGGGCTCTCTGCGGTGGCGGCGGTGGCGGTGACGCCGAATCTTCGGAATCCTCGTCGCAGCAGCATACCAAGAGCGCGACAAGCGCCTACTACCACTTGGCTACCGGACTCTCTCTCTCTCTCTCTCTCTCTCTCTCTCTCTCTCTCTCTCTCTCTCTCTCTCTCTCTCTCTCTCCGCGCTCTATAGCGCCCCGTTCGATATTTTCCCCGGCCTGTGTGCTCGCGCGTAGTCTGTACGTTGAACCGAGAGCACCAAGAGGGCTATCCGCCACGGAGCGCGGCTGCTATTACCAACGGTTCGTGTATATACATGTATAGAGCCATAGAGCGACAAAAAATGAAGTCTACCGCTTCTCCGCTGCATTATTGATCGGCACGATTTTACTCAACATAATTATTGTGAGTTTATCTTTATGATGATACGATTAAAGTGGAATAAAGTGTTTTTCTTTTATATGTTTCTTATTTCTTTAATATCGATCCTGTAACAATTTTCTCCACAATTTTACCGTATTCATGTCAGCTTAACAACTTAACAATTTTATTCTACTGTTAAAAATATATTGATAAATTTTTTCAAAACACAACTAAACCAACATATTATACGTACACCTATGTATACCCGAAGGCAAAACTGTATTTCCGAATGTTTGCTTTCGACGGTCATTAAGCGGCACATTCGGAAAAAAAGTTTTTCCCTCAGGTCTACACTCGAGGGCACTTTCCATTGTCGCGAATGTTTTTCAATGTTTTGAAATGGCCCAAGGTATGATTTCGTTTTTTGAGTCTTCGAACTAGAGGATTTCAAATATTTGAAAAACAAAAATGCTTTAGAAGCACATATTACATCACGGGCATGGAAAGTGTTCTTTACTTCTTCAATCTTCATCAATAGTTTATTGCCATTACCAATTAAAATTATACAAATGATTATATTATACGTTTCTGCAGGTACATTAAATAAATTATTGAAGCCACACAATTAAAAACAGGCATTTGATTCTTTGCTAGTTGAGTTATATACAATGTATATCGCACTGTACATTAGCAGTCTGGTGTACGAGAACAAGAATTTGAAATTACACAGTACAGCGAGCGCTTCCTAACTGCGTGGCGCGCGGCTATAAAACTCGCGCCATTTTTTCTCTCTCACAAGCCGAGAATAAGATATAGTCCATATGTCATCACCTGCGAAGCCGGGCCGCGGGGTTCCACCCATTTCCTGACCGGAAACAATGAGCCCACACGTTCTCGCTGCATCATCTGTGCGAGCAAGCGGCGGCTCGACTCCTCGAGCCCCGCTGAAATTCCTGTCATCTGGCCTTCTTTGTATGGGAACACCTCGTCGCACTAAGAAGATGCATGCAAACAAAGTAACAGAATAAAAACGAAGAAAGGGGGTGGGGGGCGGAAGAGCTGCTCGAGTGGCCGGCGCTCGCGCACGTATACATAATGTAACCACAGCTATTTCATTCACTTAAGTCTGACCTCGTTTTCTTTCGACTCGGTCTAAGGAACTGAAGAGGTGTGGCGGAGACTCACTTTGCGCGTACACCGCACTTTTGTCTTCCTCGAGCGGGGATACGTGTATTATCAACCTGCAGACAAAGTCGACTGCTTTTCAATGTAGTGGGTTATAATTTTATGAGTTGCACGCTTAGAATCATGCAATGAGTTCTCCTGTTCTTGGTCGTTTCTGCTTATCTAAAATAGCATTTCGATTAGTGTTCGATATACATTATCATTTTATTACAAAATATTATTATAGCTCAATCAGTTGTGCATTTTGAATCATGCAGAAGCATTCTTTTGATGAAAACTGTATGTTATAGGTTTATGTGAGTTTTATTTTATCTATATTTTTCTCTTTTGCGCGAACGCAATTTAAATAAAATAATTATTTTCCATACGATGGAAATATTTTGCAGGCTTTTCTAGAAAAATACATAATAATTTTTACTAAGTAATCTTTCTTCACGTATTATTATTTTTACACAGTAAAAATAAGTTGTGCATAAACGAAAAAGATTTATTCTCAATAAGTTCACACAAACATGGTCATAAATATAAAATTTAATTACAATTTATTCAATTTCTTTATGTATTCCTCTTATGGTATACTCGATACATTAATTACAGAATTCTCCAGTGACTTTTTTCCGTGAATGCTCTAGAAGCTATTTGTACGTGCTTAATAATCGTTATAATAACAATTGGTACACCATAATCACAGAAGATTGGAACCGCATAATGGCAGAATTCTCAATTTCAAAGACAAAGTATATTAATGCCACGACTCTAGTGTATACAATGAGACTCTTGAAAAGCAAAGCAAATATTCCCTTTATACCGCATTAACATACAATTTAACAAATTAAAATGAGCATCGATCCTGGTAACTAAGTAACCATCAGTCATTAACGTATACTTAGAACGTTTTCCAGAATTATTCATAATACACTTCTATTATATAATTATTAACCATTTTCATAGAAATTTTGTACAATTAGTATTGATATAAAATTTTTTAGTAAAATGTAAATTTACTTAATATAGTAAAATAACAGAATTGAGAAAGTAATAACTTAGAGTATCATAAAACGTTTGTTAAAATAGTTCACATTAATAGCTGCTGTTAACATTGTTTAAATAATAAATAAATAAATATTTTTATTGTTATATTTTATTGTATGTCTGCTATAATTTAGCGTACCTACAAGTCGCTTGCAGAGTTTTCCCTGTGAATGAAGATGCACTTGTGAAAAGGCCTACCACCGCGATTCTAATTGCACGTTTCCTCTCGGAGCGCGTTAAAACAGGAAGAGTGTAATTAAACTTTTTGTAGAACGCTTTGACGACTCTGCATCGATAAAATCGTCGTTCCGACTTGATTAATGCATTCCTGTGCAAGATGTCAGACGACGGAGTAAAGCGTCGATCGTAAATATGCCGTTTTTCACGTACGACCGCTCACTATAAACATGAATGCAGAACAATTTCGCTCTAGTTCTTACGATAACATGTGATGTTAGTTTCAGTTACGTTGTGTATATTTGCAAAAACATTTTATTATCATTAGATTAGATATTAACATTAGTAATTCAAGTTTCAAAATAATAACTGCGTTTCAATACATTTTAAATATTATATAATTATAAAACTGAATATCCCGTGAAACAATAAAAAATTTTAAGTATAAATATTTAATAGTACATTATGTAACAAGGGCGAAGAGTAGAATATTTTTCACGCGGTTGAGTTTACTGCCCTCGCTTCATTTCGCTCGGTCGGACAGTATCACCCGAGGGAAAAATCGACTTTTTTCTCGAGTTACATATAGTACTTTATGCCCATCTCAACTGTGGCCACTTTTTGACTTGAAAAGCAGGACTAATAGACTCATTGTTAAAAATATATGATTGAAACTTCAATAAAATGTAATTGAAGTTTTTTCCATGCAGGTAATTGAAAAATTGAGTTACATTTCTACTGAAAATTCAAGAATGAGTTATTGAAAATTCATGAATGATTATTGAAAATTCAAGAACTGAATTGAATTTTCAATAGCATTCTGCACCACAAAAATTAAATATTATAAAACTTGCATAAAAGTACTTTTATACATCAATAGTTTTTCAAATGATTAAATTAACACATACTTCCAATCTTATTATAGGTACTTAAGATAGATTTATTCAAACAGATAAATATAAGGAGGATTCGAGCCTACTTAATTTTGTTATTAATAATAGAAAGTATTAATGGTAGAAAAAGAGTATAAAATGTAATCGGCTATTTGATATTGTTTTTATGCTAGTGAAAATTTTATAAGTTTTTTGAGTTACATGTACTTGAATTTACTTAGCAATGCATGCCGAATCATAAATTCAATAAAATGTTACTGAATTTGGTTTTCATTTACTAAAAGTTGAATTTTCAAATACAATTTGTAATTGAATTTTCAAGCAATTTTTAACAGTGCTGTTAAAAGAGAATATTGTTAAAACAATCGAAAATCAGGGTTATTGGTAGAACTTGATGAAATAAAGGAATTTGGACTAGTTTCTAGTGAAGTCACTTTTTTCCCGATAATCATTTTTGCAGGAAAAAAGTGTAATTTTGGTCTCGCTTTTCAGGAAAAAAAATGGCCATTTTCGTTCAGATGGGCATAAAATGTATTTATTATCTACTCCAGAATTCAACTATTTATCGTGTTGCTTTGCAGTAGATACATGCAGTTTAGTCAAACACTGTTAAACCACATAATCTCAATGTACAATAACAAATAAGATTTTGTTTTTGAAACCATTGTTCATAAATATATTGATCAGCAGGTGAGTTGAAATCTAAGCAAAAAAATATAAATCCAAGTTTGAGTATTATACGAGAAAAGCAAAATCATGGTGTATGTCTACAAGACCAGGGGAAAAAGAGCAAAAGCTCGTCGGTGCTCACGCACGTCTGTGCGCTCTTGCATGCTACTACTTCGAAGCTATAGCGAGGGACGCACGATTGTGGAAGTGAACTCGGTCACAAGCACGGCCATGCCGAGTAACTCGAGCACGCGCTAAGCGCGCTGGATGACCATAAATGCGCACTGCCAATTGCCTTTTGCACGTTCTCGCTCTCGCTTATAATACCCCCACGAACTCCTAACTCCCTTGCACCATACCTATATATACCTCTATACCTGTGCTCTCTCCGTACCTTGAAAATTATTATGCGTCCAACATTGCAGTTTGCGATATGCTCAACGTCGCGGCTTTATGGACCGTGAAACGCTAATTATTTCGTGTAACTTTGCAGCCCGCTCGTGCATCTCATCTCCTGACTGCGATCTTCCTGCGCGCTTATAAGACCGTCGCTGGGGCATTAGACCTTTAATAGTGGCTAATTAATGAGTAAATGAAATAATGTGTTCATTGTCGAAAAAAAGTAAGCTCGTACACCGTAGCACGGCGCTACTACCTATAAGGCAAAACCCGAGCTCTATAACGAAGCTCTTTTTTCCAGCTCCCCTGTCAAGTTGATTTATATAATTAATATATGAACGAATGAATAATACTGCTTGAAGATACATTGTTACTATAACACCCATAATGAATACTAAGCAAGTTTCTAATGATTTATTTGTTCTTTCCGTTGCAGGTGAGTACCACACGCTTATCATGATTCTTTGAACACGATGTACTAGGTAAGTCGATTATGTCCATCGTACCATGAAATAAAGGAAACTTATTGAAACACGCCTTTCGTGACAGCGAGATAACATTTCACACATGTGTGCCAAAAATCCGTACACGATGTGGGCAGTAAAAGCGCGCGATTCGAGAACACAGCGGGGAAATTTCCTGACGACGACAAGCGAAGCATTTGATCAAATATGTACAGAGAAGAATTTTGGAATTCCAAGAATACCAAGGGACCACGCAACATTAGCTCACCTCGGGGGAGCTTCGCGCTATATCGACTTATTTCTGGGCGCATTGCGAAGTGCAAGAGAAACGAGTCGACTTGATTCAAATAGCTGCCCGTCACTCATTCTGCATCCACGTGAAACGCGTTCGTCGAGTGGCAAATGGTTAACGCTCATGGTAGCCGACGGAATATTCCAGTCATACCTAGAATCGAAGGTGAAAACCATAATTAGCGATCCAGGCTTGGCGAAAAGGAATGAGAGGCAGAGAATTACGAAGACAAAATAAAATATGACATGCGGAATAAGTATATACAAGAAGACAGAAGAGCTCGATGAAAAAATGAAGAGAAGTACAAAGAGTCTAAATTTTCTGGAATGCAAGTAGTTTATAGCTTAAATCATAGGGGAGAACGGGGTATAGTGAGCTTTCTCTATATTTCGACATAAATAAAACATTTATATTAATTTCACTTATATATATATATATATATATATATATATATATATATATCAAAATAATGTAAGTAAACAATGATTTTTAAATGCTTTGTGGTACGTATAGTCGGTTATTTAGTAAAACATTTAACAATGCATTTTTGAGCCACTCGATATGAAAATTTTGCAGGTTTTGGTTTTTAGATAAAGAAGTGTTATGTATGCTATTATATTACTGAAATATTTTATTTCATACTTAGTACACTAAAGTTTCAATAGATACTTTTTTAATACAATAAGACAATACGTAAATCTCTTAAAAAGCATTCTTACGCTGCATGTGCATTCGGGGCAAAGCGAGCTTATATCAACAATGTGAAAAAGAAAGTGTAACCTCAAGCCGGCTCTACGGTTATGTCTGATAAATACATTTTGTAAAGCTTTAAACTTATATGTCTGTTAACAAATTGATTAAGTTACGTTTAAGAGTTAAATAAAACTTATTAATTTATCGTAATTTAAACTTTTATCTGCATATTTGAAGCTTACTTTGCCCCATGCAAATGCTCCCTTTACCCCAAGCTCGTGACAAAGTAGGCCTTCTCATATTTTTTCTTGTAAGTGAATTTTAAAATACTTTCAATTATTTTCCAGTCTTAATGCTTGAAATTTATATTAAATAAAGTCTATATTACCTTTTTAATATATTTCGAATTATTGATACTTGAAATATATTTTTTGTAACACAAGCACGATTTTCGCGTTTTTCTGTACCTATTAAGCGGGCCTAAAGGACAATTTTTTAGACCGGCGGGCGCAAAATTAAAAGGAAATTTTTCGGATATATATATATACATATTTAGCCGCGCTTAATATGCTAGAAAAACGCAAAAATCAATACATGCGTTACAAAAAATATGGTGTGCACCAAGGGCAAAGTGGGCTTTTTGACCTCTTGTGGTTGCAGTACTCGTCGTCGGCTCACAAACGCACTCGCCTTCGGCTCATGCTAGCTCGCCTTCGACTCGTACTGCAATCTCCACACTCGGTGTAAAAAAGGCCACTTTGCGCCCTAGGTACACAATATACTATATATATTCGTGCTCAAACATTTTTAGGCTCACTTTGCCCCGGTCTCCCCTACTTACTTCTGAGTAAGGTCTTTTTTTTTTAAAGAAGTAAACTAATATCTCAATAAAATTGTTTTGGATTATAGAACAGCAATACCTTGAAGCCTATTGTAAAAATTCTTACCTTTTCAAAAGCATGAAATGAGAAATTTAATCCAGTCAATTAAACGATATCAAAGCATCGGCTTGAAAAATGTCTAAATCTCCGTGGAGCAGGAAAAGAAGATCCGATTGAAAGTTAAATGACTATGAGTTTAATGACTTTTATCGTAGCGAATTCCTCGCGATGGGCCTTAGTCCAGCAGTGATAAATGATCCGAACATTCGTCATTCCGAATCCAAGCTCTTTCCGAAGTTGCTATACGGCACAGTGCGAAACTAGCTGATTTCTCACAAGAAAACAGCTGCACAATAATCGCAAGTCAAATGAGCCTGCCCGCGCTCACAAATGAAAAATGCTCTTCCTTTAAGCGACAAGCAGTCCTGAAAATACCTTCCTCCGAGCACGAGGAGCACGAGCAGCATCAGCAGCATCAGCCGAATATTCGGACTGGCGAGACGGGCAGTATTGATAAGCGTCGCGAGCTCTGTGACCTTATCCTATTACTAATGGGCCTACCCACCGAACCACAATAACGCTAGTTCTTCTCGGGGCTCATGCGGACCCATGGCGCAGCGAAGTGCGACGGCAAAGTTCGCACACACAATGGGAATCTGCTCGTGCTGCTGCTGTCCCTCTTGTGTGTGCCTTCTCGCAAAGGTCGACCCAACCTTGCCCAGGGCCAACTTATACGACATGCCGAGGGAATAGGTTAATCATCATTAGGAGGAATCCACCTCTGGCGCAGCTCTCAGAGTCCTAGAATCCCGGCGCACGCGTGTTACGATTGTGTACACGCGAATGCCCACATCGGAACGTTTATTAAGAGGCTGCTCATAAATTCTAAAACTGGCTCGTGCAGCTCCGGAGAAGGAGCCGAGTATTTGGGGGCTTCTTTGATCGACAGCTTTGCCCGGGACCACTCGAAAGGTCTTTGCGTTCCTCCTTTTAATAATGAAGTCAAGTAGGGCCTCAGCAGCCGATCAGGCTCACCTGGGAACCGTGGGGAGGAAATGCTTTGGGCGATTCATTCGAATTACATTCTGTGACGACTTTTTCTTGGTGAAAATAATTTGTTTGGTCTTGAAATCTTTATATATTCTTCAGAAATGTCTTCAAGATAAAGAAAGACAAAGAAAAAATTAATAATTTATTTTTCAGATTATAAAAAATACCGAAAACAATGTTGAGAATGTTTCATAAGTGCGTAAAATAATAATAAAATAGTGCGCCTACTGGCAGGTTAAATTAAAAATTAAACTAATTATCTTACTATATATGTAAGTTCAAGGAAAGGCTCATCAAATGCCTTTATACTATATTCGAAGTAGATACAAGTCGAGTCTAGTAGGACATATATTTTGATGTTGTTTTTCAAAACTTTTCCTTGTATTAAGAAGTAAATTGTGTATAAATTTAATTTGATAAGTTGTAAATAATAGTTTATTAATTTTTCAAAACCATAGTGGAATAACTGCATTTTAAAATATTTACAATTGTTCATGATCATTTTAGTATTTACGATATATTTCATAATAATTTATTTATTTAATTATTGTTACTTATAACTTACTGCAGAATTAATATATTATTGCGTATTCAAGTTATTTAAACTACTTTTCGATGTATAATTAATAATAATATGATTTTAGCGTTTGCAAAATTTGTAAACTTTACTTTCACTATAGTTCTGAATGGCCCATACGATTTATATGTCTACCCTAGTAACTTAATTTTAAAACTATACCACAAGTATTCTATTTGCCTAAAGTATTACTAAATGCTTATTTACACATCAGTAATATTTTAATTTAATTTACTCACTAAGACTACACATATATTAATAATAATCAGTTTCTTTATATAAAGATAACAATTTAAAATATTGAATCTGTCTCCAATTTAAAATTAAAAAAAAAAAAATAAACTGCAAGCGTACCAAAAACAATCTCATCTTTCTCTGCGTTCCGGTTATGAATGCAACAAACACTTCAGAAACATCGTTTGAATTGCGGTAGTATGATGAATCGTTCACGGGACAATGTGACATCAGATGTCATTGGTAGTGATTTCGAAAGAGAAAGCTACAACCGCAATATAATATTCAAAGTGATATACGATACTCTTGTAATTCTTTACTTTGAGGTTGCTTTATACAAATGTGAGCAGCGAAACAATTGCTTTTTTATATTGTTAAGATAATGTAGTTAATCTCATCGTTACTTTATTCATTCATTAATTTATTGTCAATTATTAAACTGTTTGATACTAGATAATAAATAGATGAAAATGCAATCTTTTTGATATATCTGAATAGTATCTGTACAATATTTTATCGGTTTCTGATGATAATGTTCATGGATCACAAATTATAGATAATTTAATTGAACTTCCTTTTATTTAAAATTATAAATAAAGCTTAGTTATAAGATACCGCAGATTTTTCCATTTTTATTCACACGTATAATATCGTAATACTTTAATAATAATCAATTTCTATAATGATACATTAATTAATCATACGCCATATATTGTGTTTCTAAATCCACTGATATGAATACGCGCGCTTTTTTCATCATAATTCCGAAAATAATGCATCGGTCAAGATCGTATCCTCCACAACATCAAATGGCAGGGCATTTATTTCACAAGTGGCATCTGAGTCAATGAGCGAGTTTATAAATCTCGTGCCCTGGCTGCCCACTGTAGCAGTCCTGCTATCAATGGCAGATCGCGTGTAGCATTTATATGCTGATTAGAAGTATTTTTCGGTCCTATCACAATAATATCCTCGACAGAGCTGTTGCGATATAACACAGCCACTCGAAACTTGCTCCATACGAACGCGGCAGGACGCAGCTAATGCCCGCGATACATCAGAGGCTTGGGCTCGGCGAGCGAGCGATCGAGCGCATCGAGCTTTTGATGGATGCAATGCGTCGCTCAGCTGGAAAGGTACACGAGAGCGCGCGCGTTCTCGCTCATTATGATTCACGCGCTCGCTAAGTCAAGCGGCGCTTTTCGGCGTTCTATCCTGATCGCATCGCGTCACGCGCCCGCGACTCGACTCTCGTATATAAAAGTGACACGAGTCGGACGTATGTTTACTGACGAGTCAATTCGTTGCATACCACAGCCGCCGAAAATAGGCCGTGATGTCATCGACTGCACGTTATAGCGTACGTTGGAGAACAACATTGACGCACTTGTCAATCGCTGATTGTCAAATGGGTATGTTAGACTCTTATTAAACAGAGAAATTGTTATCATTCATTTGTTTGCAAACTATTTAATAATTTAAAACAATTTTAAAAATTGAACTGAATTTATTAAAATAAAAACAATATATATGATATACGAAGAACTTGAGGGTACTTAAGGAAAGAAGATGCCAAATGTGAATAAATAAATATGTCAAAAACAAAAAATCTATGAAATTGGAGTAAATGGTGCAGCATACACATGTTGCTCAAGAATTTTGCAACAAATGTCACATATTTTACAAGTTTTCTTGTTTTCAGTAACTAATGGCTCAAATAGTCTGAAATTTCTCTAGGACTGTGTTTTTATGTTACAAATATACATGCAAAATTATATTTTATATTTAAAAATATTTTAACTTTAGTACCATGTTTCCTAAATAAATTTTTAGTTCTAAAAAATTGAAAATTAATTTATGTATTTTTTTCGTCATGCATTTCTGTATACTTAAATTGAACCAGACCATCTTCAAGGTAAAATATTAGCATATGCGATAAATATTTGTAACGCTCGGTGAAGAAAAAGTCCATTTCGAGAACAAGTACAATGTAGAAGAGCCGTGCGCGAGCACCCGCATGCGTTTGGTCAGCAATGACGCAGGAGACTTCAAGTTTATCCATGAAAAAGAAGTGATCGGCGCATCCGTAATCATCGTGTCCTCCTTCAGCTATCATTGGCTCGTCAACAGGCAGCAGCGCCTACAGTGCCATAGTAGTATTATGGCAGTGCACGTGCAGCAGAAGTCAGACTAGCAGTCCCCAAATAAAAGCCGAATATATATATATATAAACCGGGCGAGCAGCGACTCTGCATGATCGCGACGATTGCGAGAACAGAAGCCGATTGTTGAGTGTATAGGATGTGATGATCGCGAGCTACAAGAGCTTGGAGAAAGAGAGAGGGAGGGAGAGAAAGAGAGAGAGAGAGAGAGAGAGAGAGAGAGAGAGAGAGAGAGAGAGAGAGAGTGGAATCCGTATCAAATGCTAATTAAACGGGTGTCGGCCGTATTAAAGTATCTAATGGCTGCGAGCAATCGGCACGGAAAACTAGAGTGACCAGGAATAAAAGAGGGAAGAGAAGGAGTGAGTGAGTAAGAGAGAGAGAGAGAGGTATAGTTTTCGGGAGAGAGGAGAGCGCGAGGAGCGGAGCCTAATGTATGCCAGGGGGCTAGCACGGTGGTCCCGCAACAGCGCGTGGGTGGTCCGCGTCCTCCCTGCCAAGGCACTCCCTTGTCTGTGTGTATATATATATATGTACATACACCCATAACATATATATATATATATATATATATATATATATA